>NC_069497.1:9100434-9120419 GCF_026875155.1 Cherax quadricarinatus | reverse complement strand
GGAAAACGAGAAAGGTTCGAAAGGGGGTTTTTTGTGTATTTACTTGGGGTGGGTGCGTTATCCCGGTGAGGGTTTGTTCCCCATGTATCATGAAGAGTTTTTGGTTTTAGATTTAGTAAAAATGAATTTTAAACCCTCGGGCGCATGAGTGATGTTTCGTTTCCTCATGGACCCCCGCCGCGGTGAGATACTACGAAACGACAGGTTGTAGAGGGGGGGGAGTGTGGTACCTGTGGGGGGGATGAGACCGCTTCCATTAGTTTATTTTTGTAAAGGGAGAGGGGGTTGGTGCGGGTTTAAGTGGTTGGTACAAGGGGGGGGGGCCGTTGGGTGGGTTTCTCGGTTTTAAAGTAATATGGGGGGGTTAGACAGGGGTCATAAAGCTAATTTAAAATCAGGTAATTTTTTAAATATTGCGGGGGTGATGAGGGGGAGGGGGAAAGTGGGAGGAGAAAAAGGGTTTTTGCGGTCGTTCACCCACGAGTGTCGAAAAACAGAGATTTTATGGGGGGAAAAGGGGGGATCAGGTTTTTCTCAAGGGTAAGAAAGCTAACGTTGGGGTTTTCTCGTAAATCTGTGATTGATAATTTGAGTAAAGGGGTTTTTTCATAGGTTGGGGGGAGTCAAGGGGTCACAGGGGGCTCCCCTCCTTTGGGGGGGGGGGGGGTCGGAAGTGTTGTGAATGGGGGTTTTGGAAAGGTTTTTCCGGGTTCATTGAGCTATGGGCCAAGTGTGGAGTAAGCTAAAGGGCCCCCATTATGTTTAGATACACCTTTTCAAATGTAGGTATAATATGGTAGATTTTTTTTATGTATAATTTGATGTGATCATCCTAGTATGACACATTTTTGAAGAATTTTTTGCAGGTTAGGGTTAGGGAAGGTTTGTCAGGAAACGGACAAATTTTCTACGCGGGTCTTAGTCAATGATGACCCGCCCTTTGGGCTTTGGGCATTGACCCCAGGCCCTTTTGGTTCCGGTCCACCCCTTTAAAAAAAATGGTATTTATAACCATTGTTATTTGAAAAAGTGTTTTTTTTGAATATGAAGTGTGTTTTATTTTTTATGTAGTTACGGTGGTTTTTTTACGATGAGATATCTAGATACTGTTTTGCTTTGTCAACAGTGCACTATTTTAAAGTATTTTTGTGAAACTTTTGTTGTAGTGTGTGTGTTGTGTGTGTGTGTGTGGTGTGTGTGTTTTGTTGTGTACATGTTTGTGGATGTGGTGTGGGTGTGGGTGTGTGTGTGGGTTGTGTATATATATAATCCCTTTCTATTGTATTGAGCCTTGTCATGGGGCAGACGTTATGTAATACTTTAATATGCAGATTTATTCTTTTTTAAAATTTTTAAATTTGGTCGTACCCCGATACCGGTTTTGGGTCAATGCTAAGTTTTTGAGTTAAGTTTTGTCTGTTGGTATACAGACATATCTAGACATTTTGTCGTAGGGGTAACAACTATCTAGACGGTTTTTTTTTTTTTTTTTTTCATGTTGGTATTGTAAAGTGATTGTTGGGGATACTTATTAATGTTTAGTAAGATTATGATTTGGGTTTTTTTTTTTTTTTTAATGCGAAGGAGGGGTTTTAAATGACATAACTTTTGTATATTTTATTTTTAAAGTGTATTGAGTTTGTAAATTTTCAGTTATATGTACAAGTTAAAAATTGAAAGGGTTTTTTGCATTAATAAATGTGTAAAAATTTGTAAATTCATGACCCGTGACAGTTTTTTTTTTTATTATGTTCTTGCCGAAGTCTTATTTTTTTTTTGGCAGCAATACTGCGTGCACATAGGTGCAATCCCTTTGTCAGTTAATTTGATTGGATCCATATGTTTCTTTTTTTTTATGTTAAACTGTATTAGTTTTTAAAAAAAATATAAAAAAAAATTACTTTGTTTTAAAAATGAAATTCTAAAGAAGGCAGCTGTTTTTGACATTCATTATCCCCTTTAAAATGTTTAAATAAATACTTTTTTTATGGCTGAAAATTTTGAGAATTTTATGATACAGATTCAGTTTTTAGGATTTGATAAAAGAACACTTGTATGAAATGCAGAAAAGCCCAAGTACACATAAAGAGATCTAATTTTACCACATGAACTTATTTTTCTTGGGGCGTTTTTGCCTATATTTTTATTAACGGATCAGACTAGGGTATAGCACATTGTCTCTGAGACTGCTGCAAAAACACTGCCACACCCCACATCTTCTTACGTCTTGTTCTCCTATAAAAAAATTTAAAAAAAAGTGCCTTTTTTAAGCCTTTCAGAAATGTTAAATTAATTTGGGGGACAGGGGGAAAATTTTTGAAAATATTTTGGCAATATTCTTTGTCAGATAATTAATGTATTTTGGGTTCTTTTCTTTTCATACGAGTTTGCCCCGATTTCGGGAAACGTCTGGCTGGGTTTCCCTGCTTCCTCTTCATTGCGGGAAACAGTTGTTTGTAATGCTATACTAAAGCATCCTCCATGCTGAATGAAGTTTCCCCAAAATTTTTTTTCCCCTTTTAAATTTCTGATTATTTTATAATTCATGATAAATTTTTACATCTATGAACGTGCAATATTCTATCTCGCATAAAACATGCTAATTTGAGTACCAAACAAGGGCCAGAATTTGAACCTGGAAAAAATAAACTTTCGGTAGGATTTTGAAAAGCTGGCGACATGGTGAGGGACCCATATTGGGAAAATTTTTAAAAGAAAACCCAAGACAACCCCTTTCCCAGACAATTTACCTTTAAAAAATGCGTGACGGATCTAAGAAGATTCCTTGAAATTGGCAGAATTACCAGCATACCCGAGAGAGCAACAGTTATTGCTGCGCCAGGGAAGAAACTTTTTACAGGGGCTCTTGTCAAAAGGGAATGGAGACCATGAATGAAAAAAAATTTTTTTTTAAGTTTACCATTTTGAAGTATATGGGTACAGATCAGTGATACTCAGACGGACAAAGGGGGAACCTCACGGAAGGACACTTTTCAACATCAACCCTTAGTATATTGTAGCATAAGTCGAAGTGTCGCATTCACTTTTCGTTGTTTACACATCCGCAGGGGAAGCGGGCTTGGGGAGATAGGTACATAAAATATCCTGGACAGAACCGGTCGATAAGTCCTTAGAGGGTATGGTTTGAAGTAAAATCCTCATAAGCTCGTCTTTTCAAACCCCGCTGTAAGGTGATTGTTGGCGAGGTTGCGCTCTCAAAATTTCGATAGCGTTCCCCTGGGGAAACACAGTTATATCGGGGAAAAAAGGAAAAAAAATTTTCCAAATTAAATTTTTCACGTCTGTTTTTCTTATGAACAGTAGTTTTTTTTTTTTATAATTTTGCTTCTTTTTTTCCTTGGGCTTCCTTCAAATTCTTGCTGGCTCCCCCTATTAGTCATTACTGTCGGCTTTTAAGGGAACACCACATCTGAGAAAAAAGAACTATGGAAAAAAAAAAAATTATAAAAAAAGAAACGACTCTAGAATAAGAATATTCTCTTTTGTGATTTTAATTAAAAATTTTAAATAAAAATAAAAGGGCCTTGGGTTTTGGTGCGTTTTTGGGCAGGAGTAGCAAGCCCGGGATGGGTCTCTGATGTTAAAGACGATGTAGGGGGAATCCTGGGGGAATGGTCATCCGATTTTGGAATCTCCTGAACTACTTGGTTGGAGCACCACAAGTAGATAAATAAGGGGCCGTAGGGTCTGACAATGTTTTTTATCCCCTTAACAAGCAACTTGCTCCCCCATTGGCGTCACCCTGGATGACCAGCCAGGGGCAACTGGAATAAGAAAAATAAATGGTTACTAAAATTTTGCAAATATAACATTTAAGAATGAAAAGAGAGTACTGAAGCCAAAATCCTACTGGGAAAAACCCAAAAAACAAAAACAACAAAAACCCAACAATAATACTTGGTAATCACCTTATCTATTAGGAGAAGAGTGGAGGTTTAAGTGACTCTCCAAACTTCAACCCACACCAGGTTTTTAAATTTTTTAATTAAATATGGGGAGCACTAAACCCATGGGGTTACGGGATGTGGGGGGGATGGGGTAAAATCAGGTCAATCAGGGAACTGGGCACAGACCAAAACCCTATCAAGAGCCCCTCACCCCCATCAAGGAACCTCCCTTTGATTTACTGGGAAAAGTTCTGGGGGGCCACGCCCCCCGGCCCCGGGCTGTACCAGGCCCCTTAGGTCAGTGTCCCCGGATGCGACCCCACCAGTCGATAACACCCAGGTACCCATTTTCTGATGGGAACATAACAACAGGGGAAAGAAAAAACGTCCAATGTTCTATTGGTGGGAATCAAACCCCAGGCCCTCCCCGTGGAAGCGAGGCGTTAACCACCAGGCCACCAGACCACCTTAGGGGAACCCACACCAGGAAAGGTCAGTACAACCGGGAAAACGAATCCATCAAAACCCAGGAACCAAGTTTTTGCCCCAGTCCGCCAATGGGAGTGCGGACGTAACCCCGCAAATGCTTCCTGGTTGCCTGAAAACCCAAACCCCCCACTTACATGAAACCCCACTTTTCCCTCACAGGGTGATATAGGGATTCTTTTTTATATTTTATTTAAAAAACAGTACAGCAGTACTAATTCCAGAATAAAATAGAGTAAAAAAAAACAACCAAAAAATTCTCAGAACCAATGGCCTCTATAACCTCTGGAAAAATGGCATACATGAACAAAAAGCTTACAAAAAAGTCTCAAAACAACTACCAGTAACAAAAGTACTAATAATATATAACTTTAAAAAACTTAAAACATACCCATATTGGAATGTACTAAAAACCTAACATTAAAACAAAGGTAAAAAACGTTTTTAAAGGGTAACAAAAAAAAAAACTGTTTTAAAAAAAAAGGAAACCCATGCAAGGGATACATTACACAAACAAAACAGCAAAAAAAAAACATTTTAATCTACAAAAATAAAACCATATCATAAACCCCATAACCGATAAAAAACATAACCATTAAAAACCCTTTAACCAATCACTCACGGGCCATGGGGTTTATGCTTGCACACGCTCCTGGTGAAAAAGCCTTCCTGAGAGTTTGATTTTCTCAAGATGGCGCAGAATGCAAAAGGCGTGTCAACACTGTGTGCTTAATTAGTGTGGGGTGTATTACATCAGCGCACGGGTGATTCTCCCTATGATTTTCGCGACAATACGGCTTTGTGGATCAGGATCGGGGAGTACGCTAAATGGGGCTCACCAATATTCGTCAACTACGATCGACGGCAGTAATGAACGCCTGGTGGGAAGTATCAAGAGGGGCTGTGGGACGTTAACTCGGAATAGAGTTCGTCTCATTGATGTGTGAACACTACCCCTTTGGGTGAAGGTAAGTATGTCCTTTCGAAGCTGACGAGGCAGACCAAGGGAACGTTTTTTAAATGTTACGGTACTGTTCACGGCCGCAGGTACTTGGCGATGGGGCTACCCCGGGGCTTGCCGGAAGGTACGTTCAACCTGAAGATGAGCTGAGGCATTCATCCCTCTTTTGTCTTTTTGAGGACTTCAGGACACAAGTTTGGAGATTATGCGGGCAGCGCAAGACTTGGGGCATGTGGCGCTTATACCATATGGCTCCCCCAGCAGGGAGGCAGCCAGCGACGACGGGTGCGACAGGGGACGGATCGGGGGCCTGACCCGAGGCGGGGCCTGTCGGGGAAAAACCCCCTGAAAATTCCCAAATTCTTTTGGACGAGGAAGGGGAAGAGAGCCCCCGCGGGGGGGTCGACCCCTCAAGCCTGTAGCTCTATGGCTCCGTTTTGGGTGGAAAGGGAGCCCAAAGCTGAGGGGGCGAGGGCCGGCGGAGGATGGGCTTTAGGGGGGAGTTGACGGACAATTTTTTTGGAGCGAAGAGATTTTGGGGATGATGTCAGTTGGGGGAAAAGTACCAGAGGAGAGCATGACGAGAGAGAGGCAGCACTGACTGTGGGTGCCCGCTTCTAGGGGAGTGGTGACCGGGGTCGAGGTGGCGGCGGGTACATTTGTGAGGCATCCCCGACCAAACATGGAGCAAGAGTTTGGGAAAAAGAGGGGCGGCAACCCTTTGATTCCGATGATGTCTTCCCCCCGGAGGGGCCCGGGGAAGAAAACATGGGCTGACGTGGTGAGTGGAGGTGCCACAGGTGGTGGGTCCGTGTTCGACTGGGGGAAAGGAATCACGCTCCAGTGGAACGTGGTGGGAAAAAAAGGGGAAAGGGGGTAATGGCCCCATCAAAGGGGTTCCTGCAGCGTGTAAAAACCCCTTTACGAAGGGTTTTTAGGTGTATCCTTAAAATGTAAATGGGATGTGTGCGAATGTGAAGGTTTGTGGCTCCCGCGTTTTTTTGGGGGGTTATGCCTAGATATTGTGTTTGTGCAGGAGCATAAAAATTTTAAAAGGGTTTTTCGGGATTTATGTGGTGGATATCGCTGCTTTGGCATATTTTGGAACGTTTTAAGGGGGGGTGGGATCCTGATTCGGGAACAAACCCGTTGTTGTAATTAATGGAGGGGAGGGGGGGAAAGGGTAGGGACCCGGGGAAAAATGGTGGTGGAGGGGTAGCGACTGTATGGTTTGTGTGTTGCCCCACGGGGCATGATTACGGGTGAAAATGGTTTGTGCGATGTTTTGAATTATTTATTTTCCACTTTCCCTTGGAAACAATCTAGGCGGGATTGGGAATTGTGTGTACGTAAAAAGGGTTTTGAGCCAGGGGGCAGGTGCTTTTTGGGGGGCCCAAGGGTCTTTGCTGGGAGGGGGTTAAGGGGTGTTATTGGAGGTGGGGACCTGTGGTTGGCATATGTTTCAAACCCGGGGGTACGCAGCGAGGCTAGATAGGTTTATGTGACGGAAAGGGGTGAGGGGTATGTGCGTGCATACGGTAGAGCTGTAACATGGTCAAGAGCTTTTATGCGGGCTTGACTTTGGGGCCCGCTTGCCTAAAAGGTTCCCGGGGATTGAAGTTTAAAAGTGAACTTCTTGGGGGGGAGGAGGGGGGGGGTTAGATTTTGGGACAATGTGGGAATTTTTGGGGGGAGGGTAGGGAGTGGGTGACTTGCTGGGGGGGGTGGTGGGTAGTAAGGAGAGGATCCGGGATTTTTTTGTGCGATGGGGAAAAACCAGGGGTTGGGGATAAAAGTACGGGTTTGCAGCAGATTTTGGGGGTAGGGGTTTCAAGGTTGTTTTAGAGGGGGGTGAGGTAGGGCAAATCCCATGGAAAAACGAGCTGTTAAAAGGGAGGTTCGAGATTGCAGAATGCAGATTTTATGCGGTGAGAGGCAAGGGGGTTTGAAGAGGGGGGTGGGGTGAGCCCCTCGGCCGTGTGTTACGGGGGCAGAGGGGGCACCTATGGCTATGGAAATTTATGGCGGTTCTGAGGCTTAGGGGTATAGGGCGGGAAAGGAGTTAAGAATGGAGGTGATGAGGTTACATGGTGGTGGTTTTGGAAGAAATTACTGAGTGCAGGGGTGGATTGAGGGCTTTCGGGGGGTCGGGGGAATGTATCTTGTGTGAATGGCCGGATCGCATGGCGTTTGGGGGGGGGAAATTTAAGAAAGGGGGGGTGTGGAGGGGTTTTTGGGGGATGGACGGGTAAGGCCCCAGGGGTTGGATGGCTTGCCCTTGCGAGTTTATGTGAGCCATTGGATGTTAAAGTCCTTTTTTTGTAAACTAATGAAAAAGAGAAAAGGGAGGGGGGGAGAGCGGCTGCAAGGAAATGCGGTTGTGGGGTTTTAGTGCCAAAGGTGAGTGCAAACCGGTGCGGGCTTTGGATAAAATCATTGCGGTGCTGATTAAAATTTTTTCAATAATTTGGAAAAAAGCGAAGTGTGTGGTGGATAGAGTGGTTGTGAGAGGACAATAATGGTGTTCGGGCGGAACTATGAATACGGGCATAGTATAAATAAAGAATTTTGTGGAAGGGGTTGGAGGGAGCAGGGTGGGACGGGGTGTCTTAGCGGTTAGATGGCAGGCGGCATATGATAGTGTAAACGTGAGTTTTTGTGGAACGTATTAAGGAGCAGGGTTTTGGAGGAGGTGGTGCATTGGGCAGGAGACATTGTAAAAATGTGTGGGGAGTGTGTGTACAGGTAAATGGGAAGTTGGGGAGTTGGGTATCCTAGTCGGGGTATAAGCAACGGTGTCCCCCTGGTCCTCAATTATTGTTTGCCTGTTTAACAGAATCCCTTTCTATAGAATGGTTGGGAACGTGTATGGAGTGGATTGTGGAGTAGAAGTGAAGATCAGGACTAATAGGGAAACGTGGATGACACGCAATATACTCTGCGAATCGTTGAGGAGTTTACGTGCGGTAGAGGAATTTATTGATAATTTTCGCGGGGTTACAATACCGTTTTAAGAGTTAATAGTGGAGAAATCAAAAATTACTGGTCTAAGATTGGGTGGGAAGAGAGAGTGGGGATTGAAGTACGTTGGAATATGGTGACCAGGATAAAAGTGTGGGGGATAGTGTATAAAGGTTGTGCGAGAGAGTCGAGATGGTTAATCTCTGGACTTGTAGAGGAATCGAGTGGTGGGCGCTTGAGGTTTGAGAACCAACTCATTTGACAGTACATCAGCGTTACGATTGTTGTGAATGTGTTGTTAATAGCAGTAAAGTCTGGCACGTGGCAGCAGTATATCCGTTAGCAGTCCGATGTTACAATGCTGTAAAGGAGGGTTTTCCATATTACTTTGGGTCCGGGTGTGAATGGTTGAGTAGGTAGTGGGTAACCCTACCGGTCAACAGAGGAGGATTGGGGTTGATATGATTTATGGCTAAAAAGTCAAGTGTATTATATTTAACGTGGGGGTTACGCCGTGTGGCGGACAAGCCTGGCGGGGCGTGAATGTGCTTACATGAAGAGGGTGCGAATGTGGAGGGGAGGTCGAGATGAGGGTGTTGGGTGAAGACGTTGTTGGCCGGCGTTGTTGCATGTCCGGGGACCCTAATAAAGTTTGGGTGGGTGTATTAAGCGTGCTGTAGGGGCGAAGGTAGTCGCGAAGGCTGAGGTTAACTACCCTATGTATGTGTGGGAGTAATAATGGGAAGAGGTAAACGTTGATGCAGTGCGACTAATGTCGAGTGGTATTTTCCGTTTTCCTCCATGGTATAATACTGCCGTCGGGTGCTGCACATAAGGAAAGAGGGTTGATGGTTGGAGGGGCGTGTGTCGGTGTGTGGGATGAGGAGACAGCACTTCATGTAGTGTATTTTGTAGAAAATTATAGGAGTATCAGGGAATGGATGGGAAGGTTCTGAGACAGTGGGAGGAGGAAGGGGGCGGGATATCAGTATTGAGGGCGTTAAGTTTTTGGACGTGGGAGGCGTAGAGGCGCCTGTGCAACGTGCAAACACGTGTATAATTTACTATATTGTTTTTTTGTATCCTGGGCGATGAGAGGAATGGGGATTGGAGGTGCGCAAAAGGGTGTTGCGGCGACCATTATAGAACGTTGTGTTGTAATCGTGGAAATATATGGAAGTCACTGGACCAGGCTTTTCAGCAGGGTACGTAAGTAAGAGTGTGAGAGCAATGTTAACGTTGTTTAAAGGGGGTGGTTGAATTCAGGGGATGGAACGGGCACGGTCTATAGTTTAGGTATGCACAAGGGCTGTGTGCTGTGTGTATCAGTGTAATGTGTGGTTGTGGTGAATGTGGTGTGTGAGTGGACTTGTAGTGCAGTTTATATAATTGTTATAGCCGTCGGAGTGCAAGTATACTGCCTTCTTTCAATTGTTGAAGTACTTGATTTACCTTAGGCTTGGCCTTGGTATGGGGAACAAACGGGTTTTTAATGTGGTTGTACCGAGCATTTTATTGGTATATTATATAATGTGTATAGCCCCCCACCCTTTGTTTTTAGATGATGCGGAATGCTTATGGCTTTTCCTAGTTTTGTGGCTGACTCTTAAGACTTGTGGTAAGGCGAGTATGTGTGGACTGATAGGCACTTATGTACTGGGGGGCCTAGTTAGTAAGAGTATGTACATTGTTTTTATCATGAGATTGTGATTAGGTCCTTTCATTATTTGATTATTGTGTAGGTTGTGGATAACCGATATATTTATCATATTCTTCTTATTGTATGTACCTTGACAAATGTCACAGTAATATTATGTACATAGTGTATACCTGTAGGGATTATGGCTTTAATTGTGAGTTGTGTGTTATTTTTTACATAATATTAATGACCCTGTTACAGGGGTCACCAGCATGTTTTATGTCATTGTTTTTGTTGTTCTTGTGTAAATGGATTAAGATTCCCATCTTTCTTAATGTTATTTTCTGTCATAAGCGATATTTTCAAGTGTATTTGTGTAATCCTCTTTGTGTCCTTAAACCTGCAACCCTCATCGAAAAGCCCCCTGATACACAATTTTGCCCAAATATTATTTCTTCCCCAAAACCTTGCCAACGCATGGCCTTCATAACGCTTTTCCTTCCACAGTATCATAAGCAGCCCTTCCAATCTAACGCCAATACACCTCCATCACCCAACTCCCCCCCGTTACTCTAGAAATTCTGTAACAGTAATATTACATATTCCACTAGATATATAGTTTTGTTAATCGTTAGAGTACTTTTGATCTACAAATCTAGAAATCTACGGGAGAGAAGTGATTTCCGTATATTTATTAAGTTAAATCAATATTTTCATCTGTTTATGAAAGGAGGTGCGAGGGTTGGGATAAATTAGTTTAGGATGCAGAAGCAAAAAATAGTCAGACACAACTCTGCAGTATAAAAAGATATAATGGAAAGAAGAAAGCAAACCTGCAGTCCATACAACTATTTAGAGGTGGAAAAAAAATAATTTTTAAGGTACAGAAGAAAGCAGAAAGAGCCAGAAATAAATATCTAAAGTGAGTGAGGGTAAACAAAGCTACAAAAGTGAGAATGACTTAACAGAAAAGCGAAGATGAATCAAAACTATTTCACAGCCGCACCAGAAGAAAGACACGGTAAAAAGATGATGTTATAAAAAGAAGAAGGCAGAATAGCACTCAACGAGAAACGACACGAATGTTTGTGAGGACTGAGAATATAATTCAATATACGAGTTCAGTAAATTAAAAGCCATCACCAAGTCAAAGGTTGAAAGGATGTACCAGAGGATACAGCACAGAAACACAACAACATGGATGACAGCAACAACATACACACATCATGATGGGATACAGCACACCAACACACATCAAGGGATACATCACAACAACACAAAGGCATCATGGGATACAGCACACCAAAACACACATAATGTATACAGCACACCAACACACATCATGGATAGCAGCACACAACACACATCATGGGATACAGCACACAACACACATCTAGGGATACAGCACAACACACACATCATGGGATACAGCACAACAACACACATCATGGGATACAGCACACCAACACACATCATGGGATACAGCACAACAACACACATCATGGGATACAGCACACCAACACTACACATGGGCATACAGCACAACAAACACACATCATGGGATACATCAGTACCAACACACATCAAGTGATACAGCACACGAACAAACACACATCATGGGATACGCACAACAAACACACCATTCATGGGATAACAGCACACCAACGACACACCATGGATACAGCACACCAACACAACACATCATGGGATTCAAGCACAACAAACACACATCAATTGATACAGCACACCAACACACATCATGGGGATACAGCACAACAAACACACATCATGGATACAGCACACCAACACACATCATGGGATACAGCAAACCAAACACACATCATGGGATACAGCACAACAACACACATCTGGGATTCAGCAACAACAACACAACATCATGGAATACAGCACAACAACACACATCATTGATACTGCACAACATCACATCAGGGATACAGCACACCAACACACATCATGGAATACAGCACACCAACACACAGCATGGGATACAGCACAACCAACACACATCATGGGATACAGCACCACCAACACACATCATGGGATACAGCACACCAACACACACTTCATGGGGATACAGCACTCCAAACACACATCATGGATACATCACAACGAACACACATCATGGATACAGCACAACAAACACACATCATGGATAGACAGCACACCAACAACACAGCATGGATACAGCACAACTAAACACACAATCATATGGATACAGCACAACAACACACATCATGGATACAGCACAACAAACCACATCAATGGATACAGCACAACAACAAACACACATCATGGATACAGCACCAACAACACACATCAAGGGATACAGCACACCAAACACACATCAAAGATACAGCACACAACACACATCATGGATACAGCACAAACAAACACACATCCAGGGATACAAGCACACCAAACACATATCATGGAATACAGCACAGCAAACACATATCATGGATACAGCACAGCAAACACACAACATGGGATACAGCAACCAACTCACATCCTGGGATACAGCACAACAAACACCATCATGGGATACAGTCGCACCAAAACACATATCAAGGGATAACAGCACAGCAAACACACATCATGGGATACAGTACACTAAACACACATCCTGGGATACAGCACACCAGGCACACATCATGGGATACAGCACACCAAACACACATCATGGGATACAGCACACCAGGCACACATCATGGGATACAGCACAAACCATGCACACATCATGGATACAGCAAAACAAAACACACATCCTGGGAAACAGCACACCAGCACACACATGGATACAGCACACCCAGGCACACATCATGGATACAGCACCCAAAACACACATCATGGATACAGTACACTAAACACACATCATGGGATACAGCACAACAAACACACATCAATGGGATACAGTACACTAAACACACATCATGGATACAGCAACAACAACACACACATGGGATACAGCACAACAAACAACACATCATAGGGATACAGTACACTCAACACACATCAAGGGATACAGCACAACAAACACCCATTCATGGTGTATACAGTACACTAAACCACATCATGGATACAGCACAACAAACCACAGTCATGGGATACAGCACACAACACACATCATGGGATACAGCACAAACAAACACACATCATGGATACAGCACAACCAAACACATACATGGGATACAGCACAGCAAACACATATCATGGGATACAGCACAGCAAACACACATCAAGGGATCCAGCACACCAACACACAACATGGGATACCGCACAACGAAACACACAACATGGGATACAGCACTAACCAAACACATGATCATGGAGATACAGCCACAGCATCACATATCATGGATACAGCACAGCAGAACACACATCATGGGAACATGCACACGCAACACACATCATGGGATACAGCACAGAACAAAGCACACATCATGGGATACAGCACACCAAACACATATCATGGGATACAGCACAGCAAACACACATCATGGGATACAGTACACTAAACACACATCCTGGATACAGCAACACCATGCACACATCAGGAATAAACAGCACACCAAACAAAAACATCATGGTGATACAGTACACTAAAAACACACAACATGGATACAGCACAACAAACAACCATCATGGAAAATCAGCAACAACAAACACACATCATGGGAAACAGTACACTAAACACACATCATGGGATACAGCACACCAAACACACATCATGGATACCAGTAACCCCTAACACACATCATGGAAACAGCACAACAAACCACACATTCATGGATACAGTACACTAAACACACATCCATGGATACAGCACAACAGACACAGGACATCAAGGGATACGCACACCAAACACACATCATGGGATAGCAGCAACACAAAACTCATAGAAACATCAATGGTCAACAGCACAACAAACACACATCATGGATGACAGCACAACAAACCACACATCGTGGGATACAGCACAACAAAACACACATCAGGGAAACAGCACACCAAACACACATCATTGGATACAGCACAACACACCACACATAATGGATACAGCCAACAAACACACATCATGGATACATCACACCAAACAAACATCATGGATACAGCACACTACATCACACCAACACACATCATGGGATACAGCACAACAACACACATCCCATGGGATACAGCCCAAGCTCCAAACACACATCATGTGATACAGCACACCAAACATCACATCATGGATACAGCACAACAAACACACATTCCATGATGGGCTACAGCACACCAAACACACATCATGGGATACCGCACAACAAACACACAGCATGTGATACAGCACAACAAACAACACACATGGGATACAGCACAAACCAAACACACATGCATGGATACAGCACAACAAACACACATCATGGGATACCGGCACACCCAAACACACATCATGGGATAACAGCACAACAAAACACACATCAAGGGGATACACACACCAAACACACATCATGGGATACAGCACACCAAACACCCATCATGGGATACAGCACAACAAACACGACGATCATGGGATACAGCACACCAAAATCACGCATCATGGATACAGCACAACCACACACACCTCCATGGGAATACAGCACACCCAAACACACATCATGGGATTCAGCACACCAAACACACATCATGGGATACAGCACACCAAAACACACATCATGGATACAGCACACCAAACAAGCATCATGGATACCGCACCCAAACACACATCATGGGAACAGCACAACCAAAAACACTCCAGGATACAGCCACACCAAACACACATCATGGGATACAGCACACCAAACACACATCATGGGATACAGCACAACAAACACACATCATGGGATACAGCACACCAAACACGCATCATGGGATACAGCACAACAAACACACATCATGGGATACAGCACACCAAACACGCATCATGGGATACAGCACACCAAACACACATCATGGGATACAGCACAACAAACCACAATCAGGGATACAGCACACCAAACACACATCATGGGATACAGCACAACAAACACACATCATGGGATACAGCATACCAAACACGCATCATGGGAGGTGAAAAAAAAATATTTGAGTTTCATGCATCAAAAGTAATCGAATCAGAAAGTGTCACCACGAATTCAGTGAAAAAGAGTAGATGCAGTATCAGAAGCACTCAGTGTAAACTGCAGCAAGTCAATATACAGCGGAGAAACAGTCTCACCAGGACCAGTAATTTCACCAAGATCAAAAGCATCGCAAGGTCAATCAACACCATTAAAAATTACAAGAATTATCATCACCAGATCTGAAATTTTCCTCACGACCAGTAACAACACAACCACCAAGTGTGCAGCAACACTAACAACCCAACCACCTCCACAACACTAAGACACAACCACACCTTCCACGACCAATAACAACACAACCACCTCCAGCAACACTAACAACACAACCACCTCCAGCAACACTAACAACACAACCACCTCCAGCAACACAAAAACAAACACAACCACCTCCAGCAACACTAACAACACAACCACCTCCAGCAACACTAACAACACAACCACCTCCAGCAACACTAACAACACAACCACCTCCAGCAACACTAACAACACAACCACCTCCAGCAACACTAACAACACAACCACCTCCAGCAACACTAACAACACAACCACCTCCAGCAACACCTAACAACACAAACACCCTCTCAGCAACACTAACAACACAACCACCTCCAGCAACACTAACAACACAACCACCTCCAGCAACACTATACCCAAAAACTGTATTATCATCATCAGAGTACAAGAAAATACCAGATCCAACATCATCACTAGAACAAACGTTAACAATTCAAAGACAAACAAAAAAAAAATCATGAGGATCCAAATAAACATTATCAGAACCAGCAACATCACCAGGAGAGCCAACAGCACCAGGATAGACAACAGCCATGATAGAATATGACCCCAGAAAAGGTAACTCCAGGAGGCAAAAACCCGGGATGAATAACATCACCAGCAGCATCATAACATGTACCAATACCATCATCAACATGACCAATAATAGCATCACATGGACACTAGCATCAACACGATAGTCAACAACATAACACGTCAAAACAACATCACCTGGACCAACATCTAAACACCAAGATATACATAAACATCTTAGCAACAACAAAATCACTAGAACCAATAACATCATTTCGAAAACATTAGCACGCGAGGGAGCAGCAAAATTATCGCTAGGACAGAAAAAATAACCTAGAACAATAACAACATTACTAGTACAAACAACGTCCCCAGGTTCATACACAACATCAACAGGACCAACAACAACAACATAGCATGAAGGAAACACAACAACATCACGAGGTCCAACAATAGCATCATTAGATCCATTAACAACATAATCAGAATAAAAAACATCATCAGGGCCAACATCATCACATTTATTAGCAACAACATCACTAAGAGAAAACAGCATCATCAGTGCCTTCAAAAACATCACCAAGGGCATAAACATCACCACGACTAAATAACATCACCACGACTAAATAACATCACCAAGTCCAACGATAACATCATTATAACCAATATGAAAGCAGGATCAACAACATCACCAAAATCAAAAGTTTTGTCAAGATCATTACCAAAACTAACATTATTTCTATGACCAAAAATATCACCATTGCCAACAGTATCACCAGACCAAACATGAACATTGACTGGATCAACACAAACATCAACTGACCTACAAATATTATAAGAATCAGCAACGGTCACTAGAACCAACCACACAAGAATCAACTTCATCAAGTTGGATAGACAAGAACATCACCAACCCAACAACAAAATTTACTGGAACAATATCACCAAAACCACCAATAGCATCACCATGGCAAAGAACATCACCTTGATCAACAATATCACCAGGATCAAGGACAGCATCCAGAGAATGAACAAAAGCATTAAGATGACCAGCAACATCACCACAACCAAAAACCATCTTCAGGACAAACATCACCAGGACAATAAAACTTTAAAAGAACTGATATCAACTTTACATGGATTAGACACAGCACCAGAACTGACGACAATACCAGGATAGACAGTACTAGGATAGATAACAATACTACGATACACAATACCTGGGTAGATAACAGACATCACCAGGTAAGACACTGTCAGAGATAACAACACCAAGATATACTACTACACCAGGACTGACAACAATACTAGGATTGAAAACAATACCAAAATAGACAACAACACCTGGATAGAAAACATTTCAAGGATAGACAACAAAACCTAGAGAGAAAACACCTCCAGGATAGATAACAACACCAAGATAAATAACAGCACCGAAACAGACTACAACACTAAAACAGATTAGAACACCAGGATAGACAGCAACACCCAGACAGACAACACCACCAAGATAAACAACACCACCAAGATCTACAACAACACCAGGATAGACATTACCTGGATAGAAAACATCTCCAGGATAGATAAAAACGCCAAGATAGTCGGCCAACATCACCAGTATAGACAACAACACCAGTACAGACAGACAACAACACCAGGACAGACAGACAACAGCACCAGGATAGACATCAACACCAAGATTGACAACAAAATCAGTACAGAGAACAATTCGGTGACGGAAAACAACATCAACAGAACCAACAAAAAACGACCGTTGTGTGCCATAACCTTACAACATAAAAAAACTATGCACACTGCTACACAAGCTATACCATCAACATTACCAGAACCAACAACAATATCAACAAACATAGAACGGTCAAAAACATCACGAAGACAAACATCTTCATAACGAGTACCAAAAACACCATCACCAAAACGAACAAGACCACCGGGATAAACATCGCGGCTTAAAAACATCGCAAACATTAACATCATCAGTTGATTCATTGACAATATAACCATGATCAGCACCATCACCTGTCTAGAGCAGTTTTGTGTGTGTGTGTGTGTACTCACCTATTTGTACTCACCTATTTGTGGTTGCAGGGGTCGAGTCCAGCTCCTGCCCCGCCCTCTTCAAACCCGGTTGCTACTAGCCCTCTCTCTCCCCGCTACCATGAGCTTTATCAAACCTCGTCTTACAACTGTGTATGGTTCCTGCCTCCACTACGTCATTTTCTAGGCCATTCCACTGCCTTACAACTCTATGACTGAAGAAATACTTCCTACTATCTCTCTGACTCATTTGTGTCTTCAACTTCCAATTGTGGCCTCTTGTTTCTGTGTCCCCTCCCTGGAACATCCTGTCTTTTCCCCTGTCTATTCCACGCAGTATTTTATATGTCGTTATCATGTCTCCCCCTGACCCCTCCTGTCCTCCAGTGGACGTCAGGCCGATTTCCCTTAAAATCTTTCTTCATCGACATTCCCCTTATCTTCTGGAACGTAACCTTGTCGCAAACCTTGTATTTCTCTAGTTCTTGACGGCTTTATCAAGTGAGGGTTCCAAACAGTGCAGCATACCAGTATGGGGGCCTGACATACACGGTGTACAGTGCCTTGAATGATTCCTTACTAAGGTATCCGGAAATGCTGTTCTCGAGGTTTCCAGGCGCCATATGCAGCAGAGCAGTTATCTGATTGTGTGTGCTTCCCGGAGACATGCCGGAGTTATACTCACCCCAAGATCATTCTCCTGAGTGAGGTTTTGCAGTCTATGGCCACCTAGCCTATACTCAGTCTGTGGTCATCTTGTGCCCTTCCCCTATCTATCATCAACTTTGCATTTGCAGGGATTAAATCGGACGAAGCCCATTTGCTGACCAGGGTCCAGTCTGACCAGTCTCTTTGAAAGTCCTGCCTGGTCCTCATCAGATTAATTCTCCTCTAACTTCAACATCAGCTGCAAACGGGACACTTCTGAGTATAACCCATCCGTCATTTCGTTCACGAGATATACCGAAAAATAAGCACTGGTCCTAGGACCGACCCCTGTGGGACCCGCTCGTCACAGGTTGCCCACTGTGATACATCATTACGTACCATGACTCGTTTGTTGCCCCCTGTCAGGTATTCTCTGATCCATTGCACCCTTCCTTTAAAACCCGATGCTCTGCTTTGCCAAATCTCTTGTGAAAAACTGTGTCAAAACTTCTGCAGTCCAAAAAGTGCAAACAACCCCCCCCTCTCTCTCTTGTCTATTCTGTTATTTTACAAAAAACTCCCGAAGGTTTTTTTACAAGGGTTTTTCCTTCCCCGGGAAACCTGCGGGTTGGATTTTTAACTCCCGTTCCGTTCCCGGTGTCCCCCACTTCCCTGATAATCTTCTCCAAATTTTTATACTAACCGTCAATGAAAAGGTCTTAGTTTGTCCTCTTTTCTGTCTTTTTTTAAAAATGGGAACTACTTTGCCCTTCCATACCTCAGGGTAGTTGCCCAGTTTTCCCGGGGTGTGTTGAAGATTGTGGTAAGTGGCACGCACAAAATATCTGCTCCCCCTCAAGGACCCATGGGAGATGTTGTCGGTCCCATTGCCTTAGGTATCGTTCCCTTTGAGTTTTTTTACCCCCCCCTTTTATGTATGTCGTCCAACTTGTTGGTGTATTTCCCTTGCTGGTGTCCCCATTGGTCTGTCCCCCCCAATCCTTTTTGTCTCACTGTAAAAACTTCCTTAAAATTTGTGTTGAGTCCCCACATACCCCTTTTCGTTTTTTGTGTTTCCCCCTTCTTTTCTCAGCCTTACCCCCTGCCTTGACTGTTGACTTCCCCTAATGTGCATACAGCAGTTTGGGGCAGATTTGACTTTTGTGTAGCGTTTTCATACTGTCGGGGCCTCCCTCCTTTTCGTGCATACCGTTTCTGGCTCTTTACTAATTTTTTGTTTTCCTGGGTCCTTGCCTCCTTACCTTTTTTCCCTTCCTGTTGCACTTGTTTTTTCCCCCCTACCCCCTTGGGTAAACAAGGACTCGTTTTGGTCTCCTTTATTTTTGTTTCCCTTG
>NC_069497.1:9039730-9099934 GCF_026875155.1 Cherax quadricarinatus | reverse complement strand
ATAGTATTCTTTAATACATTTAAGGCACTCCACAAAAACAACAGTCACTACACACAAAACTATTTACCCTACTTGTAACACCATATGTAGTGCTCCATACTTACGTACATGTACTATCCAAAATCTTCACAACATAAAGGGAACACATGTGTAAAACACCACCCACACCACACTCACTACTCAGGATAAAGCATAAATGTATCAGTGCAAATCCAGTCACACACTTTAAAAGCCATCCACACATCTCCGCTCAAGAAACTAGCCCTCGCTAACCCACTTTAACACTTAAATCCCGTAAACCCTTTTAACTTAAAAACTCCCGGTATCCCTCAGTAAACACGTCTCCCACCTTCCCCCATAAAGATCCCTTTGCGACACTTAGTTCTATCAAATGGTGGCCGCTAACACCTTTATTCTTTCATCCACACCCACCTCCCTCATAGCCCAAGACGTATAAATAAAATCAGTGACCACATACGCAACCGCATTCACCACCATCTGACTCATCCCACCTATATCTAAACTTAACACCCTTAACACCTGTAACCCTTCCCCACCCACTAACCTAACTACCCTACCTAACCATACCCTCACAGCTTCTAACAATTACAAAAATACACCGCATGAAAAATAGTCTCGGAACATCCACACGCTTTGCACTCCCCACCCTCCCTTAGTCTCCTATTAAATAACACAACACCAGACGGCAAGATTCCATGTAGAAACCTAAACATTACCTCCCTTACACCTGGTTAAATACGCAATTGCCGTAAACATTTCCAGATATTCCCCCACGCATACATGGGGTATGCCCCCTCAACTGCCGCCACCCACAGACCCACCCCCCACCCTCTCAAGAATCCTCAATTTAAGGCGCTTCGGATCCCTCACCGTCATTAAAACCCTCAACATGCCTCACCAATCATTAAATCCTTACCCCCCCACCATCGTTGCATATCCATACGCAGTTTTTCTAGCCCCCTTTCCTCGCCCCCACCTCCCCAAATACCCGCGTTTTAGATACACACTCATCATACGCTTTTCTAAATGTATAAGCCCCAGCCCCCCGTGGCTAACGGAAGCATCACCACCCCTCTACTTAGCCAGTCACAACCCGATCCCCATATAAATCGGAAAATCCCATGTTGCAACCGTTGCACCTCTCGCCGCCTCAGTGGGTATATTGCCACCACGTGCCATATCTTACTATACAACAGCACGTTCGTCACAATGACCCTCTGATGCAACGTTAGCTGCGCCGTCCTCAAACCACCCAATCTTTTCAATACCCCATCCACGTGCGCAATCGAATTTACCTCTTGTGCGACCCTATCATTCTTAGCGTACACTATCCCACAAATCAATAGCTGATCCACCACACTCCACCCGCGCCCTACAGTCCCACCTCTATTTACGTTATTGCCTAGGTCCATATACTTAGACTTTGCCACATTAATTTCCATCCCAGTAGCCTCTCCAAACACATCTACCACCTTTCCTACCTTGTGTAAATCCTTCTCATCCCTCACCAATACAGTTGTATCATCCACATAACCCACAATACCCGGCCGACCCTCTCGTTCATTACTAACCCCTCCACTTGCGATACTCCACCTAACTGCCCTATAAAAGGGATCCTGGAGGCACGCAAACAATATTTGCGATAGAGGGCAACCCTGTCGCAAACCCCTTCCCATCTGAATGTTAACACCTAGCCTTCCATTAACCTGTACTCTCATAGATGCTCCCTGATACAATGTTTTCGCCCAAGATATAATTTCCTTCCCGAATCCCTGCCAACGCATGAACCTCCATAACGCATCCCTCTCCACACTATCGTAAGCAGCTCGCCAATCCAATGCCAACACACCCCCACCCCCCAACTCCCCCCTCTGTTCTATAAAACTTCTAAGAACTCCATGCCCTTCATACATTGTCCTACCCGGTACCCCATATTGTCCTCTGTCAATTACGTTTACCTATCACCTTTTTTATTCTATTCCCTAATATCCGTGCAAATAACTTATAATCGCCACACATAAGCGATATTGCTCGGTAATCCTCTACCGTAGTCTGTCCACCTTTCGGAACTAATACCACGACAGCAGTCCTTTGCTGCTCACCCATTTCCCCATCATCCTTCATTACATTGAATAACCTAACTAAAAATCCTCTCAATACTTCCCAATTCCTAACGTAAAAATCATTAGGCAACCCATTACAACCCGCGCCTTACCTAAACTTTGCACAGACAAAGCATGCAAATCTCACTTTCCGTGATCGGACCTTCTGATGTTACCGCTATCAGTACCATCAATCTCACATTGCACAAAACCTCCCATTTCCCTTTAAAGCCTCATCTCGATTACCTCCGTTTTTGTGCATATGCCTAAAGCCATGCATCTAGATATCCCAATCATATACCCTCTGTCGTCACTAATACCTGCCCCTCCCCTATACCCTTCCATCCCCACATGAACAATTAATTCCCATCATCTCCTCGTCCGCCACTCTTCTCCTTACGCTGTCCGCTTACACGCATGCCAAAGGCCTGTCAACCTCCCGCCATAACACCTCTTCCTAGCCACACCCAAAACTCGCGCGCCATCAAATTTTCATTTTGCAAATCCCAATACGCTCCTTTAATCGCTGAATATCGTCACCGGTAGTAACCAAGCACATCCCACGCTCGTATCAAGATCTCAACTTGCCCCTCAGATAAGATTGTACCCCATACTTTCAACCTG
This sequence comes from Cherax quadricarinatus, assembly GCF_026875155.1. Lineage (NCBI taxonomy): Eukaryota > Metazoa > Arthropoda > Malacostraca > Decapoda > Parastacidae > Cherax > Cherax quadricarinatus. The sequence goes on along the minus strand of NC_069497.1, from coordinate 9,097,187 downwards.
GTATATTCCCTCCCACTAGGGGCGATATAAAATTCCTTAATACGAATTTCGCCACAGAGTCCACACAACTAACCAGATCATTATTCCCAGGCGCCTCCGCCCACCAACTCCTTCCTCCCTGAGGCAATTGAACAAATGACTGTTCCGAGACTCTTCTTCCTGCAAACAACTTTCATTCAACTTCCCAAAACCCTACACCTTCTTGCAACCCCTTCCCAAACTATATCCACCAAAACACCCCTGTGAACGCAGAAAATACATACATATCCATTACCCTCACACTATGTATTAACTACTGTCTGGGCAACTACAATCGATCGAGCCTAGCCGCATACCCCACGCTTAATAAATGTTTGCTCCACCACCACACCTCCCTCCCAGCATCAATCAATCCTACCCCGGATAACAAGTCTCCCAAATATTCTCAAACAATGCCCTGCCCCCCTCGGTTCAACATCCTTACTCCTTATCACACAGTTCCAATCACCTCCCTATCCACAGCAATCGCCCCGGCAATCCACGCAAATATATACCAGAACGTCCCTCACGGAATTTATTCTTTTACCCTTACAATCTCCCTCTCTGCCGACCATACACACACACCACGTCATCTGTACCTGACCCCATAAACTCATCCACACGAATCACCCTCCCCTCCACCCCTCACTATGCCTGACAACCAACGGGCTAGTTTCTTTCCACCAAAATGGCCACATACCTCCTATCATCTGACGCATCTCAACATACACATTAATCCATACACCTTTCAACTCTAACCCGGTCCTATTAATTTGTGCTACAGCAAGAACACAACGTCAACATCAAGAACGCACCAAATATCCCTAAAATCACTACACTTTCTCCGAGACCTCAAGCCATTGATGTTTCAATGTGAGGCACTTAAAACCAGACAAAGGGGGTTTCCCTCTGACACTACCCGACTTATCGCCTGAAGGTTTCATTGCACCGTTTTCCCTACCCCACCCCCCTTTTCTGGGCACACTTCCTCAACCCCTGCCCTGAGTGCCACTTGAACCTCTTCCGCATGGCATCCGCCATTTTTCTTCCCAGGCCGTTTGTGCGGGCGTAAGCACGTCGTCGGAATCAGAAACACTGCTGCCGCGCTTACGCGTCGTGCCCTCGACCGCATCAAGTCCAGCCAGCGCATGCCATGATGAACCTCCACCTCCACAGTTCTCACCACTGGGCATCCTTATCACACACTTCAGGCCGAGCTGGCCCATCACCACGCCCCCTCTTCTCCAACTGCAGACCCTGCAGACCCATGATCCAGGTCTGTACCACATCCTGACAAGGACCTCATTAACCCAAAATGATCCCAAACGTCGACACTATCGACGTTTCCGCATCGCTACTAACCATTCACTCCGCGATGACCTCATCCAGCACTTGTACATCGTCCAAGGGAAGTGAGCATCCCCCCATGTAAGCCCCTGCCATCTCCTTTTCTTCGGCCTCGCAGACCTTCTCCACTCCATGTCAAACTCTGCTGAGGCAGAAGTCGAAATACGGCTGATCCGATCCTATCCCCTTTCCTCCATATCTCGTCGTTGCTGCTGGTCCTTGTCACCACGTCGTCTTTCACATTCGCAGCCAGGTGATCACATACGACCCGCCAAATGCAAGTTCGTCGCTGGCCCAGCGTATGTCACAAAAACCTGAGTCCTGAATCTTCCATCTCCACGTAGGGGGGGGGGGGGGGGGGGGGGGGGGGGGGGGGGGGGGGGGGGGGGGGGCGATAGAACGGATGTCTGAGCGTCATCTTGACAGAGAATGTGCCCACAGGTATCCCACATATGGGCCAGCTGACACCTTCCTGCATGACCGTATGTATGTGCCGTATTTACACATCTGAACCGGAACAGATGCATCCACCCTCGAACGGCAACATTTCCGGACTTAACCCATGTGTAATAGCTGGAAACATCATGCAATCTCACCGTCACAGCATGATTAATTGGTATGGCCACTCTTAACCTGAAACATATTCACCACAGTCTCATACACTTTTGCCGAACTAAATTTTACAGAAATCCTCTTCGTACCGTTCACTGCAAGTCCACAAATCTCCGCATTGGTATTCGTAGGTATCTCTCTGATAGATTGCAGGCAGAACACCTCATTAATGCCCGTTACAGCTCTCACTGTTAATTCCAATGCAACAGTATTTACCACTGCGCCGGCTAGCCTGCGCCCATGTTTGTGAAAATAATACTGCCACCAAACAACTCCAGGGGGCACAGCAGCACACGTCCTCTCTCCACTCAAGGGTTGATTATTAATTTTTTTTTTTTATAAAAGTGCTAAACGAACATGTGTCATCAGCACAAGACATGTGGAGGCTCGATCCTCAATCTGCGCACGCGAGACAGATTGAGGAGTTGAATACGAATGGGCATAGAATTATATCAGGACAATGAATTGTTCCTGGTAATGATGCTAGTGGTGGCATTATCCATACATAGCTTTAATAAGAGGTATGAATAAAGCTCATCGAATAACATTGAGAGAATGACCTAGTAGCGACCATGAAGAGCGGGGCCAGGAGCTATAGCTCGAGCCTTGCAATCACAATTAGCGAGTACGTACACACACACGAAACACCACCAGCAACAACAATCTTAAAAACAGAAAAACACCTTAAAAATGTGCAAGAAATTTTATTAGTAAATGGCTGCAGCGTAAACATATGAAATATAAATTTTAACAGAAGATTTAAACTGAGTGTAATAAATTTGCCGGCTGTATGCCATGTTGGGGTGATGAGAGTGGGTTTTGTTATTGATCATGGCGAGAAATACTGTCAGTTAGCTGAAGGTGGTCGTTGGTTGTTGCAGTAGTAGTAGGGTAACAAGCCAACAAAAAGCCAGTTTAAATTAAATAACGGTCATATCCTTATCACCAAAAATTACTCTCGTGAAAGAACAAGACAGGTTCTTCACACAGGAAATACCCCATTTTAAAAGGCATCAAAGAAATTTCACTCAGCGCAATAGCATCGCTTTTGTGAATATGTATGTTGCCCTGTTATTTAAATATTAGGCAGATGGTTGGAGATATAGATAAAAGATAAATTGGTATATAAATATTAAATTTCAGCCTATCATAAATAATATTGGATAGGAATTCCTCAAACATTTTGGGTGAATTCTAAGCAGAATGTATACTTGCTTAAAATTTACCCAAGCATGAGTACACATTAGCAGCCTACCAGATTTTTAGAAAGAATTATGTTGAATCTCTCTAAATATAATTTTCTTTCTTACTGGCAAGAAATTTATTATTCACAAATTTTAACGAGATGACGGTAAGCCCCGTCGTCTCTCACCCTCAGCACAGAGAGAAAAAAAATCATTAAGGATTACCTCCCCAATCTCGCCCAGTCTCAAACGCTAATCAGTTTGGAGAAGAAAAACTGATCCAATTTTCAAGTCACCTTCAGGAAAATATCTTGGCACAATTTTATAAGAAAATTTTTAATTGCAGAGTGAAATTAGACGCATCGTAATCACAACAGGAGGCAAATGATCTGCAGATGCGTCTTAGAGCCTGGTGATGATGGTCCATGAGATGATGTTGGTTCTTGTGGTGATGATGCTCAACATGACGATGTTGGTCCTACTGATGTTGTTTCTGGCCTTAGTGAAGTTGTCGTTGGTCAGTTTTTTTTTTTTTTTTAGTCCTTGCGATGTTTTGGGTTCAGGTGATGTTGTTGGTACTGGTGATGTTTTTGTTAGTCCTGGGATGTTCCTGTTGGTCCTGGTAATATTTACATAAATCCTAGTGATTTTTTTTGTTCGTTCTGATGATGTAGGAAATCAGGGAAGAAAATGAAACGGTACTTTAATTCATTTCCCGAAAATCGTTATTCCCCTTAAATCTTGAGAGTGGAAGAATTACTGGGGGGATGGAGGGATAAAAAGACGTAGGAGTTGGGAGTTTGAGAGAATTGAACATAATATTGCGCCAGCATGTGAATCAAATCTATAATTCCAGCAACCCTAATCGTATGATTTAATTTAACTGAAGAATTTTAAATAGATTCCCTTCTCAATCTATTTTATAAAAAAATACATGAATTATTTAAACTTAGAAGGTAGACTAAATTGACCAAGTATTTCGTTAATTTCGATATAGGCCACCCACCCGCTCGACACAGATACCCACACCGGAAAAGGCAGTCACATTACAAATATGAGTCTCAACACACGTCGCTCAAAGATCCGTGAACTATGAGGTGAAAGCTCCTTGTCTTGCAGAGTTGCAGGGCATTGTAATGTATAATAGTGGAGAAGTGTTGTCATAACAGTATGAAATGTTTATAGTTTGTAAATCTTAATATTTAATTCATCATGCGCATTTGGGGGATACTGTAAAACTGCTCTTAAACAGTAATTGTAAGGGAAAATCCTGGGGAGGGGTGGGGAGGTTCACGTGGAGGCAGTATGGGAGTGTAGGCTGTCGTCCATGGGACGCCGTTATATTTAAGCTAATATTAGATTGTGTACCCTTATTGTTTAGCTAACTCAAAGCCATATGCTCCTCTATGGTTCACCCCTTAAGCTTACTATAGCTCTGATTATGGACAGGGTTCTGGGGGGGGGGTGGGATGGAGTGAGGACATAAGAAGTAAATGAAGGTTGGTAGTGGAGTAGGGAAGACCGGGCTCTCGCTGGGCTAAGTGTTAAGTTTGCTGGACTCGGCCAGCCGCCTGCTTCTTGTGTACGTTACTTTGGGGCTTTTAGGATAGGAGATATAGGAAGGGGCTTTCTCAAGAGGTGTATATAGCGTTATTCGATGTATATTTTTTCTAACAAGGAATTTTGCCTAATACCCTCTGATAAACCACCCATTTAAGTAATAAATGCAGGTTAGAGCGTCTCGGTGGGCCTAGATTCACTTGAGAGGTTGTGTAATTTTACCGTTTGCTCTTAGATAAAGGCCTAACCCCCAGGCAATCCACTTCGCGAACACACCCCATAACCTCGTCACACCAGTTTTTCAACAACACAAGCCAAGAAGAGTGAGGGGGCGATTCCCCTTACCGCCCCCTCACTATTTTAAACAAACCACTGGACTTTAGCGGTGTAAAAGACTACCTTCACTAGCATATGACACGTTCACAGTAGGACTCGAAAACAACTTTTCTCATCCTATGAAACCGCGTGTTAATATGACTCAATAAATATTTCGCGGTAATTCCCTGAAATGTCCCCTGACCGACTGCACTCCACACACGAACAGTAAGTGCCGTTACCAGTACTTTTTATATGTATAGGTATATGTTAATGAGTAATACCACGTGGAACGTCTTCCACTGGAAACTTCAGTGCCCTTATGCAGAAATTCCTATTTAAAAAATCCTGTGATACTAGGGATTAGGAAGTAGGTTCTTGGATTGGATTCACATAATGACCTGATTGAATAATTATTTAATCAGTCACAATCACACACACACACACACACACACACACACACACACACACACAAATCAACAGTGGGAACAGTGTAGTGGGTCAACAAGCGCCAGCATCTAGAATGAATCTTAGTTGCTTTTAGGGCGAGTTTTAGCAGCTGAAGCAACCAGTGTTAGTGACACGTCAGTGAACACCCTACAAGTGATAACCAAAGTAATAGCAAAAATAAATAAAGTAAAGGCGAGAGAAAGCCTGAAATTATACAACAAAATTTCAACGTGCCAGTTCGTTGAGGGCCTAGTTGGCACCTGTTGCCACATTGTTACACATATAACAAAAGTACAAAAGCGAGTGACTAAAGAGAAAAGACAAATAGAAATTAAGAGAGGGTGGCTAACGAAAAATGTGATGTAGCAACACACAGTTGTGGAACAAGCTAGCCAGAAAGGGTATATATATATATACATACATATACATAATATATTTAGCAGAGTGGTGGCAGCAGTAGGCCTTAGGGAGTAGCGCGCCGCCATAACAGGTTGGGTGTCATCACAAATAAGTAGTGTATCTTACCCAGAAGTGAAGTGTTTTAAAAAATCATAAAAAGTAGCAGTATACTAGTGATAAGTGTTGGTAAAATGAGGACTCAAAAGGCCAACGAGTACAGAATAGCCGAAGAAGATCAGTGGCGGAAGGGCAGGTGGCACGAGTCATCGTACAGCAAGCATCTGTACGGGCGAGGCATCGTACATAGGCACTGGATGGACCGTTTTTCTCCCACTGACCAGTAACGTACAAATCACCTGTTTTGTGGTTGGGGGGGACAAAGTCTGAGGAAAGTAGCCCCGGGCCCAGCGTCACTGTAACGCGCTATCTAAACCCTGCTCCAGAGCGATTCTCATACACACAACCCCTAGCAGTAGTAGGAAAGATAAACTTTGTAGGAGTAAGGATTAAGCAAGGAGGATTAAGTCTGGCTAATGGGACACAGCCCTGCCCCCAGTTTCGAGAGATAATGTTCTAGGACACAAATACAGTACAAAATCTGAGAAGCAAGTATTGTGGTACACATGTAGTAAATGGTAGTACATAACTGGGTGAAAAAGAATGAATTGTTAACACACCAGTATATAGTTATTAGAACTACTCTCAGTGTTAATGGTATCTCATTAGTATACAGATACACAGAAGTGATATTGTATTTTCTCTGGGACATATAAACAACTTGGACGTGCTCACACACACACATGCGCGCACACATCCACAACTAGGTGAGTACACCCAGCTGTTCCTGGAATTGAGACGCCCTCCCCTCCACCCACAGACCGTCACCCCTCCTACCTTTCCTCGCGCTTCCCTCACGTTCCCCCTACTCCACTCACTCTCACTCATCTCTCTCTCTCTCCCTCTCATCATCTCTCTCTCTCCTCTCTCTCTCCTCTCCTCGTCTCTCTCCCTCCTCTCTCTCTCTTTCTCCCTCTCTCACCTCCTCCCTCCTCTCTCTCTCCTCTCTCTCTCTCTTCCACCACACACTTCTCTCTCGCTCACCTCTCCTCACCTCTCACTCACATCCGCTACTCTCGCCTCTCACTCGTCTCTCTCTCTCTTCCTCTCTTCCCTCTCTTCTCTCTCTCACTCTCGTCCATCTCACGCTCACTCTCCTCTCTCTTCATCTCTCACTCTCCTCTCTCCAACTCATTCACACTCTCTTCTCTCTCTCCCTCTCTCTCTCTTTTTTTTTTTTTTTTTTTTTTTTTTTACACAGGGTTTGACAAGGTTTAGGATCCCTAGCTTTATGTGACAGCTATATAACAGTTAAGGATTCCTAACTTTATTGGCAAGCTAAGAGCTGTTACTAAATCAGCTCATTGAAAGCATTTTTATTTTATGAGAATACAAGTAGGAACAGCATGAAGTTGGAGCCATCTGTGGGCCGCATTTTCATTTGAATCAACTGACCGTTATCCTACGTTGACATCATTATGCTGTACGAATGTGTTCCATTCAGTCCCATCCTGCGGTATGTATGATCTCAGATGGGAGTGCTGTTCTGGAGAAGGGGTACAGCCAAGTGAAGTTGCTGCTTCTGCCCGGCTTGTGGCATAAAAGCTTGTTTCACAACGCTGTCCTCGAAGTGGATCCAAGTTGTGGGTACTTGACAATATTGCCTTGTACATAACAGTAAGGCCACCCCATCCCTCCTATGTTGAAGGCTCTGTGAAATGACAGATCTATCCAGGATGTCCAGGCGAGAGATGAGACGCTCTTGCTCTGTTCTCTACTCTGTCAAGCAATCGCAGATGAGATGGGGGACAGGCAAGCCCAAGAAGTGGAGCATTACTCAAGGTGTGAGCGTACTTGTGCCATCGTACAGGATCTTGCAACCCACTTGTCAAGCAGATATGCAGATACGGCGAAGTGCTGAAAGCTTCCTGTCCTGGCTGCCTTGTTTGGCAAGATTTACAACATGGTACTTCATGGTTAGTTTGGAGTCAAATTTCACGCCCAAGGATATCAACTTCTTCTCCAGGTGCCAACATCGTCCCATTCATCCCTTACTACTGCGCCGCATTACCATGCATGGTGCCTAGAGACGAACATCAATTGCGTTTTCTCAGGTGGCAAATGTTACTTTGCCATCTATTTCCCCAAGCTTGATATAGCTCTCAGCTTGGTGATTGATGTAGCTTAGAGCAGCTGGCCTTTCTTCTCTTGGTATAAGTGAATGTCAGTGAACAGTCGTCTCATATGCAGTGATTCTGGGATGAGATGATAGAAGGTCGTTTAGAAGTAACATTACCATAACAGAGGACCCAGCACACTTCCTTGTGGAACGCTTGGCCCTCAATAGGATGCCTATGCTGATTCCGTCCATTGAGGACTACACTTAGAGATCTACCATGAAGGTAATCACTGGGAGACATAGGTAAGCCTGCCAATTCCCAGTGCTTGAAGTTTTGCATAAGCGGCCCTGGTGCCACACCCGGTCGAAAAGCGCCACAATGTCCAGTGCAACCACACAGCTGACTTTGAGATTCAATCCAAGTGACTGGTGCCCACTTAGTGGAGAAGGTTGAACAACAGATCAGCAGCAGAGTAACCTTTCCCCTGAAGCCATATTGACGATCACAAAGTAGTGAGTGGTAGTCAAAAAAATCTGTCATTTGTTCTTTGAATTATTGTCTCAAGGATCTTACCAGTGATTACAGGAGTGACAACTGGTCTGTAGTCGCTGATTTCTGCTCTGCTCCTCTTTTTGTGACAGGGACCTTACATTTGCCTCTTTCCATGGAGAGGCCATTTACACTGAACTAAGGCAGTGCTGAAAGATGCGAGTTAAGGTGCTGCTAGCTGTCTGACACTCTTCTCAACAATCTTGGGCTCAACTGTCTGGGCCCACAGCCTTTTCTTGTCAATTGATTTATGAAGGAAATGCACCGTCCTCCCTGCCTTATTGTCACCACTGACAGTTTTGACACAGTTCTTGCAGCTAGCCAAGAGGGTCCCTGCTGGATCAGTACTTGCATGTTTGGTAGCAAAGGGTTGTTCAGCAAGAGAGTCCGCCTTCCTCTGACTACTATAGAGGGTGGTCCCCTCCTGTCGATTTAGAGGTGGAATAAGTTCATCAGCAGATAACCTTGTCTGTCCTTGACCAGACCACCAGGTTTTGGAGCCCTACCCTACCGATGCAAACTTTTCTTTTAGTGTCAACCCCCATTTAGTAATTGCCCACTTTTGAACATCACCCATATCCTACAGCTTCCATGTGCAAAGTTTCTGTCTTATAGGTGGTAGGAAGTCTCCTTATTACCTTCGCATGCTTTGTACTTACAGTAGCAGCCTCTCTACAACAAAGCCAAACCCAGGCTGATCTGTAGCCTTTGTCACATATTGCCGGTGAGAATGTGTTCTGGTTGCAGAAAAAGGATGTGTCCCAGTGAAGGCTTTCACCTTGTTGTCAACATCCCCCCTGGAGAAGAGCATTCCCAGCGGTTGGTGGCGAGCTCAGAGCAAAGGGCTGGCCATTACCTCTTTCCCATAGCCAGGTTGTGCGTGTGGACTCCTCACCTCGTTCTTTGGGATCTTAAGTGTTCGTAAAAACAGCCTTGTGTTCCAGACGCATCCTACGTAGCCGAGGGTTGACAAGTGGACTAATGCCTTCTGCCAGATCACTCACTACAGGTCAAGGGAGGACCAGAGAAATGAGTAGGGATATCAACAAAGTTTCTCTTCAAACACTCAAGAATGTCATCAAAGTCCCCATCTTGTATAAGGTGCTGGTTAGGTCACCAACAATTATAATATTTTGACAGTTGTGTTGTAGCAAAAGGTAGTCAAATTATTTCCATTAGGGAAGTTTGATAGGTCCCTGCAGTGTTGCCACTGAGGGTCGGTACATTGAACATGGTAGTACAGAGGTACTAAGTGTTTTATACAGAGCTTTGAAGAATCATCATTTCAAGAAGTGTAGGGGTGCAACACTATGTGCTCAATAAACACTTTTTAGAGAAAGCACACCAGCAACACCACCCTAACCATGCCCATGCCTCTCTCTCCCTCTCTCTCTCCCCTCTCCTCTCTCTCTCCTTCTCTCCCTTCTCTCTCTCGTCCCCTCTCTCTCCCTCTCTCTCTCCCTCTCTCTCTCCTCTCTCTCCTCTCTCCCTCTCTCTCTCCTCTCCTCCCTCTCTCTCTCCTCTCCTCTCTCCCTCTCTCCCTCCCTCTCTCTCTCCCTCTCTCTCTCGACCCTCTCTCTCCCCCTCTCTCTCTCCCTCCTCTCATCCCTCTCTCTCCTCCCTATCTCTCTCCTCTCCCTTCTCTCCCCTCTCTCCTCTCTCTCCCCCCACCCCTCTCTCCTCCTCTCGTCTCCCCTCTCAGACTCCATCTCTCTCCTCTCTCTCTCCCCTTCTCTCTCCCACTCTCTCCTCTCCCTCTCCTTCTCCTCTCTCTCCTCTCTCTCTCCCCCTCTCTCTTACTTCCCTCTCTCTCTCTCTCTCTCTCTCCCCTCTCTCTCTCCCTCTCTCTCCTCCCTCTCCTCTCCCTCTCTCTCTCCCTCTTCCTCCTCCCTCTCTCTCTCCCTCTCTCTCTCCCTCTCCCCCCTCTCTCTCTCCCTCTCTCTCCTCCCCTCTCTCTCCCTCTCTCTCTCCTCTCTCTCTCTCTCTCTCTCTCTCCCTCTCTCATCTCCCTCTCTCTCTCCCTCTTCTCTCCTCTATCCCTTCCCTCTCCTCTCCCTCCCTCTCTCTCTCCCTCTCTCCTCCCCCATCTCTCTCTCCCTCTCTCTCCTCTCCCCCTCTCTCCTCCTCTCTCGTCCCTCCTCCCTCTCCCCTCTCTCTCTCTTCTCGTCTTCTTCCTCTCTCTCCTCTCTCTTACCACCTTCCTCTCTCTTCTCCCTCTCATCTCTCTCACTCCCACACTCCAATAACCCAATCTCTCACTCTTCCTCTCTCTATAGGCTTCTCTCTCCATCACTCCATTTCTCTCTCTCATAGCCTTTTCTCCCTCGCCCTCCTTTTCTCCCTCTCTCTCTCTTTCTCTCCCTCTCCTCTCCCTCTCTTTCTCCCTCTCCCTACCCTTTCTCTCCCCCCTCACAATTCTCTCTCTCACCCCTTGGTCTTATTCCCTCACCCCCCCCAAACTCCTCTCTCATCTCTCTTCTCCCTCTTTCTACCTTTCTCTCACCTCGTCTCTCCCTCTTCTAAACCCTTTCTCTCTCCCCCCACAACCCTCTCCTCCTCTAGCCTTTGTCTGCGTAAATAATAAAAAAAAAAAAAAAAAAAAAAAAAGTGGGTGGCCTTAGAGGACGGAAAACCAGAGATCTGGAAGACGAACCAGGGAGGAAAGACAGGGAGTTAGAGCTCCAAAAAAGGGCAGGAAGAGTGGGGAAGAAGATAGAGAGCTGGTAAGAAAATGGAGGAGAGCGGATAGCTGAAGATTGCAAGGAAGTGGGAATTACAGGTCTTAGCAGCAGAAGCTAGATACAGTGCTTAGAAGAGAAACTGCAAAGCCGAAACAGATTAGAGAACAAATGACAAATTCAGATGTGACATCAAAAATCAAAGTCAGGCGTCAGACAAAGGGGATGGTAAGCAACAACGGAGACCAAATGCCGTACACGAAGGCCCTATCAGGACCCAGTGGGTCCAGGGAAAAGACGATGAGCACACTAAGATCAAACGACAGGTCCGAAGACAAAGAAGGTATGCCTATATGCAGAGAGTCTAACAGCCAACTGCTGTTAGCAAGGACAGCTGGTCAGGAAAACAGTATCACTAGAATAGAATTTCAGATATGAAGGAGGAATGCAAGAACATATCAATGGAAAGAAATAAAATGCCTCAGAGGATGCAGATGGAGACTCAGTGGAGGAGGAAAGGGCGAGGTCAGTTTTTGTTTACGGGCCTCCAAGAAGCCAAGGGGGGCCAACTTTGAAGAAATAAAACAGGAGAGATTAAAATGATTGAAGGCAACATGAAAACAATAGGGGAGGTCAATATGACCCAGGTGACAAAATTTTCAGAGAATAATGTGGTTTGGCAAGTGGAATGATACGGCCTGTCAGAGTAACTTTTCAAGGAAGAATCAGTCCGAACCATGATTCTGCAGAGAAACCAAGAACTGAGGGACTCGAAAGAGGGGTACCAGAGAGAATACCTCGACCCCGGCCAGAACACAAAAGAAAGGACTACACTGAAAGAGAGGGTACAGAGACGCCAAGGAGGAACGAGAAGCAATGAAAATGAGCAGACCAGACACAGAGGAAGGGCAACACACCCCAACACTAGAATCTCTCACCAAAACACTCCACCCGCGACATTCCCAACGCAACTGAGCAACCATATCTACAACCCACTCACTGTTCCCTCTGCCACCAACCCCCATATCACAAACCTCACCCCAACAGCTGTCCCTTATGGCATTCTGACCCCACCCCCCCCATCAACACAAACCCCACCACACCAAAGCCCCATAATAGGCCCCCCACCAAGGCTCTCGCTCCCCCAACCCCGAATATTCCTTGCATGCCACAATGATAGAAAAGCAAACTAAAGGTTGGTACACAAACGGCGGATGGAATAACGAATAAAACAATGAGAGTGAATGAAAGAATCAGTGGAAAAATCCCCAACATCATAGCAGTCTACAGAAACAAAACTCGCTGAGGACAATACGCAGACACAATCTTCCCAACAGGATACCAGATCCTGAGGAAAGATAGAAGGAGTAGAGGGGGAGGAGGGGTTGCACTGCTCATAAAACACTGATGGGGATTTGAGGAAAGGAAGGCATGGACATTATTGGAGAAAGAGACTACATTGTAGGTACAATTCAGTCCGGAGAACATAAAGTAGTCATTGGAGTGATGAAGAACCCACCACAAACTGCAGGAGGCCAGAGAGGAGTACGAAAGAAACAACAGGGTGATGGTGGACACACAGGGCTGAGGTGGCAAAAGAGCTCACATCGAGCAGAGCAAAGTTACTGGTAAGGCGATTTCAAAACCAACAGGGAGATCGGACTGGGAAAACCTGGAGCACATGGGGGCCCGAACATGGAGAGCTCAAGATGATGGATATGGGGACTTGAAAACCTCATGATCAACATGTCAGGGACACACCAGAGAGAGAGGTGAGGATTGAGCCAGCAAGACTGGGACTTGTGTTCACCCTGAGCATTTCAGACATTGAGGATATCACTTACGAGAGGCCTCCTTGGAGGAGCTAAGCGATCATATGGTTCTGAGTTTTGACTATATAGTAGAGTTACAAGTGGAGAAGGAAACAGGAGCTGAAGGGGACAGGCCAAACTATAAAAGGGGGGAACTACACAGGTATGAGAAACTTCCTGCAAGAGGTTCAGTGGACAGAGAAATGGTAGGAAAATCATAAACGAGATGATGAGAATATGGGCAACAAAGTGAGCAAGGATGCAGAGGAAAGTTTGTTGTTCCCAAGGGAACAGAAATAATAGAAGACCAAAACGAAGTCCCTTGGTTTACCCGAAGAGTGTATGGGAGGCAAAACTAAGTGCAACAGAGAATGGAAAAGGTTACAGGAGCATAGGACCCAGAAAACAAGGAAATTAGTAGAAAGACCAGAACCGAGTATGCACAGATAAGGAGGAAAAAAAAAGGGCCCAGCGGACAGTATGAAAAACGAACATAGCATCGAAAGTCAAATCTGACCCGAAACTGCATGTAAAGCCACATTAGGAGGAAGCAACAGTCAAGGACCAGGTGGTTAATGCTGGAAAAGAAGGTGGAGAACTCACAAGAAACGATCAAGAGGTATGTGAGGAGCTGCAACAACACGAGATTTTTAAGGAAGTATTTACAGTAGAGACAGAAGGACTCTGGGGGGACAGATCCAGAGTGGGACACCAGCAAGGAATACACCAACAAGTGTTGGACGACATACATACAGATGAGAGGAGGAAAAGAAACTGCTAAGGGACATCGAGTACCTCAAAGGCAATGGGACCAGACAACATCTCCCCATGGGTCTTTAGAGAGGGAGCAGATATGTGTGCGTGCCACTTTACCACAATCTTCAACACATCCCTGGAAACTGGGCAACTACCTGAGGTATGGAAGACGGCAAATGTAGTTCCCATTTTTAAAAAAGGAGACAGAAAAGAGGCACTAAACATAGACCTGTGTCATTGACGTGTATAGTATGCAAAATTATTGAGAAGATATCAGGAGGAAGTGGTGGAGCACCTGGAACGGAAACCGGAGTATAAATGCCAACCAGCACGGATTCACGGAAGGCAAATCGCAGTGTCACAAACCATCTGGAGTTTTATATGATAAAATAACAGAAGTAGACAAAGAGAGAGGGTGGGTTGATTGCATCTTCTTGGACTGCAAGAAGGCCTTTGACACAGTTCCTCACAAGAGATTTAGTGCAGAAGCTAGACAACAGGCGCATATAACAAATGGCCACTGCAATGGATCAAGAATTACCTGACAGGGAGGCAACAAACGAGTCATGGTACGTAATGAGTACACAGTGGGCACCTGGACGACGGGGTCCCACAGGGGTCGGTCCTAGACCAGTGCTATTTTTTGGTATAAGTGAACGACATGACGAATGGTTGACCAGAAGTGTCCCGTTGCTAGATGATGTGAAGTTAATGAGGAGAATTAAATCTGATGAGGACCGAGTGCAGGACTTCAAAAGAGACCTGGACAGACTGACAACCTGGTCCAGCAAATGGGCTTCCTCGAATTTAATCCTGCCAAGTGCAAAGTCCCATGAAGATAGGGGAAGGGCACAGAAGAAACCACAGACAGAGTATAGCTAGTTGGCCAAAAGACTGCAAACCTCACTCAAGGAAAGATCTTTGGTGAGTATAACACCGAGCATGGGTCTCCGGGAAGCACACTCAATCAGATAACTGCTGCAGTGCACATGGGCGCCTGGTAACAACACCTGAGAAACAGCATTCCGATACCTTAGTAAGGAATCATTCAAGGCACTGTACAACCGTGTATGACCAGCCCATCCTGGATGTATGGCAGCACCTGTTTGGGAACCCGCCACTTGATAAAGCTCGTCGAAGAAACTAGAGAAAGTACACAAGGTTTGCGACAAGTTAGTTTCCAGAGCTAAGGGAATGAGTCCTATGAAGAAAGATAAGGGAATTCGGCCTGACGAACACTGGAGACAGGAGGGTCAGGGGAGAACATGATAACGACCATATTAAATTACAGCGTGGAATAGACAGGTGGACCAAAGACAGGATGGTTTCCAGGGAGGGGACACAGAAACAAGAGGCCACAATTGGAAGTTGAAGACACAAATGAGTCAGAGAGATAGTAGGAAGTATTTCTTCAGTCATAGAGTTGTAAGGCAGTGGAATAGCCTAGAAAATGACGTAGTGGAGGCAGGAACCATACACAGTTTTAAGACGAGGTTTGATAAAGCTCATGGAGCGGGGAGAGAGAGGGCCTAGTAGCAACCGGTGAAGAGGCGGGGCCAGGAGCTAGGACTCGACCCCTGCAACCACAAATAGGTGAGTACAAATAGGTGAGTACACACACACACACACAAAACTGCTCTAGACAGGTGATGGTGCTGATCATGGTTATATTGTCAATGAATCAACTGATGATGTTAATGTTTGCGATGTTTTTAAGCCGCGATGTTTATCCCGGTGGTCTTGTTCGTTTTTGGTGATGGTGTTTTTGGTACTCGTTATGAAGATGTTTGTCTTCGTGATGTTTTTGACCGTTCTATGTTTGTTGATATTGTTGTTGGTTCTGGTAATGTTGATGGTCTAGTTGTGTTGCAGTGTGCATAGATATGTTGAAGGTTCTGGCAAATTCGTTGTTGTTCTGTGATGTTGTTTCCGTCAACCGAATGTTCTCTGTACTTGATTTTGTTGTCATCTTGGTGTTGATGTCTATCCTGGTGCTGTTGTCTGTCTGTCCTGGTGTTGTTGTCTGTCTGTCCTGGTGTTGTTGTCTATCCTGGTGATGTTGGCCGACTATCTTGGCGTTTTTATCTATCCTGGAGATGTTTTCTATCCAGGTAATGGTCTATCCTGGTGTTGTTGTAGATCTCTTGGTGGTGTTGTTTATCTTGGTGGTGTTGTCTGTCTGGGTGTTGCTGTCTATCCTGGTGTTCTAATCTGTTTTAGTGTTGTAGTCTGTTTCGGTGCTGTTTATTTACTGGTGTTTGTTATCTATTCCTGGAGAGGTGTTTTTCTCTCTAGGTTTTGTTGTCTATCCTTGAAATGTTTTCTATCTCAGGTGGTTGTTGTCTATTTTTGTATGTTTCAATCCTAGTATTGTTGTCAGTCCTGGTGTAGTAGTATATCTTGGTGTTGTTATCTCTGACAGTGTCTTAACTGGTGATGTCTGTTATCTACCCAGGTATTGTGTATCGTAGTATTGTTATCTATCCTAGTACTGTCTATCCTGGTATTGTCGTCAGTTCTGGTGCTGTGTCTAATCCATGTAAAGTTGATATCAGTTCTTTTAAAGTTTTATTGTCCTGGTGATGTTTGTCCTGAAGATGGTTTTTGGTTGTGTGAATTTGCTGGATCATCTTAGAATGCTATTGTTTCATTCTCTGGATGCTGTCCTTGATCCTGTGAAATTTGTGATGCAAGGTGATGTTCTATGCATGGTGATGCAATTGGTGGTTTTTGGTGGATATGTTCCAGTAAATTTTGTTGTTGGGTTTTGGTTGGTGTTCTTGTTCATCACATGAGTGAAGTTTGAATTCTTGTGCTGTTGGTCTTGTGACGTTTTGCTGATTTCTTATAATAATTTTGTAGGTCGTTGAATGTTTGTGTTGATCCAGTCAATGTTCAGTTTTGGTCTTGTACTGTTGGCAATGGTGATATTTTGGTATAGAATAATGTTAGTTTTGGTAATGATCTTGACAAAACTTTTGATTTTGGTGATGTTGTTGATCCTGCTTTCATATTGGTTATAATGATGTTATCGTTGGCCTTGGGTGATGTTATTGTCGTGGTGATGTTTTTTAGTCGTGGTGATGTTTATGCCCTTGGTGATGTTTTTGAAGGCACTGATGATGCTGTTTTCTCTTAGTGATGTTGTTGCTAATAAATGTGATGATGTTGGCCCTGATGATGTTTTTTATTTCTGATTAGGGTTTTTAAATGATCTAATATGCTATTGTTGAACCTCGTGATGTTGTGTGTTCCTTCATGCTATGTTGTTGTTGTTGGTCTGTTGAGTTGTGTATAACTGGGGAGTTGTTTGTATGTAATGTGTTATTGTTCTAGTTATTTTTTCTGTCCTAGCGATAATTTTTGTGCTCCCTCGCGTGCTAATGTTTTCGAAATGATGTTATTGGTTCTAGTGATTTTGTTGTTGCTAAGATGTTTATGTATACTTGGTGTTTAGATTTGGTCCAGGTGATTTGTTTTGAGTGTTAGTTGTTGATATCGTGTTGAGCTGGTCCATGTGATGCATTATGGTCATGTTGATGATGGTTTGGTCATGTTAAGCTGTGGTGAGTTATTTCATCCCGGGGTTTTTGCTCCTGGATTACCTTTCTGGGGTCAATTCTATCAGGGCTGTTGTCTATCCTGGTGCTGTTGGCTCTCCTGGTGATGTTGCTGGTTCTGATAATGTTTATTTGGATCCTCATGATTTTTTTTTTTTTTGTCTTGAATTGTTAACGTTGTTCTGGGTGATGATGTTGGATCTGGTTTTTGTACTCTGTGAGGGATAAAAAGTTTGGGTTAGTGTTGCTGGAGGTGGTTGTGTTGTTAGTGTTGCTGGAGGTGGTTGTGTTGTTAGTGTTGCTGGAGGTGGTTGTGTTGTTAGTGTTGCTGGAGGTGGTTGTGTTGTTAGTGTTGCTGGAGGTGGTTGTGTTGTTAGTGTTGCTGGAGGTGGTTGTTTTGTTAGTGTTGCTGGAGGGGGTTGTGTTGTTAGTGTTGCTGGAGGTGGTTTTGTGTTGTTATGTTGCGGAGGTGGTTGTGTTGTTAGTGTTGCTGGGTGGTTGTGTTGTTAGTTTTGCTGGAGGTGGTTGTGTTGTTAGTTTTTGCTGGAGGGGGTTGTGTTGTTAGTGTTGCGGGAGGTGGTTTTTGTGTTAGTGTTGCTGGAGGTGGTTGTGTTTTTTAGTGTTGCTGGAGGTGGTTGTGTTTTTAGTGTTGCTGGAGGTGGTTGTGTTGTTAGTGTTGCTGGAGGTGGTTGTGTTGTTAGTGTTGCTGGAGGTGGTTGTGTTGTTAGTGTTGCTGGAGGTGGTTGTGTTGTTAGTGTTGCTGGAGGGGGTTTTGTGTGTTAGTGTTGCTGGAGGTGGTTGTGTTGTTAGTGTTGCTGGAGGTGGTTGTGTTGTTAGTGTTGCTGGAGGTGGTTGTGTTGTTAGTGTTGCTGGAGGTGTTGTGTTGTTAGTGTTGCTGGGTGGTTGTGTTGTTAGTGTTGCTGGAGGTGGTTGTGTTTGTTAGTGTTGCTGGATGGTGGTTGTTTGTTATGTTGCTGGAGGTGGTTGTGTTGTTAGTGTTGCTGGAGTGGTTGTGTTGTTAGTGTTGCTGGAGGTGGTTGTGTGTTAGTGTTGCTGGGTGGTTTGTTTGTTAGTGTTGCTGGATGGTTGTGTTGTTAGTGTTGCTGAGGTGGTTGTGTTGTTATGTTGCTGGAGGGGGTTGTGTTGTTAGTGTTGCTGGAGGGGTTGTGTTGTTAGTGTTGCTGGAGGTGTTGTTTGTTAGTGTTGCTGGAGGTGGTTGTTGTTAGTGTTGCTGAGGTGGTTGTGTTGTTAGTGTGCTGGAGGTGGTTGTGTTGTTAGTGTTGCTGGAGGTGTTTGTGTTGTTAGTGTTGCTGGAGGTGTTGTGTTTGTTAGTGTTGCTGGAGGTGGTTGTTTGTTAGTTGCTGGAGGTGGTTTGTGTTGTTAGTGTTGCCTGGAGGTGGTTGTGTGTTAGTGTTGCTGAGGTGTTTGGTTTGTTAGTGTTGCTGGAGGTGGTTGTGTTTTAGTGTTGCTGGAGGTGGTTGTGTTGTTAGTGTTGCTAGGTGGTTTGTTGTTAGTGTGCTGGAGGTGGTTGTGTTGTTAGTGTTGCGGGAGGTGGTTGTGTTGTTATGTGCTGGAGGTGGTTGTGTTGTTAGTGTTGCTGGAGGTGGTTGTGTTGTTATGTTGCGGGGGTGGTTGTGTTGTTAGTGTTGCTGAGGTGGTTGTTGTTAGTGTTGCTGAGGTGGTTGTGTTGTTTATGGTCGATGAGGAAACTTTCAATCTGGTGATGATATTCTTGTAATTTTAATGGTTGATTGACCTTGCAGCTTTTGATTTTGAATTCGGGTCCTGGTGAATGTTTCTCCGTGTATATTGACTTGCTGAGTTTACATGAGTGCTTTGATTACTGATCTATCTTTTTACTGTTGTGGTGACACTTTCTGATCGATTACTTTTGATGCATGAAACTCAAATATTTGTTTTTATATGATCTGTTTGGTGTGTGTTCCCATGATGTGTGTTTGTTGTGCTGTATCCTGATGTGTGTTTGGTTGCTTTTATCCATGATGGTGTTTGTGTCTGTTATGATGTTGTGTTTGTTTGTGCTGTATCCCATGATGTGTTTTGGTTGCTGTATCCATGATGTGTGTTGTTTGCTGTATCCTGATTGTGTTTGTTTGGCTGATCCCATGATGTTGTGTTTGGTGTACTGTATCCATGATGTTTTTGTTGTGCTGTATCCCATATGGTGTTGGTTGCTGTCCATATTGTGTTGGTGTGCTGTATCCCATGAGGGTGTTTGTTGTCTGTACCATGATGGTTGTTTGGTGTGCTGTATCCCATGAGTGTGTTTGGTGCTGTATCCCTGATGTGTTTTTGTGCTGAATCCCATGATGTGTGTTTGTTGTCTTATCCATAAATTGTGTTTGTTGTGTGTATCCCATGATGTGTGTTTGGTGTGCTGTATCCCTATGTGTGTTTTTTGTGCTGTATCCATGATGTGTGTTTGGTGTGCTGTATCCCATGATGTGTGTTTGGTGTTGCTGTATCCCTGATGTGTGTTTGTTGTGCTGTATCCCATGATGTGTGTTTGTGTGTGCTGTATCCCATGATGTGGTTTGTTGTGCTGTATCCCTGATGTGTGTTTGGGTGCTGTATCCCATGATGTGTGTTTGTTGTGCTGTATCCCATGATGTGTGTTTGTTGTGCTGTATCCCATGATGTGTGTTTGGTGTGCTGTATCCCATGATGTGTGTTTGTTGTGCTGTATCCATGATGGTGTTGGTTGCTGTATCCCATGATGTGTGTTTTGGTGTGCTGTATCCATGATGTGTGTTTTTTTGTGCTGTATCCCATGATGTGTGTTGGTGTGCTGTATCCATGATGTGTGTTTGGTGTGCTGTATCCATGATGGTGTTTGTTGTGCTGTATCCCATGATGTGTGTTTTGTGTCTGTATCCCATGATGTGGTTTTGTTGTGCTGATCCCATGATTGTGTTTGTTGTGCTTTCCCATGATGTGTGTTTGTTGTGCTGTATCCCATGAATGTGTGTTTGTTGTGCTGTATCCCATGATGTGTGTTTGGTGTGCTGTATCCTTGAGTGTGTTGGTGTGCTGTTCCATGATGTTGTCTGTTTGTGCTGTATCCCATGATGTGTGTTTAGTGTCTGTATCCAGTGTGTGTTGTTGTGCTGTATCCCATGATGTGTGTTTAGTGTACTGATCCCATGATGTGTGTTTGTGTGCTGTATCCCATGAGTGTGTTTGTGTCTGTATCCATGATGTGTGTTTGTTGTGCTGTATCCATGATGTGTGTTTGTTGTGCTGTATCCCATGATGTGGGTTTTGTGTACTGTATCCCATGAGTGTGTTTGGTGTGCTGTATCCCATGATGGTGTGGTGTGCTGGGTGTGTGTTTGTGTACTGTATCCCATGATGTGTGTTTGCTGTGCTGTATCCCATGATGGGGTTTGGTGTGTATCCCTTTGATGTGTGGTTTGTGTGCTGTATCCATGATGTGTGGTGTGTGTATCCCAGATGTGTGTTTGTGTGCTGTATCCCATGATATGTGTTTGTGTGCTGTATCCATGATATTGTGTTTGGTGTGCTGTATCCATGATGTGTGTTGGTTGTGCTGTTTCCCATGATGTGTGTTGGTGTAGCTGTATCCCATGATGTGTGTTTGCTGTGCTGTATCCATGATTGTTTTGTTTATCCCATGTTTGTGTTTGTTGCTGTATCCCATGATGTGTGTTTGTTGTGCTGTATCCCATGATGTGTGTTGGTGTGCTGTATCCCATGATGTGTGTTTGGTGTGCTGTATCCCATGATGTGTGTTTGTTGTGCTGTATCCCATGATGTGTGTTTAGTGTACTGTATCCCATGATGTGTGTTTGTTGTGCTGTATCCCATGATGTGTGTTTAGTGTACTGTATCCCATGATGTGTGTTTGTTGTGCTGTATCCCATGATGTGTGTTTGTTGTGCTGTATCCCATGATGTGTGTTTAGTGTACTGTATCCCATGATGTGTGTTTGTTGTGCTGTATCCCATGATGTGTGTTTAGTGTACTGTATCCCATGATGTGTGTTTGGTGTGCTGTATCCCATGATGTGTGCCTGGTGTGCTGTATCCCATGATGTGTGCCTGGTGTGCTGTATCCCAGGATGTGTGTTTGGTGTGCTGTATCCCATGATGTGTGCCTGGTGTGCTGTATCCCATGATGTGTGCCTGGTGTGCTGTATCCCATGATGTGTGTTTGGTGTGCTGTATCCCATGATGTGTGCCTGGTGTGCTGTATCCCAGGATGTGTGTTTAGTGTGACTGTATCCCATGATGTTGTTGCTGTGCTGTTTTCCATGATTGTGTTTGGTGTGCTGTATCCCATGATGTGTGTTTGTTGTGCTGTATCCCATGATGTGTGTTGGTGTGCTGTATCCCATGATGTGTGTTTGCTGTGCTGTATCCCATGATATGTGTTTGCTGTGCTGTATCCCATGATATGTGTTTGGTGTGCTGTATCCCATGATGTGTGTTTGTTGTGCTGTATCCCATGATGTGTGTTGGTGTGCTGTATCCCATGATGTGTGTTTGGTGTGCTGTATCCCATGATGTGTGTTTGGTGTGCTGTATCCCATGATGTGTGTTTGGTGTGCTGTATCCCATGATGTGTGTTTGTTGTGCTGTATCCCATGATGTGTGTTTTTGTTGTGCTGTATCCATGATGTGTGTTTGGTGTGCTGTATCCATGATGTGTGTTGGTGTGCTGTATCCCTTTGATGTGTGTTTGTTGTGCTGTATCCCATGATGTGTGTTTGGTGTGCTGTATCCCATGATGTGTGTTTGGTGTGCTGTATCCCATGATGTGTGTTTGGTGTGCTGTATCCCATGATGTGTGTTTGGTGTGCTGTATCCCATGATGTGTGCTTGGTGTGCTGTATCCCATGATGTGTGTTTGGTGTGCTGTATCCCATGATGTGTGTTGGTGTGCTGTATCCCATGATGTGTGTTTGGTGTGCTGTATCCCATGATGTGTTTGGTGTGCTGTATCCCATGATGTGTGTTTGGTGTGCTGTATCCCATGATGTGTGTTTGTTGTGCTGTATCCCATGATGTGTGTTTGTGTGCTGTATCCCATGATGTGTTTTTGGTGTGCTGTATCCCATGATGTGTGTTGGTGTGCTGTATCCCATGATGTGTGTTTGTTGTGCTGTATACAGGGATGTGTGTTGGTGTGCTGTATCCCATGATGTGTGTTTGTTGTGCTGTATCCCATGATGTGTGTTGGTGTGCTGTATCCCATGATGTGTGTTGGTGTGCTGTATCCCATGATGTGTGTTTGTTGTGCTGTATCCCATGATGTGTGTTTGTTGTGCTGTATCCCATGATGTGTTTTTGGTGTGGCTGTATCCCATGATGTGTGTTTTTTTGTGCTGTATCCCATGATGTGTGTTGTGTGTGCTGTATCCCATGATGGGGTGTTGGTGTGCTGTATCCCATGATGTGTGTTTGTTGTGCTGTATCCCATGATGTGTGTTGGTGTGCTGTATCCCATGATGTGTGTTGGTGTGCTGTATCCCATGATGTGTGTTGGTGTGCTGTATCCCATGATGTGTTTTTTGTTGTGCTGTATCCATGATGTGTGTTGGTGTGCTGTATCCCATGATGTGTGTTGGTGTGCTGTATCCCATGATGTGTTTTTGGTGTGCTGTATCCCATGATGTGTGTTTGTTGTGCTGTATCCCATGATGTGTGTTGGTGTGCTGTATCCCATGATGTGTGTTTGTTGTGCTGTATCCCATGATGTGTGTTGGTGTGCTGTATCCCATGACGTGTGTTGGTGTGCTGTATCCCATGATGTGTGTTGGTGTGCTGTATCCCATGATGTGTGTTGGTGTGCTGTATCCCATGATGTGTGTTTGGTGGGGCTGTATCCCATGATGTGTGTTTGTGTGCTGTATCCCATGATGTGTGTTGTGTGTGCTGTATCCCATGATGTGTGTTGGTGTGCTGTATCCCATGATGTGTGTTGGTGTGCTGTATCCCATGATGTGTGTTGTGTGCTGTATCCCATGATGTGTGTTGTGTGTGCTGTATCGCATGATGTGTGTTTGGTGGCTGTATCCCATGATGTGTGTTGTGTGCTGAAATCCCATGATGTGTGTGGTGTGCTGTATCCCATGATGTGTGTTGGTGTGCTGTATCCCATGATGTGTGTTGTGTGCTGTATCCCATGATGTGTGTTTGTTGTGCTGTATCCCATGATGTGTGTGGTGTCTGTACCATGTGTTTTGTTGTGCTGTATCCCATGATGTGTGTTGGTGTGCTGTATCCCATGATGGTGTGTTTGGTGTGCTGTATCCCATGATGTGTGTTGGTGTGCTGTATCCCATGATGTGTGTTTGTTGTGCTGTATCCCATGATGTGTTTGTTGTGCTGTATCCCATGATGTGTGTTTGTTGTGCTGTATCCCATGATGTGTGTTTGTTGTGCTGTATCCCATGATGTGTTTTTGGTGTGCTGTATCCCATGAGTGTGTTGTTTGTGTCTGTATCCCATGATGTGTGTTGTGTGCTGTATCCCATGATGTGTGTTGGTGTGCTGTATCCCATGATGTGTGTTGGTGTGCTGATCCCATGATGTGTGTTGGTGTGCTGTATCCCACGATGTGTGTTGGTGTGCTGTATCCCATGATGTTGTGTTGGTGTGCTGTATCCCATGATGTGTGTTGGTGTGCTGTATCCCATGATGTGTGTTGGTGTGCTGTATCCCATGATGTGTGTTGGTGTGCTGTATCCCATGATGTGTGTTGGTGTGCTGTATCCCATGATGTGTGTTTGTTGTGCTGTATCCCATGATGTGTGTTGGTGTGCTGTATCCCATGATGTGTGTTGGTGTGCTGTATCCCATGATGTGTGTTGGTGCTGTATCCCATGATGTGTGTTTGTTGTGCTGTATCCCATGAATGTGTGTTGGTGTGCGTATCCCATGATGTGTGTTTGTTGTGCTGTATCCCATGATGTGTGTTGGTGTGCTGTATCCCATGATGTGTGTTGGTGTGCTGTATCCCATGATGTGTGTTTGTTGTGCTGTATCCCATGATGTGTGTTTGTTGTGCTGTATCCCATGATGTGTGTTGGTGTGCTGTATCCCATGATGTGTGTTTGTTGTGCTGTATCCCATGATGTGTGTTGGTGTGCTGTATCCCATGATGTGTGTTGGTGTGCTGTATCCCATGATGTGTGTTGGTGTGCTGTATCCCATGATGTGTGTTGGTGTGCTGTATCCCATGATGTGTGTTGGTGTGCTGTATCCCATGATGTGTGTTGGTGTGCTGTATCCCATGATGTGTGTTTGTTGTGCTGTATCCCATGATGTGTGTTGGTGTGCTGTATCCCATGATGTGTTTTGGGTTTGTGCTGTATCCCATGATGTGTGTTGGTGTGCTGTGTCCCATGATGTGTGTTTGTTGTGCTGTATCCCATGATGTGTGTTGGTGTGCTGTATCCCATGATGTGTGTTTGTTGTGCTGTATCCCATGATGTGTGTTGGTGTGCTGTATCCCATGACGTGTGTTGGTGTGCTGTATCCCATGATGTGTGTTGGTGTGCTGTATCCCATGATGTGTGTTGGTGTGCTGTATCCCATGATGTGTGTTTGGTGTGCTGTATCCCATGATGTGTGTTGGTGTGCTGTATCCCATGATGTGTGTTTGTTGTGCTGTATCCCATGATGTGTGTTGGTGTGCTGTATCCCATGATGTGTGTTGGTGTGCTGTATCCCATGATGTGTGTTGGTGTGCTGTATCCCATGATGTGTGTTGGTGTGCTGTATCGCATGATGTGTGTTGGTGTGCTGTATCCCATGATGTGTGTTGGTGTGCTGTATCCCATGATGTGTGTTGGTGTGCTGTATCCCATGATGTGTGTTGGTGTGCTGTATCCCATGATTTTGTGTTGTTTTGCTGTATCCCATGATGTGTGTTTTTTGTGCTGTATCCCATGATGGTGTTGGTGTGCTGTATCCCATGATGTGTGTTGTTGTGCTGTATCCCATGATGTGTGTTGTTGTGCTGTATCCCATGATGTGTGTTGTTGTGCTGTATCCCATGATGTGTGTTGGTGTGCTGTATCCCATGATGTGTGTTGGTGTGCTGTATCCCATGATGTGTGTTGTTGTGCTGTATCCCATGATGTGTGTTGTTGTGCTGTACCATGATGTGTGTTGTTGTCTGTATCCCATGATGTGTGTTGGTGTGCTGTTCCATGATGTGTGTTGTTGTCTATCCCATGATGTGTGTTGTTGTGCTGTATCCCATGATGTGTGTTGTTGTGCTGTATCCCATGATGTGTGTTGTTGTGCTGTATCCCATGATGTGTGTTGGTGTGCTGTATCCCATGATGTGTGTTTGTTGTGCTGTATCCCATGATGTGTGTTGGTGTGCTGTATCCCATGATGTGTGTTGGTGTGCTGTATCCTCTGGTACATCCTTTCACTTTGACTCTGGTGATGCTTTTATTTTCACTGAACTCGTATATCTGAATTATATTCTCAGCTCCTCACAAACATTCTTGTCGTTTCTCGTGAGTGCTCTTCCTGCCTTCTTCTTTCTTATAACATCATCTTTTACCGTCGTCTTTCTTCTGGTGCGGCTGTGAAATAGTTTTGATTCATCTTCCGCTTCTTCTGTTAAGTCATTCTCACATTGTAGCTTTGTTTCCCTTCCCTCCTTTAGATATTTATTTCTGGCTCTTTCTGCTTTCTTCTGTCCTTAAAAATCTATTTTTTTTCCAACTCTAAATAGTTGTATGGACTGCAGGTTTGCTTTCTTCTTTCCATTATATCTTTTTCTACTGCAGAGTTGTCTGACTATTTTAGCTTCTGCATCCCTAAACTAAATTTATCCCAACCCTCGCACCTCCTTTCATAAACGATGAAAAATATTGATTTAACTTAATAAATATACGGAAATCACTTCTCTCCGTAGATTTATAGATTTGTAGAATCAAAGTACTCTAACGATAACAAAAATATATATCTATTGAAATATGTAAATTACTGTTACAGAATTTATAGAGAAACGGGGGGAGTTGGGTGATGGAGGTGTATTGGCGTTAGATTGGAAGGCTGCTTATGATACTGTGGAAAGGGAAGCGTTATGAAGGCTCATGCGTTGGCAAGGTTTTGGGGAAGAAATAATATCTTGGGCAAAATTATTGTATCAGGGGGCGTCGATGAGGGTGCAGGTTAACGGACACAAAGAGGTTACACAAATACACTTGAAAATATCGCTTATGACAGAACATAACATTAAGAAAGATGGGTAATCTTAATCCCATTTACACAAGAACAACAACAATGACATAACATGCAGGTGACCCCTGTAACAGGGTCAATAATATAATGTAAAAAAAACACACACACACAATTAAAGCCATAATCCCTTCAGGTATACACTATGTACATAATATTACTGTGACATATTGTCAAGGTACAATACAATAAGAAGAATATGATAAATATATCGGTTACTCACAACCTACACAAATAATCAATTAATGAAAGGACCTACATCACAATCTCATGATAAAACAAAGTACATACTCTTACTCAACTAGCCCCCCCAGTACATAAGTTCCCTACAGTCACACATACTCGCCTTACCACAAGTCTTAAGAGTCAGCCACAAAACTAGAAAAGCCATAAGCATTCCGCACTCATCTACAGGCTATACACATTATATAATATACCAATAAAATGCTCGGTACAAACACATAAAACCCCGTTTGCCAAGGCAAAGCCTAAAGGTAAATCAAGTACTTCAACAAAGAAAGAAGGCAGTATACTCTGACATAAGACAGCTATAACACATTATATAACTGCACCTCCACATCCACTCACACAACCACATTCACCACAACCACACATTACACTGATACACACAGCAACACAGCCCTTGTGCATACCCAACCTAGTAGACGAGCCCGTTCCATCCCCTGAACTTCAACACCCCCCCTTAAACAACGTTAACAATGCTCTCACACTCATACTACGATACCCTGCTGAAAAAGCCTGGTCCCAGTGACTTCCATATATTCCCCGATTACAACACAACGTTCTATAAATGGTCGCCGCCAACACCCTTTTGCGCACCTCCCAATCCCCATTCCCTCTCATCGCCCAGGATACAAAAAACAAAATACGCAATTATACACGTGATTGCACGTTGCACAGGCGCCTCTACGCCTCCCACGTCCAAACTTAACGCCCTCAATACTGATATCCCGCCCCCTCCCACTGTCCTCAGAACCTTACCCATCCATTCCCTGATACTCCCTAAATTATCACAAAAATACACTACATGAAGTGCTGTCTCCTCATCCCCACACACCCGACACACGCCCTCCACCATCAACCCTCTTTCCTTAAGTGCAGCACCCGACGGCAGTATACCATGGAGAAAACGGAAAAATACCACTCGCACATTTAGTCACACTCGCATCAACCGTAACCTCTCCCATATATCCTCCACACATACATAGGGTAGATCCCTCAGCCTTCGCGACTACCTTCGCCCCTACAGCACGCTCTAATACACCCACCCAAACTTTATTAGGGTCCCGGACATGCAACAACGCCCGCAACACGTCTTCACACACCCTCATCTCCGACCCTCCCCTCCACATTCGCACCTCTTCATGTAAGCCATTCACGCCCCTCCCTGCTTGTCCCCGCACACGGCGTAACCCCCACGTTAAATAAATACACTTGACTTTTAGCCATAAATCAATCAACCCCAATCCTCCTCTGTTGACCGGTAGGGTAACCCCACTCCTACCAACCATTCACACCCGAACCCCAAAGAAAATGGAAAACCCTCCTTAACAGCCTTGTAACATCCGGACCTGCTAACGGATATACTGCTGCCACGTGCCAGACTTTACTGTATAACAACACATTCACAACAATCGCACGCTGATGTACTGTCAAATGAGTTGGTCTCAACCCATCCAAGTGCCCCACCACTCGATCCACAACAAGTCCAGAATTAACCATCCTCGACTCTCTCGCACTACCTATATACACTATCCTCCACACTTTTATCCTGTCCACCATATTCCAACGTACATTCCATCCCCATCTCTCTCTTCCCACCCAATCTCTAAGACCAGTAATTTTGATTTCTCCACATTAACTCTTAAACCGGTAACCCCCGCGAAATTATCAATAACATCCTCTACCGCACGTAAACTCCTCAACGTTCGCACGAGTATTGTCGTGTCATCCACGTACCCTATTATTCCCTGCTCTTCACTTCCTACTCCCCAATCCACCTCCATACACGTTCCCACCCTTCTATAGAAAGGGTCTGTAAACAGGCAAACAATAATTGAGACAGGGGACAACCGTGCCTAATACCCCGACCCATGGATACCCACTCCCCCAACTTCCATTTACCTGTACACACACTCCCCAACCTTTTTACAATGTCTCTGCCCAATGCATCCACCTTTCCCCCCCAAAACCCTGCCTCCTTAATTTCGTACCACAACACCTCACGTTTTACACTATCATATGCCGCCTGCCAATCTAACGCTAAGACACCCCTTCCCCCCTGCTCCCCTCCCGACCCTTCCCCAAAATTCTTTATAATACTATGCCCGTCATACATCGTCCTCCCAGACACACCATATTGTCCTCTCACAACCACTCTATCCACCACACACTTCAGCTTATTTCCTAAAATTATTGCAAAAATCTATTAAATCAGCACACAGCAATGATATTATCCTAAAGTCCCGCACCGTGTCTTGTCACTCACCTTTGGCACTAAAACCACAACCGCAGTTCCTTGCAGCCTGCTCATCCTCCCCTCCCTTTTCATCGTATTCATTAGTTCTACTAAAAAGGACTTTAACACACTCCAATGGCTCACATAAAACTCGCAAGGCAAGCCATCCAATCCTGGTGCCTTACCTCGTGCCATCCCCTCTAAAGCCCTCCACACCTCCCCTTCTTCAATATTCCCCCCCAACGCCATGCGATCACTGCCACTTAGCACACAAGATACATTCTCCCCGACCCCCCGAAAGCCCTCACATCCACCCCTGCACTCAGTAAAATTTCTTCCAAACCACCTATCCATGTAATCACTCATCACCTCCATTGTTCTTAACTCCTGTCCTGCCCTATATCCACCTAAGTCCTCATGTACCACCAGCCTATCAATTTCCATAGCCATATGGTGCTGCCTCTGTCCCCGTAACACACAGGCCGATGGGCGATCACCCCACACCGCCTCTTCAAATCCACTCTGCACTCTCACCGCATCAAATCTGTCATTCTGCAAATCTCGAATCCTCCCTTTTAACAGCTCGATTTCCTCCATGGGATATTGCCCTACCTGCACGCCCCTCTCATAACAACCTTGCAAACCTACCCTCGAAATACTGCTGCAACCGTACGTCATCCAACCCTGGTACTTTCCCCATCGCACATAAAAACTGCCGGATCCTCTCCTTAGCTACCCCATCCCACCACCCCAGCAAGTCACCCACATCCCTACCCTCTCCCCACAAATTCTCCACATTGTCCCAAAATCTAACCCCGCCTCCTCCACCCCAAGAAGTCTCACATTTAATTCCAATACCCTGGATACCTTTTAGGCAAGCTGGCCCAAGTCAAGTCCGCATAAACAGCTCTATGATCCATGTATACAGCATCTACCGTATGCACGCACATCACCCGCACACTTCTCGTCACATATAAACCTATCTAGCCTCGCTGCGTATCCCCGTCTATGAAACATATGCTCAACCATCAGGTCCCCACCTCCAATAACATCCCTTAACCCCACTCCCAGCAAAAGATCCCTTAGGCTAACCAAAAAGCACCCTGCCCCCCGTGGCTCTACATCCTTTCTACGTACTACACAATTCCAATCACCGCCTACGATTGTTACCAAGGGAAGAGATGGCAAATAATAATTCAAAACATCATGCACAAACTCATTCTTCACCCGTACATCATGCTCCGCTGGTGCATACACACAAACCACTACCAGTCGCTCACCCCTCCACCATCATCTACCCGGAGTACCCTACCCTCCTCCCCTCCCTCACATCTAATTACAACAAACGGGCTCGTCTCCCGAATCAGGATCCCAACCCCACCCTTCAAAACGTTCCGAATATGCCACAAGCACGCGATATCCAGCCACATTCAAATCCCGACCAACCTTAAAATTATGCTCCTGCACAAACACAATATCTATGGCATAACACCTCAAAAACCGCTGGAGCCACAAACGCTTCACTTCGCACACATCCCATTTACATTTACAGTGATACACCTGAAACCTTCGTGAAGGTTTTACACGCTGCACTGGAACTCCTTTCATAGGCGCATTACCAGCCTTCCTACTTTTCCCACCACGCTCTCCACTGTGAGCGTGATTCCTTTCCCCCAGTCGAACACCGACCGGACACCCTGTGGCACCTCCACTCACCACGTCAGCCCATGGTTTCTTCCCGGCCTCTGCGCCGGGGTCAAGACATCATCGGAATCAAAGTGCGTTGCCGCCCTCTTTTGCCGAACAGTCTCTGCATACATGTTCTGGTCGGGAGATGCCTCACAATGTACCTCCGCCGCCACCTCGACCACGGTCACCACTCCCGTAGAAGCGGCACCCACAGTCAGCTGACTGCCTCTCCTCTCGTCATCGCTCTCCTCTGGTACTTCCACCAACTGTACATCATCCCCAACTCTCTTCGTCTCCAAAAACTTGTCCGTCAACTGCTCTAAAGCCACATCCTCCGCTCGTCCCTCGCCACTCAGCTTGGTCTCCCTTTCCACCAAAGCGGAGACCATAGAGCCTACAGGCATTGACGGGCTCGACCCCACCGTCGGGAGCTCTCTCTCCCACTCCTCGCTCCAAGAAGAACTATGGCAATTTACAGGTGTTCCGCTGACAGGCCCCGCCATCGGGTCAGGCCCTCGATCCGTCCCTCTGTCTGCATCCTGTCGTCGCTGCTGCCTCCCATGCTGGGCAGCCATATGGTCATAAGCGCCACATAGCCTCCAAGTCTTGCGCTGCCCTGCATAATACTCCATAACTTGTGTCCTGAAGTCCTCTAGAATGACAAACGATGGGATAGAATGCCTCAGCATCATCTTCAGGTTTGAACGTACCTTCCGGCAAGCCGGTGTACGCCCCATCCGCCCAAGTACCTGCTGTTGCCAGATGAACAGTACCGTAACATTCAAAATCGTTCCTTAGGTCTGCCTCGTCAGCTTCGAAAGGCACATTACTTACCTTCACCAAGGTGTAGTGTCTCGACACATCAATGAGACGAACTCGTATTGCCGAGTTAACGTCCACACAGCCATCTTGATACTTCTCCACCAGGCGTTCATACACTGCCGTCGATCGTAGCTTGACGAATATTGGTGAGCCCATTGAGCGATACTCCGTACAGATCCTGATCAGCAATGCCGTATATGTCGCGAATATCATAGGTAGAATCACCTGTGCAGACTGAGGTGTAACTACACCCCACACTAAATCTAAGCACACAGTGTTGACACGCCTTCTTGCATTCTGCGCCATCTTGAGAAAATCAAACTGCTCAGGAAGGCTTCTCAACCAGGAGCGTGTGCACAGCATAACCACATGGCCCGTGAGTGATATGGTTAATGGTATATGTAAGTGGTTATGTTTATTATCGGTTATGGGGTCATGATATGTGTTAGATTTTTGTAGATTAAAATGTTTTTTATATGCTGTTTTGTTTGTGTACATGTATCCATATGCATGGATTTCCTTTTTTTGTGAAATCAGTTTTTTTCTTTTGTTACCCTTTAAATATCGTTTTGAGCCTTTGTTAAATGTTAGGCTCTAGTACATTCCTAATATGGGTATGTTAATGTTGTTTTAAAGTTATATATGATAGGTTAGTACTCTGTTACTGGTAGTTGTTTTGAGACGTTTTATTGTAAGCTTTTGCTTCATGTATTGCCATTTTTCCAGAGGTTATAGAGCCATTGGTTCTGAGAATTTTATGTTGTTATCTTTTTACGTCTATTTATATTCTGGAATTATGTACTGCTGTACTGTTTTTAAATAAAATATAAAAAAAGAATCCCGTATATCACGCCTGTGAGGGAAAAGTGGGTTACATGTAAGTGGGGTTAGGGTTGTTCAGGCAACCAGGAAGCATTAGCGAGTTACGTCCCGCACTCCCATCTGGCGGACTGGGGCAAAAACTCTGGTTCCTGGTTTCTGATGTGATTCAGTTTCTACTCTGGTAGTACTGACCTTACCTGGTGTGGGTTCCCCTCAAGGTGGCTCTGGTGGCCTGGTGGTTAACGCTCTCGCTTCACACGGTGAGGGCCTGGGTTCGATTCCCAGCCAGAGTAGAAACATTGGACGTGTTTCTTTCCACCTGTTGTCTATGTTCCCCATCAGTAAAATGGGTACCTGGGTGTTAGTCGACTGGTGTGGGTCGCATCCTGGGACACTGACCTAAGGAGGCCTGGTCACAGACCGGGCCGCGGGGGCGTTGACCCCCAGAACTCTCTCCAGATAAACTCCAGAAGGGAGGTTCCTTGATGGTGGTGAGGGGCTCTTGATCTAGGGAATTGGATCTGTGCTCCAGTTCCCTGATTGAGCCTGAGTACCTTCCATCCCCCCCCACATGCACTGTATAAGCCTATGGGTTTAGTGCTCCCCCATAATTATAATTATAATAATTAAACCTGGTGTGGGTTGAAGTTTGGAGAGTCACTTAACCTCCACTCTTCTCCTAATCAGATAAGGTGATCTACCAGAAGTATTATTGTTCGGTTTTTGTTGTTGTTGTTTGTTGGTTACCAGTAGTGATTTTGGCATTCAGTACTACTCTTTTTCATTCTTAAATGTTATATTTGCATAAATGTTAGTAACCAGTTTATTTTTTCTTATTACCAGCTCTGCTCCTGGCGTGGTCATCCAGGGTAGACGCCAGATAAGGGAGCAAGTTGCTTGTTAATTGGACTAATTAACTTGTCAGGACCACTACCGGCCCTTATTTATCCTACTTGTGGTGCTCCAACCAAGTAGTTCAGGAGATTCCAAAATATCGGACTGGTACCATTCGCCCAGGATTACCTACATCGTCTTTAACATCAGAGACCATCCAGGGTCTTGCCTACTCTGCCCAAACACAGCACCAAAACCAACGGCCACTTTTATTATATTAAATTTTAATTAAAATCCACAAAAGAGAATATTCTTATTCTAGAGTCGTTTCTTTATTTATATATTTATTTTTCCATTAGTTTCTTTTGCTCAGATGTCAGGTGTTCCACTTACAACGCCAGACAGGTTATGACTAGATAGGAGCAGCCAGCAAAGAATTTGAAGGAAGCCCAAGGGGAAAAAAGAAGCAAAATTATAAAAAAAAAAAACTACTGTTCATAAGAATACAGACGTGAAAAATTTATTTGGGAAAATTTCTTTCCTTTTTCGCGATATATACTGCTGTTTTCCCCAGGTGAACGCTATCGAGATAAGCAGAGCGACAACTCTCGCCAAGCAATCACCTTACAGTCGGGGTTGGAAACAGACTGAGCTTACTGAGGATTTTACTTCAAACCATACCCTCTAACGGACTTATCGAGCCGAGTTCTAGTCCATGGATATTTCTATGTAACCTATCTCCAATGCCTGACTTCCCATGCAGGATGTGTTATAGACAACAGAAAAGTGAATGCAGACACTTCGACTTATAGCTACAATATACTAAGGATTGATGTTGAATGTGTCCATTCCGATGAGGTCCGCCTTTGCTCCGTCTGAGTATCACTGATCTGTACCCATATACTTCAAATGCGTAACATCTTAAAATAAAAATTTTTTTTCATTCATGTGTCATCCATTCTTATGATCAAGAGCCCATCGTTAACCGTTTCTTCGTGGCAGCAGTCAATAACTGTTGCTCTCTCGCGGTATGCTGGTAATTCTGCCAATTTCAAGGAATCTTCTTAGGATCCGTCACGCTATTTCTAATGGTAACCTTGTCATCGGAAGGTGTTGTCTTGGGTTTTCTTCAACATCTTCCTCAATATAGGGCTCCAGTCACCAGTGTCGCCCAGCTCTCTTCAAATCCTACCGAAAGTTTACTTTCCTAGGTTCAAATTCTGAGCCATCTGTTTGGTACTCAAATTAGCATGTTTTATGCGAGATAGAATACTTGCACGCTTCATAGATGTAACATTTATCATGAATTTAACAGTAATCATGAATTAAAGGGAAGAATTTGGAGAAACTTCATTCAGTCATGGAGGATGCTTGCAGATATAGCATTACAGAACAACTGTTCCTGCAATGAAGAGAGACGCAGGGGAAACACCACAGCCAGATCGTTGCCAGAAATCGGTAGCAAACTCGTATGAAAGAAAAGAACCCAAACTACATTAATTATTCCTGACACTAAGACATATTGCAAAATATTCTCAAAATTTCCTCTGTCCCAATTAATTTACACATTACTGTAATAGGCTTAAAAGGCTACTTTTTTAATTTTCTATATAGGAGAAACTAAGACTGTAAGAACGATGCTGGGAAGTGTGGCAGTGTTGTTGCAGCAGTCGTCAGAGACAATGTGCTATATCCAATAGTCTAGTACTCAGTTAACTAAAAATTACTAGGCAAAATACGCCACTATAGATAAATAAGTTCATGTGGTGACATTAGATCTCTTTGATGTGTTACTTAGGCTTTTCTGCATTTCTATACAAGTGTTCAGTTATCATAATCCTATAACTGATATCTGTATCATGAAATATCTCTAGAATTCAGCCATAAACAAGTATTATATTTATCATGTTAAGGGATAACTGAATGTCAAAACAGCTGCCTTCTTTAGAATTTCATTATTAAAACAAAGTAAATTTTTTTTTTTATATTTTATTTAAAACTAATACAGTTTAACATTAAAAATAAAGAAACAGTATGGATCTCAATCAAATTAACTGACAAACGGATTGCACCTATGTGCACGCAAGATATTGCTGCCAAACATACAATAAGAACTTACGGCAAGAACATAACTAAAAAAAAATACTGTCACAGGGTCATGAATTGACATATATACACATTCATTAATGCAAAACCTTACATATATATAACTTGTACATATAACATGACATCTGACAAAGGCTCAATACACTTAAACAATAAAATATACAATAAGTTATGTCAGTTAAATCCCATCCTTCGCATTAATAAAAAAAAAAAAACCTAACATCATAATCTTACTAGAACATCTACATAAGTATCCCTAACAATACAGCTTTACATATACCAACATACGAAAAAAAAAAACATAAAACCGTCTAGATATGTCTGTATACCATACAGACGAAACTGTCTAGATATGTCTGTATACCATACAGACTAAAACTTAACATCAAGAACTTAGCATTGACACCAAAACCGGTATCAGGGTTACAGACCAGAATTATAAACTTTAAAAAGAATCATCATGCATATATCAAGTATTACATAACGTCTGACCCATGACAAAGGCTCAATACAATAGAAAGGGATATATATATATACACACACCCACACACACACCCACACCCACACCCACACATCCACACACACATGTACACACCACACACACACACACACACACACACACACAACACACACCACGTACACACAAAAAGTTTCACAAATCACATTAATCAGATGCCTGTATGCACAAGCAAAACAGTATCTAAGTATATCTCATCGTGCAAAAAACTCAGCACGTAACATACATACAAACTAAAACACACTTCATATTGCAAATAACACTTTTTTCAATATAACAATGGTTATAATTGACCATAATTTTTAAAGGGGTGGACCGGTAAGCCAGCGGAAGGCCTCGGTCAGATGACCAAAAGCTCCAAAGGCGGGTCATCATCTGACTAAGACCCGCGTCAGGAAACATTTGTCCTGTTTCCTGACAAACCTTACCTAACCTAACCTGCAAATAAACTTACTACTCAAGAATCGTGTCATACTAGGATGATACACATCAAATTATACATAAAAAAATCTACCATATTATACCTACATTCTGAAAAAGTGTGTATCTAACATAATGAGACCTTGAGCTCTACATCCACACTTGGCTGCCATAGTCTCAATGAAAACCAGGAAACCTTTCCAAACCCACATTCACAACACTCTCACGACCCCCCCCCCCCCAAAGGGGGCGAGCCCGCTGTGACCCCTGACTCCCTCCAACCTATGAAAACCCCTTCACTCACTAATTATCAATCACAGATTTACGAGAATCCCTAACGTTAGCATTCTATACCCCTCTGAGAAAGCCTGATCCCACCTCCTCCCATACAAATCTCTGTTACGACACATCGTAGGGTAGAACGTTACCGCAAGAACCTTTCTTCTCTCCTCACTATCCCCTCTCCCCCTCATCACCCACGACATATATATATAATCTACCATGATATAATCTAAAGCTCTTATGACACCCTCGTCTAACCCACCCATATCTAGACTTAAAGCACGCAGAACCGACACCCAACGGCCCCCCACCCTCTGTACCAACCTACTTAACCAGCACCTAACCTCCTCTAGCCCTTCACAAAGTAAACTACATGGAATGCGGTCTCATCCCCTCCACAGGTACCACACTCCCCACCCTCTACAACCTGTCTGTTTCGTAGTATCTCACCAGACGGCAGGATCCTATGCAGGAAACGAAACATCACCTCATGCGCCCGAGGGTTTAACTTCATTTACTAAATCTAAACCAAATACTCTTCCATGCATACATGGGGAACAAACCCTCACCTGGGATAACGCACCTACCTACAAGTAACATACACAAAACCCTTATACGAACCTTTCTCAGTTCCTTAACAACATCACAGCCCTCAAAACGATTTTGCATTCCCTCAACTCCATTCCTCGATACCACACACCCAGCCTGTCGTGTATCATTCCCAACTGCCCGCGTTCACACCCTCACGCAACACTTCCCATTTAATAAACACACACATTTAGCCCTCCGTCTCAAATCCATCAACCCCAACCCACCCTGACTTACAGGTAACATTACAACTTCCCTCCGACCAATCACAACGTGAACCCACAAAAATTTGTACACCCCTCTTAGAATTCCGCAATCGCTGTCCTGTAATTGGGAACACAGCTGCAACATGCAAATCTTACTATACAATAAAATGTTTACGACTATCACTCGCTGTATAAGAGTTAGGTGCTGGGGTCTAGAACACCTAGACCCCCACGATCCTTTCCAATAACCTATCCGAGTTTTCCTCCCGTGCCGCAACCATGTCATCCTTATAATACCACAAATCTTTAAAGACATCGCCCATTCTTTAACAACATTACATCTCCCCCCACACCCCCACCCAAGAACCCAACCCCATGCACCTTGACTTTGCACTATTTACCTGCATACCCGTGGCACTTCCAAATAATTGCACAACCTCGTCCAACACTCCCATTGGCATCCCTTCACGAATGAGCACAGTGGTGTGTCGTCAATGTATCCAATTAAACCCGGCCAGGCCCTCCCACCCCCCACACTTCCCTCACATGGCGTACATAAGCTGCGGTCAACCATTCTATAAAAGGGGTCCTGGAAACACGCAAACAATATTTGGGACATGGGGCATCCCTGTCTAAGGCCTCTCTATCCATTGCAATATCCCTCCCCATACACCCATTAATCTGTATCCTCATTTTCGCCCCCTTGTATAGCGTATTTACCACTCGACTATTTCCTCCCCAAAACCCTGTCTCCTAAGTTAACCTGCAAAGCTCCCTTTCCACTCTATCATATGCTCCCTGCCAATCTAGAGCCAACAAAGCCGCCCCTTCACCCCCACCTTAGCTTCCACAAAACTTCTCAGTATCCCATGTCCTTCAATCATCGACCTTCCCGGCAACCCAAACTGAGATTTTGACACGACCCTTCCCACAACACATTTGAACCTATTACCTAAAATTTTATGCGAACACCTTATAGTCTGCACACAGCAGTGATATGGCTCGGTACTCCCGAAGGGTGGGCTGCCCCTTGACCTTCGGGACCAACACTACAACTGCTGTTACCTGCTTCTGCCCCAACGTACCCTTCTCCTTCATACGATTAAATAACCTAACTATAAATCCCCTTATTAACGTCCAATGTTGTAAATAAAATTCTACTGGGAGACCGTCAATACCCGGCGCTTTCCCCTTCCTCATTCCCCTTAACACATTCTCTATTTCCTCTGCCGTAATAGTCCCACCTAAAGCCTTTCTATCACTATTTCCTAAATTACACGTCACATACATACACACCTTGTCCAACGCCACGTCACCCACCCCCCCAGGCAAACCATACTGCGTTTTCGAAACCACTCTCCCTACCACACATTTGAACCGATTACCCAAGACTTTAGCGAACAACTTATAATCAGCACATAACAGAGATATGGCACGGTACTCCTTGAGGGTGTGCTGCCCCTTACCCTTCTGGACCAACACTACAACTGCTGTTGTTTGCTTGTCCCCCATCACACCCTTCTCCTTCATCTGATTAAATAACCTACCCATGAAACCCCTTATCACCTCCCAATGTTGGAGATAAAATTCAGCCGGGAAAACCGTCTATTCCCGGTGCTTTGCCTTTCCTCATTCCCCTTAAAGCCAACTCTATTTCCTCCTCTGTTATTACCCCCCCTAAAGCCTTCTATCACTATTTCCTAAATTACACGTCACATACTCACACACCTTCTCTAAATCCACATTTCCCACCTTCCCACTTGTCCAATACCCTTCATACCATTTATCCGCATACGCACACATTCCTTTTGTAGTTAGTATCTCCTGACCCATTCTATAACCCCCCGCCATCTCGAGTACCTCTAACTCGGAATAGCTGTAACCTGCTGTCTTTGTTTTTGACGTCACAACACACACGCCGATGGTTTGTCTCCCCAAAGCACCTCCTCTACCCTGCCTGCACCCTTACCGCTTGAAACCTCTCATTTTGTAACTCCCTCAGTCTCCCCTTGACCTCGACAATTTCATCCATAGGATA
The DNA here is from genome assembly GCF_026875155.1 of Cherax quadricarinatus. Taxonomy (NCBI): domain Eukaryota; kingdom Metazoa; phylum Arthropoda; class Malacostraca; order Decapoda; family Parastacidae; genus Cherax; species Cherax quadricarinatus. The sequence continues at coordinate 9,057,720 of NC_069497.1, read as the reverse complement.
GTTGCCCCCCACAGCCCCCTTCCCATAACAGAGCCTTAACCTGTCCTCCAGATAATTTGAAAGCCCATATTTAAAATCATTTTTACGTTTGCCCACCCCCACATAATATTTCCTAATCCTTTCCTTGGCAACACAATCCTACCATTGTACGACATCGTCCACTCCCTGTGCCTCCTCGCTAAGCTCCTTCCATAGGACATAAAATCCCTCTAACCCCTCCTCATCACTCAATGCACTTATATTTAATTTCCAGCAACATCCTGTATATTTCTGCAAGTGCCTCCCACTCAACTCCACCAACACTGCTCTATGATCTGACCATGCTACTTCAACAGTTTTGAAAGCTCTCACTACAACCCCATGAGAAAGATACACTCTATCTAACCTCGCTGCATACCCTCTCCTAACAAATGTATGCTCTGTCTCCCACGCCCCCCCCCTCAATAAATCTCGTAGGACACCGACACATAACCTGCCCCTTTCGGTTCCACATCAGCCCTCCTAATGACGCAGTTCCAATCACCTCCTACTATTGCCACCTCCGGTAATGCACGGAAAAAAAACACAAGGTCCTCGCACACAAACTCCTGCTTCCCTGTACGTTATTCTCTGCAGGCGCATATACGCTAATAAAAGCCACACGTTTTCCCATCCACAAACCATCTACGCGCAACACCCTCCCCCTCCCCCCCCCTCACTTCTCTGCAAAACAAACGGGCTCGCCTCCCTAATTAATATACCCACCCCCCCTTTCAAACGGGCAGATGGCAGGGTTACCACCTGAAACCCTCCATCTCCACAACCCTACCCTCCTTAAAATTGTGCTCCTGTAGGAACACAACATCCCACTCTAAATTTATTCAGAAACATTCGAAACCATTCTCTCTTTTCACTATTACACAAACCATTAACGTTTACTGTCATACACCGGAGACCTATTAAAGTTTCCACCCCTGCCTCCTCTCTTCACTCTTCCGATGGCCACTGTTGAGGATTTTGGCCTTACCTGCTGTGTGTAATTATAACTATATATATAATGAACACTTAGCTGATAAATGACAGCAAATCGTCTACACAGCCGCCCCTGTAGACGAGGTCTAGAAGCTGTCGAAACCATCACAACATTGGGCTGTCAAGAGATACAATTTGTAAGTATAAATTACCCCTAGGGGGTGTTATGTCAGCATATTTCATTCGATGATGGCTGACGAAAAGTCCACACCTTACTGCCGATTATAGGTTGATTACAAACTCCTTGTGACTCAAGAATTGCGCAATCCACCGATCTACAAGAAATTCGTACCATACCTTGCTCTTTGTAACGTGAGCTATGGTGTTCTCAACACCTTCAACAGGTATCGGGGACTTGATAGAATCTGAAGTGTCCTTGGATGTCCACATCTTCCATTGTCTAGGAAACGCACACTGGTACACTATGTTCCACAAGATTTGTCTTTATTGTTTACATGTGTTTGAGACACTTTGTTCACACTAACGCACAGATCTCCTGGCGTCAGTGTCACTCTCCCTAGAGTCAAAGACAGTCTGGCGATGCCACACCGCCCCAAGCCGTCACTGCCCTAATACACAAAAAAAACGCTGACCTAGTACCTTGCATCCTTGTCACCTCCTCGATGAAGCAAAGCAGAATGTTTGTTTCTTGCTGTCTTAAGCATAGACAACAATGTACACTATCTTTACTATCGTAATAAAGTGGGAGCAGGATTTTCCTTAATTGTCCTGCTAAGTAAGAGATGTACTGTCTCTTATAAAAATACACTTTGCAACACCGCTGCAAGGAGCAGAGGTCACTTGACTATGTGGCATAGCATCTGTGATCAATTACTCACTCTAGCAGTAAACAGATGCTCGCCCCTTCTGAGTGGCCCCTCAGGGCTGAGAGGGCTTGGCCCCTCAGGGCTGAAAGGGCTGAAGGGGGCTGATACCCCCCTCCTGGAGAAAATTTCTCCACACTGGGGGGCAGCGGAGGTTCGCTGCAGGTGAACTATTCATCACTTAACGTTAATTTGATTTTCTCACTCGCCACCACTGCTGCTTGTCTTTTCTGAACAGCTTTAGTCTGTGTGGTTTCTGGAGAATCACTAATTTTGTTTTCAACACTGTGTAATTCTAACGGCACTAGTTTATTTATTGTCCGCTTATTCACTACACCTTTGCTCAAAACATCAACTGTCCTGATGATTCCAGTTGCATCAGGATATATGGTCACAATTTTTCCAAGTGGCCATTGGGACCTCGGACCATCATTGTCGATAATCACTATGTCACCAGGTCTTAAGGACTTATGATTTTCAGGAACACCAGCTCCATAGAAGTGTTCTCTCAATGAGCTGATATGGTCTTCTCGCCAAATTTTCTCCCAACGTTCAATCACTTTATTAAGGTGTTTGAATTTACGTCTGAGTTGCTCAGGTTCGAAATAAGTAGGATCCTCTATGATTTCTTTATCATTCATGGGAGGAACAGGTTCGAGCCTTCTGCCATTGAGTAAATGAGATGGACTTAACACTTCTAAATTGTCCAGATCATCTGTAGCATAAGTTAGAGGTCTGTTGTTGACTCTATTTTCTATTTCAGTCACAACTGTATGGAATTCTTCTAAGTCGATTCTCTGACGATGAAGAGTCTTCCTTAAACAACGTTTTACAATGCCGATCATTCTTTCATAAAATCCGCCGTGCCATGGAGATTTAGGAGGAATGTATCTCCAGCGACAACTGCGTTGATTCAGCATCTGTTGTACTTCTGGTTGATCAAAGATCTTGCTTATATAAGCAGCACCAGCAACAAAGTTCGTTGCATTATCTGAAATCATCAGTCTGGGACATGCCCTTCTGGCTGCAAACCTTCTGAATAATTTGATAAAGGTTTCAGCAGACATGTCAGTGGCTACTTCTAGATGTACTGCTCTAGTCGTAGCACAAGTGAACAAACAGATGTACACCTTGATGGGAACTTTGTCAACTGTTTTGGTTAAAATTATTGGTCCAGTGTAATCTACACCTGTCACCTCAAATGGAGTGATATGACAAACTCTTTCAGAGGGATATGGAGGTGGACCTGGATACTGACATACTCGCATATCGTAGTGACGACAAGTAATACAGTCCTTTATTTGTTTTTTCACACTTTGTCGACCTTGAGGTATCCAGTAGGACTGTCGTATATGACAAAGTGTGTCAGCTACCCCACCATGTAACACGTTACTGTGGGCGTTTTGCACAATCAGTTTTGTTAGCCAATGATTCTTGGGGATCAATATTGGATGTATGGCTTCTTTAGGTAGTGAAGAATTATGAATTCTTCCTCGACATCTTATAATCTTTTCTGAGTCGAGATAAAGTCCTAAAGAATTAATCTTAACAGGTTTCTTTGGGGATTTATCTTGTGTTTCTAGAAATTTATATTCTGTCGAGAAAACGTCTTTCTGTATTAGTTTCACCCAGTATTTAATGGGTTCAAGACATTCATAATCAGGTTTTATTCCTTTAATGAATTTAAAGACAAGAGCTGTAACTCTTAAGAGTTTACCCAAAGATGAGTATTTAGATCCATCAATGACTATTTCTGTTGTGTCTGCAGCATTTACACAACTTATTTCTGCTGTGTTCAAGCAGACTGTTTCTTCTGCCATAATGTGAGCTTTTTGCTGAGGCCAGTTATTTTCATTAGAGAGCCAGTTCGGTCCGTGGAGCCATAATTTATTATCCACAAATTTCTTGAGTTGGACACCACGTAACAACATGTCAGCTGGATTCTCTTGGGTAGAGACATGAAGAAAGAGATAATCTCCCTGCATCTCTTTTATTTCTGCTACTCTGTTCTGTACATAGACCAACTTACTCTTATTATTTCTTAACCACTGGAGAACTGCCTCATATCACTCCAGATCACGGTTTTCTCAATAGTGAGATGATCAAGTACTTTGTTGAGATAGACAGTTAATTTTGTACCTATATAGAGTGCTGTCAGTTCCAATTGTGGTACTGTTCTGACCTTCAAGGGTACTACCCTGGCCTTTGAAGTAATTAGTGTACTTCCTTCAGCATTACTCATGTAAGCTTCAGCGCCATAACCTCTGGTTGACGCATCACAGAACACATGTAATGTGCACTTGTTTCCCTCTTGACTTATTTGTCTGGGAAATTTAATTTGATGAAGTTGTTTAAACTCCTTGGATATTTCATCCCATGCTTGACTCATTTCTAGAGGCAATTTTTCATCCCATCCAATTTTGAGCTTCCATGCGTCTTGCATAAGCATTTTACCCTTTATGGTAATTGGTGAGACGAGTCCTAGAGGATCAAAACATTGTGATACCTCTGACAATAAACTACATTTAGTGAGTGTACTGCATGATTTATTGTTCATCCTTTTGAGATTCAAAGTATCTTCCTGTGTGTTCCAATTAAGTCCCAGCATATTGTTGCAATCAGGAATTTCAGTTTCAGGGAAATCTTCTTTGATAAGTTCCCTTAATTGCTTTGAATTTGTATTCCACATCCTTAGAGGCATATTTGCTTCTTTCATCTCCTTGTTAGCTTCTCTGTATAAGGATTTCAAATCCTCCTCTTTATTCACAGTACCTTGAAGATTGTCCACATAGAAACTTTTCTTTAAGATTTCTTTGAAGGGACTTTCAGATTTCTTCAAATGTGTATTTAGAGTAGCTTCTAATAAGAATGGAGAGGATGTTGCACCAAATAATACTGATTTGAAACGATAAGTTTTCACAGGACTTTGAGGATCATGTGGATTTTCAGGCCACAAGAATCGAGTATAATCTCTCTCTATTTCTTGTAGTCCTACTCTTAAGAAAGCCTTGGAAATATCAGCCGTGTAGGCATATGGGTTTGTGCGAAATTTCATAAGCACGTCTCCAAGCTTCTCAGTTAGTGAGGGTCCGGTCATCAGACAGTCATTAAGACTTGCTACATCTTTATTTGCACGTGCGCTGCAATTATATACAACACGTAGTGGAGTGGTTTCAGAATCTTTTCTGACTCCATGGTGCGGGAGATGAGCTTCTGTCTTCAACTTATCTTCGACTATTTCCTCAATGAATTTATTGTCCAACTGTTCTTGTATGATATTATCATAAACAGTCAGTAGCTCTGGATTCTTCCTGAGCTCATGTATTTGTGCTTTCATTTGTCCGAAAGCCATGCGATAATTGCTAGGCAGATGTGGTGGATTTAATTTCCATGGTAACCTAACCCAATACTGTCCATCTTCATATTTGACAGTGTCCAAATATTGGTTATAAGTCTGAGACTCTTGTGGGCTTGGTTTATTTACATCAATACCATATCGCATCTAAAATCCCACAACTTATCAACTGGTTCATTCATTTCTTCCAGTAATGATAATTTTTGCTGTGGTACATGATCAGCGGTTATTCTCGTAACTAGTACATTTTTGCACTGAATCAATATCAGCTTCTTTCCCACTTTGAGAGGGAATGGGACCACATATCATGTGGCCTCCTGCTGTTTTCAGCAAGTGAACATCATGTTTTTCTTACTATATTTTGCACAAAACAGTGATAATAATCACTTCCAATGATTAAATCAATTGGACTAATTGTGTCCGTCTGTATGTCAGGACAGGCTACTTGACCTTAGCTGCTTTCAGTGCTGCAACTGTTTCTTTTAATCCTGGATCTGCACAGACTTAGGCAAATCATCTACTACCACAGCTTCTACTGTCTTTTTCCTGTTTCCTAGACCAACAGTGATTCTGGCTAGGTCATATGTCTGTTTACCCAAGATTGTGGAAAAAACCAGCTATATCTAACTGTATTTTGGCATAGGATTGTTTATTCAGTTTCTGCAACACTGATCTTCTTATGAAGGACCTTTGTGAGCCTTGATCAAATAGTGTTAGCACATGGTTTTTGTGTAATTTATTAGATAACTCAACTCGAGCTATCGGGAGAGCAGTTGCTTTAAACTTATCTCTCACATTTAATGCTGTTGCTTGTTGACTTCCTGATTCTGTGGAAGTCTGCTGCTGTTCAGCGAAAGTATTTGGGCATAATGCTGTATGATGCATACCCTTGCATTTAAAACACTTCTTCAGTGAGCATTTACCTCCCTTGTGTTCACCTAAACACTTGATGCATCTTTTCAGCTGATGCACACGTTGTTTACTTGCCTCCATTGATGTGTATTGAATACAATACTGTGTCCAGTGTGTTCCATCACAAAGTACACATTTTGGAGTACGTTTATGTATGACAGTCTGTTTACTGTCTGTTGTATTCACAGCTTGATAAATGCCTATATGGGATTTCCCATTATGTGGTTTAGTGGGAGAAGGTATACTCTTTTTATACTGAGTTGAAGGTTTATTATCCACTGGATTTGTGGATTTTTCATCTTGTCTCGTTGCTCGCATGCATGAAACTATTGTTTGTAAACCATTGCTAATTTCCTCACAAGTGAAATAGCGTTTATTGAACATAATATTTAATCGTTCAATAGTTTGTGGTGACAGCTTATCCTGTACAATACCACTGATAAACCAATCACATTGCCTTAGGTCATATTTAGCACCTAGAGATCTGAGACTATTGTCTAATGTGATTCTAAATGCCTGTAAGTCTGAATAACAATGTTTGGGTGGCTTCAAGCTTGATATTAAGACTGCATGTCTAACTCTAGCCTTGTCATCATCAAAGTAATTGTCTGCTAAGACACGTAAGGCTATTTGATAATTGCCTTTGACCACCGGAAATGACTTAATCAGTTCATAGGGTTCTCCCTTCACAAGACATTTAAGATAATTGAACTTAGCAATCTCATTTATGTCAGTTCGTGAATTTACTATGGATTGAAAACCACTAATGAATTCTTCATAATTATGACCTTGGAAAATAGGTAGTGACAATGTAGGTAAGCTTGGTAATGGGACACTTGTTGTTACAGTTGTAACAGGAGTTTGACCACTAGTAGTAGGTCTCTGTGACAGAGTTTTACGGCAGATAGCCTGTACTCCTGTCCACCTTAATTGTTTATCACTAAAAGTATCCAAAACATTTTTAATTTCATCCTCAGATGGATCTGATTCAAGAAATTTATTTTCATAATGTGTATAGTCTGAATTAATTATTTCCATATGTTGTGTAAATAATTCAAACTTGACCTCAAGATCATAAAAATCTATGTTTGTATCTTGAGCTAATCCTAGACAGACTGAAATTAGATTTTCTAATTGTGTAATCTTAGTCTGTAAAGACTGAAACTGAGTTTTCAAACAAGCCATTTTAATGGTATACTGAAAATTCTAGCACCACACTTAGAGTGTTTAAAAAACACTGTACTGCTATAAACAGGTGAGTTTTTGTTATACTTAAGTCAGCAATAATCGAGTCTTTTTTTTTTTTATATTTTATTTAAAACATGACATTACAAAATATAATATGTAAAACTCATTTAAGTCTATAAATTAACACAATCCTCCTACAGCTAATATTACACACCACACTTACAACTCCGTGTGGGTACACCCCCCCTCCCTGCTCCCTCATCCTATCACTTAACACAAACCATGTTGGAGCTACTCAACAGAATTACATGATATGAACAACATTTTTATATACACATCCCTCGAAATGGTACTTAATAATCGACTACAGACCATGCAATTCATTGCACTGAACATATTATACAGACATCTTACCCACCCCCCCGTGGTTATCCAACCACCCCACTATTTACAACCTAACACACTATAAACAATGAATGTTACCTAATCTAAAGTCACACAGCAATGATCAAAACATTAATTTATGTAATTGTCCTAATGGTTCAGTTACATAACAATATGTATCACACAACAATGGTGATATAGAAAAGTCACAAGGACATACAAAATGACTACAAAACCATAAGAATAAACTTAGTCTCAAAATCCAACACATGTAAGCCTCTACACATTTAAACATGCAATTCCAGTGTTTAAAAACTATAACACAGCTTCAACTATGACATTCAAGCTCTATACAGCTTATATGGACATTACATAGTGCTATTGACAACAGTACAATACAACATAAAATATAACCATGACATAAGTAACACATAAATACTGTGCCTAGCACGCACCTAACCACAAAAACCTATAACACCACTGTTGCCCAACTTTATTTACACTATCTGACGTGCTTTAACCTCTTTACTCTCAAAAACAAACTGAAAATTGCAGAACACCAGTGACGAACAATAATGCACAGACATTAATACAAACATATCACTCATATCTATGGACATCGTGCATGATCACAGCATCAACACTATGCAGTGCAAGGCACCTAGAAAACAAGTTGGAGCAAATACATGCAATTATTATAGCAAATCTCCAAATTACAATGTCATTACCGTAAATCAATATTACCACACACAATATGTATAATAAGTGTAAAGTCCAGTCACAAAAAACTGGCCAGCTCCACAGGTGCTAGCACCCGTGGTCACATATTATTCACTCATTGCATCACTCATCCAACACTCTCGCAAACATTTGTTATCCATTACCAGGGAGGCAACCCTGTTTTCACCCTGACTTCCCTACCTCAGCAACAACTTTCCAATCATACCCTCCCTCCCTCGTATATTACAAGTCTAATAAAACCTGTAACGTAAGTTGCCTATATCCCTCTGAAAAATCCTTCACCCACCTCCTCCCATAAATTTCCTTATTTCTACATACCGTTTTATAGAACGTTACTGCTAACACCCTCCTCTTCACCTCAGTAACCTGTTTCCCCCGCAATCTCCACACTATATAGATATAATCTGCCATAATGTATCCCACAGCTCTGATTACACGTTCCTCCCAACCCCCCACGTCGAGACTTAATGCTCTCAATACAGAAATTCCTTTACCTCCTATCCTATTTATCACCCTATTTAACCACCCCTTGACACTCCTCAGTCCATCACAAAAATATACTACATGAAAAGCCGACTCCTCCCCACCACATATCCCACACTACCCCCCGTCAACGACTCGTCTATCCTGTAGAACCACACCCGACGGTAGAATGCCGTGCAGAAAACGATACATTACATCCCGAACACGAGGTTGCAACCTCATCCTACTCAACCTATTCCATATACTTCCCCATGCATACATGGGGAAAATTCCCTCTACAGGCGCTACAACCCTCCCAGCTAACAATCGACACAACCTACCTATTTTAACCTTTGCTGGCTCTCGATCCCACGCCAGAGCCCTCAACACAGTTTCACACTCATGCAACTCAACTCCTGTATACATCCGTTGCAATCTGTTAGGGATCCTGGCCAAACCCCCCCCACCCACACTTTCCCTCATCACCTCCTTTTAATGAAGAACATTTGACCCTCCGCTTTAAGTCCAGCAATCCCAGCCCCCCTTACTACAGGTAACATTACCACATCCCTCTTAATCCAATCACAGCTCGAACCCCACAAGATTTAAAAACCTTCCTAAGTATGTTCGTTATTGCTGGCCCAGTTAATGGGAACACGGCTGCCACGTGCCATACTTTGCTATACAGTAAGATATTAACAACAATGGCACGCTGCACAAGGGTCAAATGATAAGGTCGCAATGCACCCAAGCGTCCCTGAATACTTTCTACCATCCTAAGCGAGTTTTCCATGCGTGCCACAGGTAGATCGTCTGCATAAATAAGACTGCAGATTTTTAACGAATTCACTTGCCTCCTCACAACTGCACTACCCCAATCAACCCTACCCGCCCAAGCTCCTAACCCCATGACCATGGATTTATCTGAATTTACCCTCATACCTGTTGCCCCTGCGAACGTTTGTACTACCCCGTCTAATGTGTCCATTGACGTCCCCTCCCTGATCAGAACAGTTGTATCATCCACATACCCAATTAAAACTGGCCAAACCCTCGCAACCTCACACCCTGGTCCCACTACGTGACACATACGCTGCTCCATCAATCTATAAAAGGGGTCCTGTACGCATGCAAACAATAATTGTGACATAGGACACCCCTGCCTAAGTCCCCTACCCATTACAATCTTCCCACCCAATTGACCATTAATCTGTACCCTCGCCATTGCACCTCCATACAAAGCCTCAACCCAGCCCACTATTTCTTCCCCAAACCCCTGACCCCTGAGGATGGCTTTCAATGCTTTCCGATCCACTCTATCGTATGCCCCTTGCCAATCGAGCGCACCACCAAACTCCCCCCTCCCCCCCCTTTTGCCTCCACGAAATCCTAAGTATCCCATGCCCCTCCACCATAGACCTCCCTGGCAAACCAAACTGAGTTTTTGATACTACCCGCCCCACCACACACTTGACCCGATTTCCCAAAATCTTCGCAAACAATTTATAATCTGCGCATAACAACGAGATCGCCCGGTAATCCCGAAGCGTATGCTGCCCCTTACCCTTCGGTACCAATACAATGACAGCCATTGCCTGCTTCTCACCCAGCTCACCTCTCTCCTTCATGCAATTTAATAACCTAACCAGAAAATGCCTCAATAATTCCCAATGCTGCTGATAAAACTCTGCCGGGAGTCCATCAATTCCCGGTGCTTTGCCCTTTCGCATTCCACTTAAAGCCCTCCATATTTCCCCCTCAGTTATTTCCCCACCCAGTGCTTCCCTATCACTGTTACGCAACTGACATACCACACTCTCACACACCTGTTCTAAAACCCATCTCTACCCCTTCTCGTTGCCAGTACTTCTCATACCACTTGTCAGCAAACGCCCCCATTCCTTCCGTAGCTTGTATGACCTGCCCCTCCCTGTACCCTCCTATCGATTCATGAACCTCCAACCATGGAATAGTCATTGCCAGCTGTATTTGTTTCTGCCTACGCAATATGCACGATGAAGGTCTATCGCCCATAACACCTCTTCCACCCCCGCCTGTACCCTCACTGCTTGGAACCTCTCATCCTGTACCTCACGCAGCCTCCCTTTAATTGCCATAATCTCATCCATTGGATAAGTGCCCGCCACGCCCCCCTGCGCATAACAACCCCGTAATCTATCCTCCAAATAGTTAGCAAGCCCATATTTTAAAGAATTGATACGTTTCCCTTCCTTTACGTATATTGCTTAATCCGTTCTTTAGCCACATCCATCCCACCACATCACCACATCCTCTACCCCCATTTATCTCTGCACGTAACCCCTCCCACAGCGTTGCAAATCCCTCTATCCCCTCCTCATCACCTAACACACTTGTATTTAATTTCAATATCCCCTAGATATACCTGCTAGTGACTCCCACTCCACCTCTGCTACTACCGCCGATGATCCCGAATAAGCTACTTCTATTGTACGGAAAAATGTCAACCAACCCCTTGAGATATATACAGCCTATCCAACCTAGCAGCATAACCCCATCTTACAAAAGTGTGCTCTACCTCCCACGCCCCTCCTCCAACCGCATCCCGCAACTGAATATCCCTCAAAAGGTCTCGCAAGGCCGCCGACACGTGCCCCGCCCCTTTTGGTTCCACGTCAGCCCTCCTAATAACGCAGTTCCGTCCCCACCAACGACGGCCACGGCAGGTAAACCACATAAGAAGAAAACTAGTTCTTCACATACAAAATCCCTTTTTACCCTCACATCATTTTCCGCTGGTGCATACACACATACAAAAGATACCCGCTGTCCCATCCACCACCCATCCACGCGCAATACTCTTCCCCCCTCCCCCCTCACTTAGCAACACAAACGGGCTTGCCTCCCTGATCAATATACCCACACCACCTTTCAGACGTGCAGATGGCAGAGTCATGACCTGAAACCCCTCCACCTCAAGCACTCTTCCCTCCTTGAAAATTGTGTTCTTGCAGGAAACACTACATCCACCCTATATTTATACAGAAACATTCGAAACCATTCCTTCTTCACACTATTACACAGTCCATTACGTTCACAGTTCATACACCTAAGGCCTCTTTATAGTTTCCAACCCTTCCTCCTCTCTTCATTCATCCCAGGGCTCCTGCCCCAGAGCCAGCACAAGGCTTCACACCATCAACCCCTCCCCCTTTTTTGCGATGCCTCTTATCGTGACTGCTTCGACATTGCTCTTCCTTCCTCCCAGACCTCTGCGCCGGCCGTCAGGACATCATCTGAGTCTGACGCCGCCGCTCTCTTCCTCGTGATGCCCTCTACATCACGTTATCTTCTGAGGTTCCCTCACGATGAACCTCAACCTCCACCACGCCCCGTTCCACAGCACACGGTGACAACTCTCTTACTAGTTGGCCGTCAACCCTGCTATGTTTTTTATCCTTACATTCCTCTACAGGCAACGCCGTGCCTCTCACCAGCTCAGGAACAACATCCTCTGCAGGCGGTGTCAATGTCCTTAACACTTCCTGAAGCTCTTCCTCTAGAGCCTGCACCTCCTCCTGCACTTGCACTTCTGTACTTTTCCTTTGTGTAGTAACAGATTCTTTTACATCAAGCTTACCTCACACATGCCAGTCTCCTCTTTGGCATCCTCCACCTCTTCACTCCACAAGCGCCCAGGCCCTTGCTTTCGCACTGGGCTCTCAACAGCTATCACGCTGGTAACTGGTGCTTCACCAGTTTGCGCTGGCGCCCTCCTCAGCTTCACGCACTCTGCCGCCATATGGTCGTACGCCCCCATATTCTGCACGTACGTCTCTGTCCGGCATACGATACCATAACTTGCGTCCTGAAGTCCTCCAACACGACGTATGACGGTATGGGATGTCTCAGAGTCATCTTCAGGGAAAAGGTACCCTCCGGACGTCCCATGTAAGCACCTGCCGTCCACTTGCCCTTTTGTGCCAGATGTATGGTTCCATATGTCTCAAAAAAAACTCCTTATGTCAGCCTCCTCTGCCTCAAATGGGACATTACGTATCTTAACCCACGTAAAGTGGCGAGATACGTCGATCAAACGCACCTTCACAGCTGGAGTAGCTCTAAGACTCACGTCTTGGATTCTGTCACCAAAGACTCATACACGGACGTGGAATTCAATTTGCGAAGATTCTATAAGCCCATTCAGGGCTACACCATTACACCTCATCGTCCTGGATTCCATAGGTCTCCCTAATGATTGTTGGGAGTAAGACTTGCACTGAAGAGGGTGAAATCGCCCACGAAGCAGCTCAATACCAATGGTATTTACGCGCCTCCTACACTCAGCGCCATGTTGATACAGGGTAGCTCGCTGAAACAGCAGAGGGGGTGCAGGCACAACCTCACTCGACCATGGTCAGGCAGCGATCATAATCGAGTCAGACACTACTGACCCTCTAAGCTTAACCTCAGGGTCAATGACCATGAAGGGTACAGGGTACATGTGTCTGGTGTTTATGGCTTGTTTGCTGTGTCAGCCTGACCACGATGATTAATCGTAAATAACGATATTATACACTTCATTCACTATACACTATAAATGTCACTGTATAACTGTAATCACACATGAATATTACTTACACATATATAAATTTCACTGTTATATATATTTGAAAGCTTACACTTTATATATAAGTTCCTTTAATATAACAGGTAGATCTATAAGAAACAACTTTAACACAATTTGTCTCTTAATTTCTGTCTATAAACATTATAAACATGTGTATATTACACTCAGACAAAACAACATCACTTGGGTTGTCTTAATCAGCAATTTCTCGAGATTGGAGCAGTGGGTGCAGGGTTGTGGGTGAGTCACCCAGCTCCCGTTTCTTTGGGTGTCCGCTGGGTGAGCGCCCGTTTTCTTTTGGGTGAACGCTGGGTGAGCGCCCGTTTTCTTTTGGCTGCCCATTCTCTGTGATTGAGTCTGGAGGGACTCATTTATACTGATTTATATTGTAAAACACTAGTTTTACAGCTTTTTTCGAAGGACCTTGGCTCATAGGTTATTTGTACACTGTAGTACAACATATTTGGACCACAGTGTGGTCTTTATCCGGTTCGAACACGACCAAAAACTCTGTTGAGGATTTTTGGCCTTACCTGCCGTGTTTATTATAACTATATATAATGAACACTTAGCTGATAAATGACAGCAAATCGTCTACACAGCCGCCCCTGCAGACGAGGTCTAGAAGCTGTCGAAACCATCACAACATTGGGCTGTCAAGAGATACAATTTGTAAGTATAAATTACCCCTAGGGGGTGTTATGTCAGCATATTTCATTCGATGATGGCTGACGAAATACCTACTTGTTTGGACTCAAAAGTCCACACCTTACTGCCGATTATAGGTTGATTACAAACTCCTTGTGACTCAAGAATTGCGCAATCCCCCGATCTACAAGAAATTCGTAACATACCTTGCTCTTTGTAACGTGAGCTATGGTGTTCTCAACACCTTTGACAGGTATCGGTGACTTGATAGAAGCTGAAGTGTCCTTGGATGTCCATGTCTTCCATTGTCTAGGAAACGCACACTGGTACACTATGTTCCACAAGATTTGTCCTTTATTGTTTACATGTGTTTGAGACACTTTGTTCACACTAATGCACAGATCCCTGGCGCCAGTGTCACTCTCCCTAGAGTCAAAGATAGTCTGGCGATGCCACACCGCCCCAAGCCGTCACTGCCCTAATACACAAAAAAACGCTGACCTAGTACCTTGCATCCTTGTCACCTCCTCGATGAAGCAAAGCAGAATGTTTGTTTCTTGCTGTCTTAAGCATAGACAACAATATACACTATCTTTACTATGGTAATAAAGTGGGAGCGATTTTCTTAATTGTCCTGCTAAGTAGAGATGTACTGTCTCTTATAAAAATACACTTTGCAACACGCTGCAAGGAGCAGAGGTCACTTGACTACGTGGCATTGCCTCTGTGATCAATTACTCACTCTAGCAGTAAACAGACGCTCGCCCCTTCTGAGTGGCCCCTCAGGGCTGAGGAGGGCTTGGCCCCTCAGGCTGAAAGGGCTGAAGGGGGCTGATACCCCCCTCCTGGAGAAAATTTCTCCACAGCCAACAGAAGTGTGGGACCACTTGTCACCTGCACACTTCCCTCTCTCCCCCCCCTTCTTTCGGTGCCTCCTGTCATGGCCACCACTACCTTCACCTTCTGCCCATATTTGCTTCCCAGTCCGCTGCGCTGGCGTTAGGACATCATCTGAATCCGATGCAGCGGCTCTCTTTCTTGTGACAGGCGCATCCTCCATGGCTTGGTTGGGGATGCCTCACAATGTACCTCTACCTCCACTGTACACAGTGGCAAAGATCCCGGTGACACCTCAGTCACGCTATCACTCCCGTCGTCCGAATAATTTGTTTTTGATGCCCCACAGCCTTCACCTCTTCTTCTACACCCTGTCAGGAGCAGCTACCTCCTCAGGCGGTGACAAGGACTTCAGAACCTCGGCTAATTCCTCCTCAAGTTCCAACACTTCCTCCTGTACTTTTTTGCTCAACCCGATCCACTGGAAGTGTGTCTGGACCAGGTAACTGATCAAGGCCTCACCCTCTCCCCCAGCCTTATACGCCTCATCCACTATCTCGCTCCATAGACGACCACGCCCTCCTTCACGTCGTTGATCAACGCCTGCTTCCCCCGGTGTAGAAGCAGATGTCTCCGCCCCTGGGCCAGGAGCTCGTTGCCGCTTCCCACACTCCGCCGGTATGTGATCATATTCCCCACATAGTCGGCATGTATGCCTTTGCCCCCGTATGACACCATGACCTGTGTCCTGAATTCCTTTAGGTACACGTAAGATGGTATGGGGTGTCGCAATGTCATTTTTAGGTTAAAAGTGCCCTCCGCATACCTGTGTAGGCACCCGACACCCACTTACCATGCTGGGCCAAATGATCAGTTCCGTATTCCTCAAAACTTTTCTGATATCTGTCTCATCCGCCTCAAAGGGGACATTACACAGTTTAATCCATGTATAATGTCTGGATACATCGATCATCCTCACACGCACAGCTGGTGTTGCATCAAGACTTACGTCCTGAAAACGGTTGACCAACGACTCATAAACCGTTGCTGAGAGCAGTTCACAAAAAATCTACGTGCTCCATTCAATGCTACGCCGTACAACTCTCCATCCTGAATTCCATACGTGTCTCTGATGATTTTAGGTAGTAATACCTGGGCTGACGCTGGCGTTATTGCCCCACTGAGAAGTTCAACACCGACAGTGTTAATCCTGCGTCTATAACTGCACACCATGTTGACTAATGGTAGTTCTCCTGGTCTGATGACAGAGGCGCGACAAGCACCACCTCACACTACTGCTGTCAGGGAACTGAAGTGCGTTTGTGCAGGAGGTCTGCACGGCCCAAGAGCGATGCAGACAATAATGTGTTGTACTTGTTACATCCTACCTACATACATAAACTGAAAGTATAAGACAAATAAAATTTTTATTTAGCTATTAACGAGAAAAAACATTTGATAATGAAAATATAATTATTTTTTTTTTCATTAACACCTCGACAGTTTCCCACTGAGACAGGGTGACCCAAAAAAGAAGAAATGCTTTCACCATCATTCACTTCATCACTGTCTTTCTAGAGGTGTGCCTACGCTATAGTTAAAAAAAACTGCAATATATTAACACTCCATACCACGGGTGGAGTTTGAACCCGTGGTCAGAGTCTCAAAACTTAAAACACTCCTCCGTCAGAGCGCGTGTTGATATGTTGCAGTACTTCCCATAATATACTTCCCACTTGTTGCAAAGTACTTCCACTCCAAGATTCAAGTCTAGATAACTGGCTTCCCTTAGTCCCTTCAAAAATGTTACTTTACCCGCACTGCAACACTGAAATGTCTCGGATAGAAAACCAACTTCAACGTATTTTAGCCAGGTAATGGTGTTGGGAATGAGGTTAAAATTTCTCGGTTTCTGGTTCTCCATGAAGAGACTGGCAAACACAGCAACGAGTAGGCTGCCCATTGCTATCCCAAAGCTTTGCAGCAGTTGTCCTGATGCTTGAAGAGGATAGATTAACACAATGACCCACTGGACTGATGAAATCCAGAAGAAGTAATGGGATATCGTGGTTGTCGATGAGCCTGTCTCAGAATATTTATTGTAGCATCAGTAAAGGGTAAAGAGGGCTTTAACATTAAAGGAAGCTATAAGCATTTTGTTTTTGACATTCGGTAGGAAAACGCGAGAGGTCACCTGAGTGTTTAAGACGGCCATGGCTGATGGTGCCTATAAGGTCTGAGAGGTACCTGTTAAGGTGGCTAGCTAATCTGTGTGGTGCTCTCCCTATGCTCGAAGTGATGGGATGTAGTATAGGAGAGACTATACCTGTGCTAACGCTCAATTACTTTGGTTTTGTTTTCAGGGTAGACGATCACAGACTATCCCACACGTTTCGCCATCAGGATTGCGATCCACCTTCGGTAGTGCCATTTATGGGGAATTCCATCTGTTAGTAAGTGTTAGTGATTTAGTGCCTCTGGGGTCCTAGTATAAAGAAACAGTGTAATTGTAATATAGCAGGATAAGTAAATATGTTGGTAGTAGGCAAATATCTTTTCTGCTGGCACTTTCTGGAACTTTCTGATTCGTATAGTAATGCAAAGTTACTTAAACTTAAGTTTAAGGGGTGCACTGACGACGTAGGTAAAATAATTCCATATGGCAAGAGATCGGTTGATATCAATTAGATTTGGTTTTAGGCTGACTACCGCGCTACCTTAATATTCTGTAACTTGCTGTCTGTTAATCTTTGAGGTCCTCCACCTCCCTTTACCCGGGAAGGGTGTGAGGAGACAGGAGGTAAGTGTAGAGGTTGGTAATGGCCCTCACTCTGTGTGACATGGGTTGCCAATGATACCTTCTGCTTTACCTCACAGTTTTTCCCCTCATATCTGTTGCTGTCTTGTAACATTGCAAAGCTAATAATGCACGAGAGTGAAACGATCTCGAACTAAACTTTTCTCCCCATTTGGCCTCTTCTGCGTATATATATATACATATATATATATTTTATATATA
>NC_069497.1:9018061-9039230 GCF_026875155.1 Cherax quadricarinatus | reverse complement strand
CTTCTGTCAACTGCCAAAATTCTATTCCCCCCCTCCCCAAAAAAATCCCACCCCCCCAAAAAACCCCCAAAAAACCCGACCCCTACCCGCCTACCCTCCACTACAGTTTTGTATACTCTCGAAGTCATTTTATCTCATTCCATCCTCTCTACATGTCCGAACAACATCAACAACCCATCCTCAGCCCCCTGGATAACAGTTTTAGTAATCCCACACCTTCTCCTAATTTCCAAACAACGAATTCTCTGCATTATATTCACACCACACATTGCCCTCAGACATAACATCTCCACTGCCTACAGCTTTCTCCTCGTTGCAACATTCATCACCAATGATTCACACCCATACAAGAATGTTGACACAGCTATACTCTCATACATTCCCCTCTTTGCTTCCACGGACAAAGTTCTTTGTCTCCACACACTCCTCAGTGCACTGCTTACCTTTTTCCCCTCATCAGTTCCATGATTCACCTCATCCTTCATAGACCCATCTGCTGACATGTCCACTCCCAAATATCTGAATACATTCACCTCCTCCATACTCTCTCCCTCCAATCTGATATCCAATCTTTCGTCACCTAATCTTTTTGTTATCCTCATAACCTAACTCTTTCATATATTCACTTTTAATTTTCTTCTTTTACATACCCTACCAAATTCAACCCCCAACCTCTGTAACTTCTCTTCAGAATCTCCCAAAAGCACAGTGTCATCAGCAAAGAGCATCTGTGACAACTCCCACTTTGTGTTTGATTCTTTATCTTTTAACTCCACACCTCTTGCCAAGACCTTCGCATTCACTTCTCTTACAACCTCATCTATAAATATATTGAACAACCACGATAACATCACACATCCTTGTCCATGGCCTACTTTTACTGGGAAATAATCTCCTTCCTACATACTCCAACCTGAGCCTCACTATCCTCGTAAAAACTCTTCACTGCTTTCAGTAACCTACCTCCTATACCATACACCTGAAACATCTACCACATTGCTCCCCTATCCACCTGTCATATGCCTTTTTTAAATCCATAAAAAGCCACGAAAACCTCTTAAACCCCTTATCTAAATACTGGTTCACCTATATGTTTCACTGTAAACACTTGATTACACACCCCCTACCTTTCCTTAAGCCTCTTTGTTCATCTGCTATCCCACTCTCCGTCCCTTTACTCTTAATTCTTTCAATAATAACTCTACCATACTCAACAGACTTATTCCCCTATAATTTTTGCACTCTCTTTTATCCCCTTTGCCCTTTTTACAGAGAACTATGCATGCTCTCTGCCAATCCTAGGTACCTTACCCTCTTCCATTATTTATTAAATAATAGCACCAACCACTCCAGAACTATATTCCCTCCTGTTTTTAACATTTCTGTCTTTATCCCATCAACCCCAGTTTGCCTTACCCCTTTTCGTTCTACTCACTGCCTCACGAACTTCCCCCACACTCACAACTGGCTCTTCCTCACTCCTACAAGAAGTTATTCCTCCTTGCCCTATACACGAAATCAAAAGCGTCCCTTATCTTCATAAACCCCCCCCATTTAAAAAACAATTCCTCAAAATATTCCTTCCATCTTCCGAAACCTCTAATTCTCCATTTCAAATCTCCTCTCCTATTTTTAACTGCAAATCCATTTGTTCCCTAGCTTCCTCTACTTATTAATCTTGCTCAAAAACTTTTTCTTATTTTCAAAAAAATTGTTGATAACATCTCACCCACTCTCTCTCATTTGCCTCTCTATTTTCATTGTTTCCCACCACTCTCTAAACCTCTCTTTTTCTCTCAATGTACTCCTCTCTCCTTGCATCACTTCTACTTTTTTAAAAACCTCTCATATGCTAATTTTTTCTCACTTACTACTCTCTTTACGTCATCATTCCACAAATCGCTCTTCTTCCCTCCCACACCCACTTTCCTGTAACCACAAACTTCTGCTGAACACTCTAAACATACATTTTTAAACCTACCCCATACATCTTCGACTCCATTGCCTACACTCTCACTAGCACATCTATTTTCCAATAGTTGTTTATATCTTCCCTAACTGCCTCCTCTTTTAGTTTATACACCTTCACCCTCTCTCTTACTTGCTGCTTCTATTTTCCTTGTATCTCATCTACCTTTTACTCTCACTGTAGCTACAACTAGAAAGTGATCTTATATGTTGAGAATTTTGGCCTTACCTGCTGTGTTTATTATAACTATATATAATGAACACTTAGCTGATAAATGACAGCAATTCGTCTACACAGCCGCCCCTGCAGACGAGGTCTAGAAGCTGTCGAAACCATCACAACAGTGGGCTGTCAAGAGATACAATTTATAAGTATAAATTACCCCTAGGGGGTGTTATGTCAGCATATTTCATTCGATGATGGCTGACGAAATACCTACTTGTTTGGACTCAAAAGTCCACACCTTACTGCCGATTATAGGTTGATTACAAACTCCTTGTGACTCAAGAATTGCGCAATCCCCCGATCTACAAGAAATTCGTAACATACCTTGCTCTTGTAACGGGGCTATGGTGTTCTAAAACACCTTCGACAGATATCGGTGACTTGATAGAAGCTGAAGTGTCCTTGGATGTCCACGTTTTCCCATTGTCTAGGAAACGAAACACTGGTACACTATGTTCCACAAAAATTTGTCTTTATTGTTCACAATGTATCACAAGAGAAGCTGATCACATTTCTCTTAAGTGTTTATTGTGTTTTGTGAGACACTTTATTCACACTAACGCACAGATCAGTGTTCTTTGTTGGTTATCCTGGCGTCAGTGTCACTCGTAGTAGAGTCAAAGTTAGTCTGCCAGACGCCACAGCGCTCCATGCCGTCACTGCCCCAGCACAAAAAAAAACGCTGACCTAGTACCTTGCATCCTTGTCACCTCCCCCGATGAAGCAAAGCAGAATGTTTGTTTCTTGCTGTCTTAATCATAGACAACAATGTACACTATCTTTACTATGGTAATAAAGTGGGAGCAGGATTTTCCTTAATTGTCCTGCTAAAGTAAGAATGTATTGTCTCTTATAAAAATACACTTTGCAACACCACTGCAAGGAGCAGAGGTCACTTGACTACGTGGCATAGCATCTGTGATCAATTACTCACTCTAGCAGTAAACAACACGCTCGCCCCTTCTGAGTGGCCCCTCAGGGCTGAGAGGGCTTGGCCCCTCAGGGCTGAAAGGGCTGAAGGGGACTGATACCCCCCTCCTGGAGAAAATTTCTCCACACTGGGGGGCGGCGGGGGTTCGCTGCAGGTGAACTATTCTTCATTTAACATTAATTGATTTTTCACTGCCACCACTGCTGCTTGTCTTTTCTGAACAGCTTTGGGTCTGTGTGGTGTCTGGAAAATCACTAATTTTGTTTTCAACACTGTGTAATTCTAACGGCATAGTTTATTTATTGTCCGCTTATTCACTACACCTTTGCTCAAAACATCAACTGTCCTGATGATTCCATTTGCATCAGGATATATGGTCACAATTTTTCCAAGTGGCCATTGGGACCTGGGACCATCATTGTCGATAATCACTATGTCACCAGGTCTTAAGGACTTTGATTTTCAGGAATACCAGCTCCATAGAAGGGGTTTCTCTCAATGAGGTGAGATATCTTCTCGCCAAATTTTCTCCCAACGTTCAATCCTTTATTAAGGTGTTTGAATTTACGTCTGAGTTGCTCAGGTTCAAAAATAAGTAGGATCCTCTATGATTTCTTTATCTTTCATGGGAGGAACAGGTTCGAGCCTTCTGCCATGGATTAAATGAGATGGACTTAACCTTCTAAATTGTCCAGATCATCGGTAACATAAGTTAGAGGTCTGTTGTTGACTCTATTTTCTTTTTTCAGTCACAACTGTACGGAATTCTTCTAAGTCTATTCTCTGACGATAAAAGAGTCTTCCTTAAACAACGTTTTACAATGCCGATCATTCTTTCATAAAATCCGCCGTGCCATGGAGATTTAGGAGGAATGTATCTCCAACGACAATCTGCGTTGATTCAGCATCTGTTGTACTTCTGGTTGATCAAAGATCTTGCTTATATAACCCAGCACCAGCAACAAAGTTCGTTGCATTATCTAAAAATCATCAGTTGGGACATGCCCTTCTGGCTGCAAAACCTTCTAAATAATTTGATAAAGGTTTCAGCAGACTGTCAGTGGCAAACTTCTAGATGTACTGCTCTAGTTGTAGCACAAGTGAACAAACAGATGTACACCTTCATGGGACTTTGTAAAACTGTTTTGGTTAAAATTATTGGTCCAGTTTTAATCTATACCTGTCACCTCAAATGGAGTGATATGACAATCTCTTTCAGAGGGATATGGAGGTGGAAACCTGGATACTGACATACTCGCATATCGTAGTGACGACAAGTAATACAGTCCTTCATTTGTTTTTTCACACTTTGTCGACTTGAGGTATCCAGTAGGATTGTCGTATATGACAAAGTGTGTCAGCTACCCACCATGTAACACGTTACTGTGGGCGTTTTGCACAATCAGTTTTGTTATCCAATGATTCTTGGGATCAATATTGGATGTATGGGCTTCTTTAGGTAGTGAAGAATTGTAAATTCTTCCTCGACATCTATAATCTTTTCTGAGTCGAGTTTAAAGTCCTAAAGAATTAATCATGACAGGTTTCTTTGGGGATTTATCTTGTGTTTCTAGAAATTTATATTCTGTAGAGAAAACGTCTTTCTGTATTATTTCCCCCCCAGTTTTTAAATGGGTTCAAGACATTCATAATAAAGGTTTTATTTTTTTAATGAATTTAAAGACAAGAGCTGTAACTCTTAATAGTTTACCCAAAGATGAGTATTTAGATCCTTCAATGACTATTTCTGGGTGTGTCTGCAGTATTTACACAACTTACTTCTGCTGTGTTTCAAGCAGACTGTTTCTTCTGGCATAATGTGAGCTTTTGCTGAGGCCATTTATTTCCATTAGAGACCCCAGTTCGGTCCGTGAGCCATAATTTATTATTCACAAATTTCTTGAGTGGAACACCACGTGACAACATGTCAGCTGGATTCTTTTGGGGTAGAGACGTGGAGAAAGTGATAATCTCTTGCATCTCTTTTATTTCTGCTACTCTGTTCTGTAACATAGACCAACTTACCCCTATTATTTCTTAACCACTGGAGAACTCCCTCATTATCACTCCAGATCATGGTTTTCTCAATAGTGAGATGATCAATTTACTTTGTTGAGATAGACAGCTAATTTTTGTATACATAGAGTGCTGTCATTTTCCAATTGTGGTACTGTTCTGACCTTAAAGGGTGCTACCCTGGCCATTGAAGTAATTAGTGTACTTCCTTCAGCGTTACTCATGTAAGCTACAGCGCCATAACCTCTGGTTGACGAATCACAGAACACATGTAATGTGTAATTGTTTCCTCTTGACCTATTTGTCTGGGAAGTTTAATTTGATGAAGTTGTTTAAACTCCTTGGATATTTCATCCCATGCTTGACTCATTTCTAGAGGCAAGTTCTCATCCCATCCAATTTTGAGTTTCCATGCATCTTGCATAAGCATTTTCCCTTTATGGTAATTGGTGAGACGAGTCCTAGAGGATCAAAACATTGTGATACCCTGACAGTAAAACTACGTTAGTGAGTGTAGCATGATTTATTGTTATCTTTTTGAGACTCAAAGTATCTTCCTGGGGTGTTCCAATTAAGTCCCCAGCATTTTGGGTTGCAATCAGGAATTTCAGTTTCAGGGAAATCTTCTTTCATAAGTTCCCTTAATTGCTTTGAATTTGTTTCCACATCCTTAGAGGCTTATTTGCTTCTTTCATCTCCTTTTTAGCTTCTCTGTATAAGGATTTCAAATCCTCCTCTTTATTCACAGTACCTTGAAGATTTTCCACATAGAAACTTTTCTTTAAGACTTCTTTGAAGGGACTTTCAGATTTCTTCAAATGTGTATTTAGAGTAGCTTCTAGTAAGAATGGAGAGGTTTGTTGCACCAAATAATACTGATTTGAAACGATAAGTTTTCACAGGACTTTGAGGATCTTGTGGATTTTCAGGCCACAAGAATCAAATATAATCTCTATCTATTTCTTGTAGTCCTACTCTTAAGAAAGCCTTGGAAATATCAGCCGTGTAGGCATATGGGTTTGTGCGAAATTTCATAAGCACGTCTCCAAGCTTCTCAGTTAGTGAGGGTCCGGTCATCAGACAGTCATTAAGACTTGCTACATATTTATTTGCACGTGCGCTGCAATTATATACAACACGTAGTGGAGTGGTTTCAGAATCTTTTTGACTCCATGGTGGGGAGATAATGAGCGTTTGTCTTTAACTTATCTTCGACTATTTCCTCAATGAATTTATTGTCCAACTGTTTTTTGTATGATATTCATAGACAGTCAGTAACTCTGGATTCTTCCTGAGCTCATGTATTTGTGCTTTCATCTGTCCGAAAGCCATGCGATAATTGTAGGCAGATGTGGTGGATTCAATTCCATGGTAACCTAACCCAATACTGTCCATCTTTTTATTTGAGTGTCCAAATATTGGTTATAAGTCTGAGACTCTTGTGGGCTTGGTTTATTTACATCAATACCTATCGCATCTAAATCCCCAACTTATCAACTGGTTCATTCATTTCTTCCGTAATGATAATTTTTGCTGTGGTACATGATCAGCGGTATTCTCGTAACTAGGCATTTTCCACTGAATCAATATCAGCTTCTTTCCCACTTTGAGAGGGAATGGGACCACATATCATGTGGCCTCCTGCTGTTTTCAGCAAGTGAAAACATCATGTTTACTTACTATATTTTTGCACAAAACAGTGATAATAAACACTTCCAATGATTAAATCAATTGGACTAATTGTGTCCGTCTGTATGCAGGACAGGCTAACTTGACCTTAGCTGCTTTCAGTGCGCAACTGTTTCTTTTAATCCCCGGATCTGCACAGACTTAGGCAAATCATCTACTACCACGCTTCTACTGTCTTTTTCCTTGTTCCTAGACCGACAGTGATTCTGGCTAGGTCATATGTCTGTTTACCAGAATTGTGGAAAAACCAGCTATATCTAACTGTATTTTGGCATAGGGTTTTTATTCAGTTTCTGCAATACTGATCTTCTTAATGAAGGACCTTTGTGAGCCTTGATCAAAAAAGTGTTAGCATATTGGGTTTTTTGTAATTTATTAGATAACTCAACTCGAGCTATCGTGGAGGCAGTTGCTTTAACTTATCTCTCACATTTAATGCTGTTGCTTGTTGACTTCCTGATTCTGTGGAAGTTGCTGTGTTCAGCAAAAGTATTTGGGCATAATGCTGTATGATGCATACCCTTTCATTTTAAAACATTTTTTCAGTGAGCATTTTCCTCCTTGTGTTTTACCCAAACACTTGATGCAAACCTTTTCAGCTGATGAATACTTGTTTACGTGCCTCATTGATGTGTATTGACTACAATACTGGGGCCCAATGTGTTTTCCCTCACAAAGTACACATTTTGGAGTACGTTTATGTATGACAGTCTGTTTACTGTTATTGTATTCACAAATTGATAAATGCCTATATGGGATTTCCCATTATGTGGTTTAGTGGGAGTAGGTATACTCTTTTTATACTGAGTTGAAGGTTTATTATCCACTGGATTTGTGGATTCTTCATATTGTCTCGTTTCTTGCATGCATGAAACTATTGTTTGTAAACCATTGCTAATTTCTTGACAAGTGAAATAGGCGTTTATTGAACATAATATTTAATCGTTCAATAGTTTTGTTGGTGACAACTTATCTTGTACAATACCTGATAAACCAATCCCCATTGTCTTAGGTCCCTATTTAGCATCTAGAGATCTGAGACTATTGTCTAATGTAATTCTAAATGCCTGTAAGTCTGAAAAACAATGTTTGGGTGCTTCAAGCTTGATATTAAGACTGCATGTCTAACTCTAGCCTTGTCAGCATCGAAGTAATTGTCTGCTAAGACACGTAAGGCTTTTTTGATAATTGCCTTTGATCACCGGAAATGACTTAATTAGTTTATAGGGTTCTCCCCTTTAAAAAGACATTTAAGATAATTGAACTTAGCAATTTTCATCTATGTCAGTTCGTGAATTTACTATGGATTGAAAACCACTAATGAATTCTTCATAAATTTTGACCTTGGAAAATAGGTAATGACAATGTAGGTAAAACTTGTTTATGGGACACTTGTTGTTGTTACAGGTGTAACCCGGTGGTTGCCCACTAGTTATAGTAGGTCTCTGTGACAGGTTTTGCGGCGGGTAGCCTGTACTCCTGTCCACCTTAATTGTTGATTTACTAAAAGTATCCAAAACATTTTTTAATTTTCATCCTCATGGATTGATTCAAGAAATTTATTTTCATAATGTGTATAGTCTGAATTAATTATTTCCAGACGTTGTGTAAATAATCCAAAATTGACCTCAAGATCATCAAAATCTATTTTGTATCCCTTTAGTTAATCCTAGACAGACTGAAATTAAATTTTCTAATTGTGTAATCTTAGTCTGTAAAGACTGAAACTGAGTTTCAAACAAGCCATTTTAATGGTATACTGAAAATTCTAGCACCACACTTAGAGTGTTTAAAAACACTGTACTGCTTTTAAACAGTGAGTTTTTGTTATGCTTAAGTCAGCAAAATCGAGTCAGACATACTGACCCACTAAGCTTAACCTCAGGGTCAATGACTATGAAGGGTACCAAGTACATGTGGCTGGTGTTTATGGCTTAGAGTTTGCTGTGTCAGCCTGCCCATGATGATTAATCGTAAATAACGATGTTATAAAACTTCATTCATATACACTATAAATGTCACTGTTTTAACTGTAATCACACTGAATATTACTTACACATATATAAATTCACTGTTAATATATATTTGAAAGCTTACACTTTAAAATAAGTTCCTTTAATATAACAGGTAGATCTATAAGAAACAAACTTTAAAAACAATCTTGTCTCTTTAATTTCTGTCTATAAACTTATAAACAAATATGTGTATATATACACTCAGACAAACATCATCACTTGGTGGTGTTGTCTTAATCAGCGATTTCTCCAGATTGGAGCAGTGGGTGCAGGATGTGGGTGAGTCACCCAGCTCCCGTTTTCTTTGGGTGTCCGCTGGGTGAGCGCCCGTTTTCTTTTGGGTGAACGCTGGGTGAGCGCCCGTTTTTTTTTTGGCTGCCCATTTTTCTGTGATTGAGTCTGGAGGGACTCATTTATACTGATTTATATTGTAAAACACTAGTTTTACAGCTTTTTTCGAAGGACCTTAGCCCATAGGTTATTTGTACACTGTAGTACAACATATTTGGACCACAGTGTGGTCTTTATCCGGTTCGAGCACGACCAAACTCTGTTGAGAATTTTGGCCTTACCTGCTGTGTTTATTATAACTATATATAATGAACACTTAGCTGATAAATGACAGCAAATCGTCTACACAGCCGCCTTTGCAGACGAGGTCTAGAAGCTGTCGAAACCATCACAACAGTGGGCTGTCAAGAGATATAATTTGTAAGTATAAATTACCCCTAGGGGGTGTTATGTCAGCATTTTTCATTCGATGATGGCTGACGAAATACCTACTTGTTTGGACTCAAAAGTCCACACCTTACTGCCGGTTATAGGTTTATTACAAACTCCTTGTGACTCAAGAATTGCGCAATCCCCCGATCTACAAGAAATTCTAACTACCTTGCTCTTTGTAACGTGAGCTATGGTGTTCTAACACCCTTTGACAGATACGGTGACTTGATAGAAGCTGAAGTGTCCTTGGATGTCCACGTCTTCCATTGTCTAGGAAACGCACACTGGTACACTATGTTCCACAAGATTTGTCTTTATTGTTCACAATGTATCACAAGAGAAGCTGATCACACTTCTCTTAAGTGTTTATTGTGTTTTGTGAAAACACTTTATTCACACTAACGCACAGATCAGTGTTCTTTTTGGTTATCCTGGCGTCGTGTCACTCGTAGTAGAACAAAGTTATCTGCCAGACGCCACAGCGCTCCATGCCGTCACTGCCCCCAGCACAAAAAAAAAAACGCTGACCTAGTACCTTGCATCCTTTTTCACCTCCTCGATGAAGCAAAGCAGAATGTTTGTTTCTTGCTGTCTTAATCATAGACAACAATGTACACTATCTTTACTATGGTAATAAAGTGGGAGCAGGATTTTCCTTAATTTTTCCTGCTTAAAATAAGAATGTATTGTCTCTTATAAAAATACACTTTGCAACACTGCTGCAGGAGCAGAGGTCACTTGACTACGTGGGATAGCATCTGTGATCAATTACTCATCTAGCAGTAAACAAAGACGCTCGCCCCTTCTGAGTGGCCCCCAGGGCTGAGAGGGCTTGGCCCTCAGGGCTGAAAGGGCTGAAGGGGGCTGATACCCCCCTCCTGGGGGAAAATTTCTCCACATTAATATCTGTGGCCCCTCTATAAACATGTACATCCTGAGGTCTACTCAACAGACTGTTGAGTAGACTTCAGGATGTATGTACATTTTATAGAGGGGCCACAGATATATCAGATCACTTTATTGTTGTAGCTACAGTGAGAGTAAAGGTAGATGGGATACAAGGAGAATAGAAGTAGCAAGTAAAGTTTATAAACCCTAATATATATCAATGACTTTGATGAGGGAATTACTAGCGATATAAGCAAATTCGCCAATGACACGAAGATATGTAGGATAATTAATTCAAATGTAGATATAACTGAACATCAAAGGGGGATTTAGACAGACTCAGTTCCTGGTCGAAAAGTGGCAGATGCAGTTCAATGTAGATAATGCAAGGTTCTGAAGCTCGCGAGTTGTCCATAACCCTAGCACTTATAAATTAAATAATGTAGAACTTAGCCATACAGATTGCGAAAAGGACTTGGGGGTTATGGTGAGCAGCAACCTTAAAACCAAGACAGCAGTGCCTAAGCGTACGTATAAGGCAAACAGATTACTGGATTTATATCAGGAGTGTAAGCAACAGAAGTCCAGCTGTTATTTACAGCTTTATACATCATTAGTAAGGCTTCAACTAGATACGCAGCTCAGTTCTGGTCTCCATATTACAGAATGGAAATAAATTCGTTAGAGAACATTCAGCGAAATATGACCAAATTTATTCATAGCAATAGAAATCTTCCGTATGAAGAATGATTGAAGTCCTTTAAATTACATTCACTTGTAAGACGGAGAATGAGGGGAGACATGATCGAAGTGTACAAGAGGAAGATGGGTGTTAATAAAGAGGATATTAATAAGGTCTTGAGGATATCTCTCCAAGAGAGAACCCGCAATAATGGATTCAAATTAGACAAGTTTAGATTTAGAAAGGACATAGGAAAGTATTGGTTTGGTAATAGGGTAGTTGATGAATGGAACAGTCTGCCTATGTTGGGTTATTGAGGCTAAAACCTTGGGCAGTTTCAAATTTAGGTTGGATAAATACATGAGTGAGAGGGGTTGGATATGAGTGGGACTTGCACATGAGTTAATAGAATTATAAAAGCTTATTGCTTAGGTAGCGTTTATTCTGTATGTAAAGTAAAAGGACACAAGTGCAACTAATGTGACATTTATTGTGGCAACGTTTCGCTCTCCAGGAGCTTTATCAAGCTTGATAAAGCTCCTGGAGAGCGAAACGTTGCCACAATAAATGTCACATTAGTTGCACTTGTGTCCTTTTACTTTACATACTGTCGGTAATTCTACCAACTTTATTACAGCGTTTATTCTGTTAGTGGGTTGGATTTGTGAAGGACCTGCCTAGTATGTGCCAACAATCCTACTGCAATGTTCCTCCTTTCTTATGTTCTTATGAAATTCGAAGGTGTAATCCTGCGTGAGGAATCAACACTTACTGCCTGTGATGAATGGTTTGAAAAACCGACAAGTTGAAGATTGAGACACTTACGCAGCATATGGGAATCTTTATACAGGAAACGTTTCGCCACACAGTGGCTTCATCAGTCCAATACAAAGAGGAAGGCGTAAGGAGAGGAGGAGTATGAGGTAATCAGTCCCTCAGCCTGGAGTCGACGTGTTCAGTCCATCAAGATTGATGGATGGAACTGGAGAGCATTAACACAGATTTTTTGTTTTGTTCAGGAGTAAAAAAGCTCACTATTCTTGATAGTAAATTATTTAAATGAAATATAACAACATAACAGCATAACCAATGAGAAGGAGCAGATATTTACGAAATTACCGTGAGAATTAATCTTTGTATGATTTTCGTGTATTAGTGGAAACTGCGGCTTGGTTTTATGAGGAAGCAGATGTGGCTATGATATTTAAGTAAAATTTTTTTAAGCTTTACCTAAAAAACTTTTAAATCATTTTCTTTGGAAATATTTAAAAGCGCCAACTTTTGGTTTTAAAAAACATGTGTGCCTCTCTCAGCTTCCTGCACTGCTGTTTCATGTATCCTAGCCTTTTTGTTTCATGTATCCTTGCACGCTTTTTTCATGTAAACCTAGCAATGCTCCTCATGTATTTCCCAGCACTGCTGTTTCATGTAAACCCAGCACTGATTGTTTCATGTATCCCAGCACGCTTCTTTGTATCCCCTAGCACTGCTCTTCTCATGTATCCCAGCAATGCTCTATCTTTTATCCTTTGCAAAATGGGTCTCCCATGTTTCCTAGCCTGCTATTTTCCCTGCCCTCCCCAGCAATGCTCTCCCCCTGTATCCTACACTGCTTTTCTCATTTTATTGCACTGCTCTCTCATGTATCCTTCACTGGGTCTCCATGTATCCTAAACACTGCTCTCTCATGAAACCAGCAATGCTCTTTCAAGTATTCCCCATGCTCCCCTTTATGTACCCTAGCATGCTCTCTCATGTATCCCAGCATGTTTTCATGTATCCCAGCATGCTCTCTCATGTAAACCTAGCACTGCTTCTCATGTATCCTAGCCTTCTGGTTTTTTGTTTCCTACCCCTGCTGTTTCATGCTTCCTGCCTGGGTTTCATGTATCCTAGCACTGCTGTTTCATGCGTCTTGCACTATGTTCAAGTTCCTAGCACTGCTGTTTCATGGGCCCAAACAAAATATGTCTCAAGCTTCCTAGCATTGCGGTTTTTTGGTCCTAGACTACTGTCTCAAACTTCCTAGCCCTTCTTTTCTCAAAACTTCCTTTTTAAATGTGTTTCATGGTTTCCCAGCCCCTGCTGTCTCAAGCTTCCTAAACATGTGTTTCATGCGGGCCTAGCATACTGTCTCAAGCTTCCTAGCATTCTGTCTAAGTTCCCAGAAATGTGTTTCTTTTTCATAGGCTCTTTCTCAAGGGGTTCCCGAAGGGTTCTCATGTTTTAGCCGCTCTCTCATGCTTCCTAGCATGCTCTTTTCATGCTTCCTTGCGTGCTTTTTTCCCCCATGTTTAGATGAATCAAAAATCCTCCCTTTTTCCCCTTTTCCCCAAATTTGTTCCAAGCCCCCCTTTATATTTTGGTTTAAAAATGCTTCCCAGTTCCGACTCTATCCTTTTGTAAATTGGTTCTTCTCATGTTTCCTAGCCCTGATCTCTTCTGCTTCCCAGCACTGTCTCTCATTTCTTCCTAGCACCCGCTCTTAAAGTTCCTAGCACTGCTTTTCCCCAGTATCCTCCCTTACGCATCCCGCTCTCCCATGTTTTCCCCCCCCCCAGCACTTTCTCTCTCATGATAATAGAATGCTCTCTTTTGATTTCCTACATGCTCTCCCATTTTATCCTAGCCGGGTTTTATGTATCCCCTTTCAATGCTCTCTCCCTTTTTTTTTAAAAAAACCTCACTGCCCCTCCCCTGTATCCTAGAAAATGCCCCTTCTTTCCCGTTTAATGTATCCCAGCAAAGCTTCTATTTTTATCCAAACACTGCTCTCCTTTTTAAAGGTATCTCCTTAGCAATGCTCTTTTTTATTTATTCCCCTGGGTCTTCCCTTATCCTGGGACTGCTTCTTTATCCCAATGTTCCAGAAACCGGGCCCCTTTCATGTTTTCCCCCTGCTCTTCTTATGTATTTCCCAGCAAATGCTTTCTTTCCGGATGTTCCTTTATCACTGCTTTTCCCATGTATCCTAGCACTTTCTTCTCATGGTTTCCCGAGCCTTATCCCCTGTATTTCCCAGCATGCTCTCCCAGTATCCCTGGCAACTCCGTCTCTCCATGGTTTTCCTTTCGGCCCCCCATCTGCTCTCTCATGTATCCAAACTGCTCTCTATTTTTACCTAGCAAATTTCTCTTCAAAGGGATCCTTGCACTGTCTCCCTTTTATCCTAGCCAATGCTTCTATTTTGTATCTAGGCACTGCTTTTCCCATGGTTTTTGGGACTGCTTTTCTCTGTTCCAGATATTTTTCCCCAGCAAATGCTTTTCTCAGATTAGTCCTTCAGACCCTTGCTTGCTCCCATGTATTTCCCAGCACGTTTCGTTTTCTTATTTTGTATCCTAAAAACCCGTCTCTTCCCCTGTATCCTTGCAAATGCTCTTTTCCCGGGTTTTCCCCCGAAATGCTCTTCTTGGGATCCTTTGCACTGCTCTCTTATGTATCCTAGCATTT
Organism: Cherax quadricarinatus; assembly: GCF_026875155.1. Lineage (NCBI taxonomy): Eukaryota > Metazoa > Arthropoda > Malacostraca > Decapoda > Parastacidae > Cherax > Cherax quadricarinatus. The sequence goes on along the minus strand of NC_069497.1, from coordinate 9,024,639 downwards.
CTTTTTTCATGTATCCCTTGTGTACCTAATGTCCTTTCCCCCTGTCTCCCCTTGCCTAAACCTGTTTCTCATGTTTTCTAAACACTGCCCCTTTACGCCCCTTTTTGTTTTCCTAATGCCTCTCTGCCCCATTTTCATTGTAAGCACTGCTCTCCCCCTCCCCTGTTCCCCGTTTCCCCAAGTTCCCCCGTTCCACACTGCTCTCCCCCTTTATCCTGAGGTCACCTGGCCGCCACTCCTTCCCTGATCCTGCACTGCCCCTCCCAAAGTATCCTTTTGACTATTCTCTTTTCCAGGATGTTATCCTAGCACTTTCTCTTTATGTATCCTAACCACTGCTTCTCCCTGTATCCTTTGCCTGGCCCCTCCCATGTATCCTTGGGAAGGCCCCTCTTAAAGTAAAACCCAACCCAAAGCCCCTCTTATGTTTTCCCAGCACTGCTCTCTCCCCTGTATCCTAGAATGGGTCTCTCAAAGTATCCTAGCACTGCCCCTCCCCCGTTCCTAGCACTGTTTCTCATGTATCCCGCACTGCTCTCCCATTTTTCCCCAGCAGTCTCTTTAATTTTTATCCTAGGGTTTCTTCCCATGTATCCCGCACGGGTCTCTCTTTTATCCCAGCCTGCTCTCCCTGTATCCTTGCCTGCTCTCCCATGTTCCTAGGCCCCTGCTCTCCCAAAGTTTCCTAGCACTGCTCTCCCATGTATCCCAGCACTGCCCCTCCATGTTTTCCTAGCCCCTTTCTTTATGTATCCCCAACACTGGGTTTTCCCATGTATCCTTGGGACTGCTCTTCCCCTGTATCCCTTTGCACTGCCTTTATGGATCCTAAGGGAATGCTCTCTCATGTTCCTAGCAATGCTTTTCTATGTATCCCAAGCACTGCTTCTCCCATGAAAACCTAGCACTGCTCTCTTATGTACCTTTCCGCTCTCTCCCCTGATCCCACACTGCCCCTCCCATGTATCCAGGCCCGCTCTTTTTTTTCCCCTGTTCATTTCCTAGCACTGCTCCTAAAGTAAACCTAGCCCTGCCCCTCTCAGGTTTCCCCCCGCCATGTCTCCCAGGTATCCTGCAAATTTTTTCTAAAGTTTCTAGCCTGCTCTCCAGTATCCCGCAATTCTCTCTCATGTTTGCCTAGGGATCTCTTTGCCCGCCTGGTATCCTAGCCCCTGTCTCCCCCGTATCCTAGCACTTTCTTCCCATGTTCCTAGCACTGCTTCCAAAGTTTTCCTAGCATGCTCTCCCCCTGTATCCTAGAAATGTCCCCCCATGTTCCTAAAAAAAATGCTCTTCCCCTGTATTCTTTGCCACTGCTTTCCCATGTTCCTAGCAATGCTCTTCATGTTTCCTACCAAAACGTTTTATGGATCCTAGCACTGCCTCCCCTCATGTTTCCCAGCAACTTTTTTTCCTTCTCCCAAAGATCCCAGCAAATGCTCTCTCTTTTATCCTAGCACTGCTCTCTAAAGTTTTCCCCAGCAAAGCTTTTCCATGTATCCTAGCACTGCTCCTCCCATGTTCCTAAACCTGCTTCCCATGTATCCTAAACTGCTCTTCGGGGGGCCTAGCACTGCCCCCTCTGTTTTTGTTTTTTTCCCAGCACTGCTCTCCCATGATTATAGACCTTTTATTTTCCTTTTTATCTTTTAAGCATGCTCTCCCCCGTATCCCCAGCCCTGCTCTCCCATGGGATCCTAAGCCAATGCCTTCATGTATCCCCTGAAGCACTGCTCTTCTGTATCCTTGCACTGCTCTCCCCTGAAACTAGCACTGCTCTTTTCCTGTTCTAGCACTGCTTCCCATGTATCCTAAACACTGCTCTCCCATGTATCCTAGCCAAAAACTCTCCCATGTATCCTAGCATTTTCTTTTATTGTATCCTTGACCTGCTCTCCCATGTATCTAGCACTGCTCTCCCATGTATCCAAACACTGCTCAATGGATCCTTGCACTGCTCTTTCCCCGTATTTCCCAGGGAATGCTCTTTTTTTCCGTATTCCCTAGCAACTGCTCTTTCATGTATCCTAAGCCCCGACTGCCCCTCTTTTATGTATCCTAGCAAGCTCTTTTATGGATCCTTGCCCTGCTCTTCCCTGTATCCAAAACCGCTCTTTTTTGTTTTTCCCAAACACTGCTCTCCTTTTTTATCCTTTTAACTGCTCATTGGAAAACCAAACACTGCCCCTTTCTGTATCCTTGCACTGCTCTTTATGTATCCTAGAATGCTCTTTCAAAGTTTTTCCTAGCACTGGGTTTTTTCATGTATTCCCCAGCCTGCTTTTTTCTTTTTATCCTGCCAATTTTCTCTCCCAAAGTATCCTTAGAAATGCCCCCCCCATGTATTTCCCAGCATCTCTTTCTGTATTTTTAAACATGCTTACCAATGTATCCTTTGCACTGCTTCAATTTTATCCTTTGCACTGCTCTATAATTTTTTGGGATGCTCTCTTGTATCCTTGCAATTCTCTCCAAAGTTTTCCTAAACACTGCCCCTCTCTTTTATCCTTGCATGCTCTCCCATGTATCCTTTAAAAAAATCTTTCATGTATCCTTGCAATGCTCTCTCAGTTTCCTAGCCCCTGCTTTTTTGCCCATTATCTTAGTCCTGCTCTTTCATGTATCCTAGACTGCTTTTCCCTGTATCCTCAGACCTGCTTTTCATTTTTTCCTAGCATGCTTTCCCCGTATCCCAGGGAAATGTTTTCCTTTGGTTCCTTTGACTCGCCCCCTAGTTCCTAGCCTGTTTTTCTCCCTTTCCTATGTTAATCCTAGCACTGCCCCTTTTCATGGTCCTAGCACTACCTTTTCAAGTTCCTTGGAAATTCTCTTTAAGTTCCTAGCACTGCTTTTCATGGTTTTCATTGCCCCGCTTTTCCCCCCATGTTTTTCCTAGCCACTGCGCTTTCATTTTGTATCAAACCCACTGCTTTTTCTCCAAAGTTAATTTCCCGCACTGCTCTTTCTTTTTCCTAGCACTGCTCTTTCATGTTATAGGGACTGCTCTTTCATGTTCCCAGCCTTTCTTTCTAAATTTTTTCCTTGCCTGCTTCCCATGTTTTCCTTGCACGGGTCTTTCATGTTTGCAAAGCTCTCATGTTCCTTTGCACTGCTTCTCCCTGTTCCTAGCACTGTTTTCTCATGTTCCCCGGGACTGCTCTCCCCGTATTTCCCAGCACTTCTTTAAATTTTCTTGAAATGCTCTCTCATGTATCCCAGCATGCCCCCTTTTAAAGTATTTTTAGCACTGTCCCCTATGTATTCCCAGCCCCTGCTCTTCAAAAGTATCCTTAAACATTGCTCTTCATGTTTTCCCAGCAATGCTTCTCAAGTATCCTGCACTGCTCCCCATGTTTCTAGCACTGCCCTTTTATGTTCCCAGCACTGCTTTTAAAGCTTTCCCAGCACTGCCCCTGTTTTTCAAAGTTTTTGTATCCCAGCACTGCTTTTAAAGGTTCCCCAGCACCCCACTGTTTTCAAGCTTCCCTTTTGCACTGCTTTCATGGGGACCTTTGCACTCTTCTCAGTTCCTTTGCACTGCCCCGTTTTTTTAAAAGCTCTTTTTGCCACTTTCTCAAAGTTTTCCCAGCACTTCTGTCTCCCCGTTCCCAGAAAAACCCCCTTTTAAAGGTTCTTTGAAATGCTTTCTCAAGTTCTACACTGTTTTTTTCGTCCTGCCTCCCTGTTTTTTGCAAGGGTTTTTCCCAGTCCCGTCTGTCTCCCCGTTTCCCCTAGCCTGCTTTTCATGGTTTCCCGGGACTTCCTTCTCAAGTACCCCAGCACTGCTCTCTCAAAGTTCCTAGACCTCTTCCTGCTTCCTTTCGCTCTCCCCATGTTTCCCAGGGGCCCGCTTTCTCATTTCTTTCCCAGCCCTGCTTTTTTCATGTTCTTGAAATGCTCCCCAAAGTTCCTAGCACTGCTTCTCTTTCTTTCCTAGCCAAATGCTCTTTTCATGTTCCTAGAAATTTCCTCCGTTCCCAGAACCCGCTCTCCCATGTTTTTCCTAACACTCCTTCCCATGTATCCCAGCACTGCTTCTCCCAGATCCTAGCACGGGCTCTTTCAGTTCCTACACTGCTCTCCATTTCTTAGCACTCCCTTCCCATGTATCCTACACTGCTCTCTCATGTTCCTAGCACTGCTCTCTCATGTACTTAGCATCTCCCCATGTATCCTAGCACTGCTCTTTCATGTATCCTAGCACTGCTCTTTCATGTATCCTAGCACTGCTCTTTCATGTATCCTAGCACTGCTCTCTCATGTATCCTAGCACTGTCTTTCATTATCCTAGCACTGCCCCCCCCATGTATCCTAGCACTGCTCCTCATGTATCCACATGCTCTTTCATGTATCCTAGCACTGCTCTTCATACCCTAGCACTGTCCCCATGTATCCTGGGCACTCCTCTAGATCCACACTGCTCTTCTTGTCTAGCACTGCTTCATGTATCCTAGCACTGCTCTCTCATGTATCCTAGAATGCTCTCTCATTATCCTAGCCTACTCGCTCTGTATCCTAGCACTGCTCTTTCATGTATCCAGCATGCCTCTCAGTTCCTAGCACTGCTCTTTCATGTACCTAGCACTGCTCCCCCAGTACCCTACACTGCCTCTCATGTATCCAGCATGCTCTCTCATGTACCTCCTGCTCTCTCATGTTCCAGCAGTTTCCCTCTTACCAGCACTGCTATCTCATGTACCCTAGCACTGCCTCTCATGTACCTAGCACTGCTCTCTCATGATCCTAGCACCTCCTCTCATGTATCCTAGCACTGCTCTCTCATGTATCCTAGCCTGCTCTCTCATGTATCCTACATGCTCTTTAAAGTATCCTAGCACTGCCCCTCATGTACCTAGCACTGCCTCTCATGTACCTAGCACTGCTCTTCATGTATCCAGCCTGCTCTTCAGTATCCTAGCACTGTCTCTCATGTATCCTAGCCGCTCTTTCAGTACCTACCTGCTCTCTCAGTATCCTAGCACTGCTCTCTCTTACCCTAGCACTGCTCTCCCCTGTATCCTAGCACTGCTCTCTCATGTATCCTGCAGCCTTCATGTACCCTAGACTGCCCTCATTTTCCCTAGCACTGCCCTTCATGTTCCTACACTGCTCTCCCATGTACCCTCACTGCTGTTTCATGTATCCAGACTGCTCTCTCATTATCCTAGCACGCCCCCTTCATGTATCCTGCACTGCTCTCTCATGATCCTAGCACTGTCCCCATGATCTAGCACTGCTGTTTCTGTATCCTACATGCTTTTTCTGTATCCTAGCACTGCTGTTTATGTATCCTAGACTGCTGTTTCATGTATCCTAGCACTCTGTTTATGTATCCTAGCACTGTTTTTTTCATTTTCCCCAGCACGCTTTTTCATGTATCCTGCACTGCTGTTTCATGTATCCTCACTGCTGTTTCATGTATCCAGCCTCCCCTCAGAAAAATTGTTGAGCATCATTTTCTGTTTCCAAAAAAGGGAAAACAGAAATTTTTTTTTATTTTTAAAAAGGAAATGATTACCGAAAATACCTGGAAGCTACAATAGAAACACTTTGGTCACCCCTTTTTGAATTTGTTTTAAATACGTGAGGAATATAGTTTAAAAAAAAAATTAAACAACTTAGGTGCGGACTTGGAATTAGAATTAGTTCGGGATCTTATAATGCACCTCAACCCTCCTTGGGAAGGCAACCTAAAATGGGGAAAGTTTTTCCGTGTGGAAATTCTGGGGAAAAAAGAAAATAAGAACATAAGAACGAAAGGAACCGCGAAGGCCTACTGGCCCAGCGGGCGGTCCAAGTCCCTACCGGTTTTAAACCAATGCCCCAACCTAGTCAGGGCAGGTAATTGACATAAGGGAGGAAAAACGGCAAACCCACCTTTTAGCACAAGCTATAGGTCTAACTCACCCCACCCAATCTTACTCTGTATTTTTCCAACCCATTTTTAAAGCTAAAACCCGTTCTGGCCTCTATAACGGTATGGGGTTTGTTTTTCCCCTATCCCCCCAAAATCATTACCAAACCAGTACTTTTCCTTATCCTTCCCGAACTGAATTTTTCCAACTTAAAACCATTGCGCAGTCCTGTCTAGCTAGATATTTTCGGCACACTTTACATCCCCTTTATTTATTCCGTCTTCCACTTATACACCTCAATCATATCCCCCCCTAATCTACGTCTTTCTAGAGAGGGAGTTTCAGGGGGCCCCTTTGTCTATCCTCATAGGGGAAGGGTTTCTGATACATGGGATCATCTTTGTCATCCTCCTTTGTACATTTTCCCGAAATTTATATCCATTCTGAATACGGGGGACCCAACTGGGCCGCATAACTAAATGAGGCCTAACCAATGTTGAGTTGAAGAAAACCTGGGACTCCTATTATTTAGCTTCTTTATTGAAACCAAGGATTTTTTATTTTTTGCGAACACTTTTTCACTGTTGCCCGGTTTCAGATTACTGCTAACCAGAAATCCTAAATCTTTTTCGCAATCCGTAATATTAAGATCTACATTATTTTGTTTTTATGTGGGATGGTTATTGTCCTGTCCAACATTTGAATTTTCATTTGTCTATATTA
>NC_069497.1:9012964-9017561 GCF_026875155.1 Cherax quadricarinatus | reverse complement strand
GTATGGCAAAATCAAGGAAAAGTTTATCAGGGAAGAGTGGTGGAAACACCTAGAAAGGGAATGATCTCTCACAGCAGCCAACAGGGTTTTAGGACGGGAAATCCTGTGTACAAACCTATGGAGTTCTTGACATGGTGACAGCAGTAAGACAAGAGAGAGAGGGGTGGGTGGATTGCATTTTCTTGGACTGCAAGAAGGCGTTTGACACAGTTCACACAAGAGATTGGTGCAAAAACTGGAGGTCCAAGCAGGGATAACAGGGAAGGCACTACAATGGATCAGGGAATACTTGTCAGGAAGACAGCAGCGGAGTCATGGTACGTGGCGAGGTGTCAGAGTGGGCACCTGTGACCAGCGGGGGTCCCGCAGGGGTCAGTCCTAGGACCAGTGCTGTTTCTGGTATTTGTGAACGACATGACGGAAGGAATAGACTCTGAGGTGTCCCTGTTTGCAGATGACGTGAAGATGATGAGAAGAATTCACTCGATCGAAGACCAGGCAGAACTACAAAGGGATCTGGACAGGCTGCAGACCTGGTCCAGCAATTGGCTCCTGGAGTTCAATCCCACCAAGTGCAAAGTCATGAAGATTGGGGAAGGGCAAAGAAGGCCGCAGACGGAGTACAGTCTAGGGGGTCAGAGACTACAAACCTCACTCAAGGAAAAAGATCTTGGGTGAGTATAACACCAGGCACATCTCCTGAAGCGCACATCAACCAAATAACTGCTGCAGCATATGGGGCCTAGCAAACCTCAGAACAGCATTCTGACATCTTAATAAGGAATCATTCAGGACCCTGTACACCGTGTACGTTAGGCTATATTGGAGTATGCGGCACACAGTTTGGAACCCACACCTAGCCAAGCACGTGAAGAAACTAGAGAAAGTGCAAAGGTTTGCAACAAGACTAGTCCCAGAGCTAAGAGGCATGTCCTACGAGGAGAGGTTAAGGGAAATCAACCTGACGACACTGGAGGACAGGAGAGATAGGGGGGACATGATAACGACATACAAAATACTGAGAGGAATTGACAAGGTGAGCAAAGACAGGATGTTCCAGAGATTGGACACAGTAACAAGGGGACACAGTTGGAAGTTGAAGACACAGATGAATCACAGGGATGTTAGGAAGTATTTCTTCAGCCACAGAGTAGTCAGTAAGTGGAATAGTTTGGGAAGCGATGTAGTGGAGGCAGGATCCATACATAGCTTTAAGCAGAGGTATGATAAAGCTCACGGCTCAGGGAGAGTGACCTAGTAGCGATCAGTGAAGGGGCGGGGCCAGGAGCTCGGACTCGACCCCCGCAACCTCAACTAGGTGAGTACACAAACACACACACTCAGAAGTGTCCTTGTTTGCAGATGATGTGAAGTTAATTAGAAGAATCAAATCAGATGAGGATCAGGCAGGACTACAAAGAGACCTGGACAGGCTACAAGCCTGGTCCAGCAACTGGCTCCTTGAGTTTAACCCTGCCAAATGCAAAGTCATGAAGATTGGGGAAGGGCAAAGAAGACTGCAGACACAATAAAGTTTTGATGGCCAAAGACTGCAAACCTTACTCAAGGAAAAAGATCTGGGGGTGAGTGTAACACCGAGCATATCTCCTGAGGCGCACATCAATCAGATAACTGCTGCAGCATACGGGCGCCTGGCAAACCTACGGACAGCATTCCGATACCTCAGTAAGGATTCGTTCAAGACTCTGTGTACCATTTACGTCAGGCCCATACTGGAGTATGCAGCACCAGTTTGGAATCCACACCTAGTCAAGCACGTGAAAAAATTAGAGAAAGTGCAAAGGTTTGCAACAAGACTAGTCCCAGAGCTACGGGGATTGTCCTACGAAGAACGGTTGAGGGAAATCGGCCTGACGACACTGGTGGACAGGAGGGTCAGGGGAAACATGATAACGACATATAAAATACTGTGCGGAATAGACAAGGTGGACAAAGACGGGATGTTCCAGAGAAGGGACACAGAAACAAGAGGTCACAATTGGAAGTTGAAAACTCAGATGAATCAAAGGGATGTTAGGAAGTATTTCTTCAGTCATAGAGTAGTCAGGCCGTGGAATAGCCTAGAAAGTGAAGTAGTGGAGGCGGGAACCATACATAGTTTTAAGGCGAGGTATGATAAAGCTCATGGAGCAGGGAGAGAGAGGACCTAGTAGCAATCAGTGAAGAGGCGGGGCCAGGAGCTATGACTCGACCCCTGCAACCACAAATAGGTGAGTACAAATAGGTGAGTACACTCACACACACCAGGCACATCTGAAGCGCACATCAACCAAATAACTGCTGCAGCATATGGGCGCCTAGCAAACCTCAGAACAGCATACCGACATCTTAATAAGGAATCGTTCAGGACCCTGTACACCGTGTACGTTAGGCCCATATTGGAGTATGCGGCACCAGTTTGGAACCCACACCTAGCCAAGCACGTAAAGAAACTAGAGAAAGTGCAAAGGTTCGCAACTGGACTAGTCCCAGAGTTAAGAGGTATGTCCTACGAGGAGAGGTTACGGGAAATCGACCTGACGACACTGGAGGACAGGAGAGATAGGGGGAACATGATAACGACATACAAAATACTGAGAGGAATTGACAAGGTGGACAAAGACAGGATGTTCCAGAGATGGAACACAGCAACAAGGGGACACACTTGGAAGTTGAAGACACAGATGAATCATAGGGATGTTAGGAAGTATTTCTTCAGCCACAGAGTAGTCAGGAAGTGGAATAGTTTGGGAAGCGATGTAGTGGAGGCAGGATCCATATATAGCTTTAAGCAGAGGTATGATAAAGCTCACGGTTCAGGGAGAGTGACCTAGTGGCGACCAGTGAAAAGGCGGAGCCAGGAGCTTCGACTCGACCCCTGCAACCTCAACTAGGTGAGTACAACTAGATGAGTACACACACACACACACACACGGACACACACACACACACACACACACACACACACACACACACACACACACACACACACACACACACACACACACACACACACACACACACACACAAGGTGAAGTAATGTCAAAGCAGCAAGATAATCGAGTAAATTTCAGTTTTAATTTCATCCAGCAGAATGCGTGTGCATAGACAAGGTCAAGATGCAGCCACAGTATCTCGTGGGACGCTATATAATCCCTGGAATGTAGGGATGACATTAGTTGTGTTCTCATGGGATCATTAACGCACGAATATATATACAAATCGCCAAAAAAAGTGTTTTTGTTTTGAAAGAAAGTGCAGCAGATGGTTATATTCTTCGTGGTATATCACAAACTGAAGCGCTTTCCATTGATCTGTAGTACCAGGTTGTGTTATACGTCAGGTCAGTGCAGTCCAGTCAAGATGACGATTATAATACATAAACAATGGTAATTTTAGTGTCAACACTAGATCATAGGTGTACTATATGCAAATAAATATAAGTTAAACCTAGCTGTAAACATCATTTACAAAGACAGAATTATGTGAAGACTCTCAGCTCCTGCAGTGAAAATTCACCAGTAGAGTGAAGTTGAACATTATGGTGTTTACCATAGAGGTAAGACTGGTTATAAATGACCATAATTTTTAAAGGGGTGGACCGGTAAGCCAGCGGAAGGCCTCGGTCAGATGACCAAAAGCTCCAAAGGCGGGTCATCATCTGACTAAGACCCGCGTCAGGAAACATTTGTCCTGTTTCCTGACGAACCTTACCTAACCTAACCTAACCATAGAGGTGAGAGAGTGTCTGGTGGTGTGATCATTTGATGCTCCACACGATATTTTATTCAATCTGAAATATTAGATGGCTGCAAAACTTGAATGATGAGATCAGTTATAAAAAGACTGATTAATCACTTGAGCTCTGGCTAGCAGTGCTTCCTACCAGTTCAGATGTCATGCTACAAAAATGGAAAAATGTTCCATAACAGAGAGCTTAATTTAACAAGCTACATTGCTAATTAAAGCTCGCCCATGCTCTCTATGCGCGTCACATAGTACCCTCAGGAACAAACCGTAAACCCATAAATGTCAGCCAGAAATTTGGGAATGAGACGTAATAAACTTTGATTATAGAAAAGAAAAGGGGATTCATTTCCTTAGATCAAGAATCAATTGGACAGAATGAAGATGCTTTCTCTGAACGAATTTCTTAAGCAAGTAAAACCAATCTACTGGCTGCCACCTATATGAAGAATCTGTTAGGTTTTTAAAGCTTTTGAGTGAAGAACACTTTATAACAGTGTTAATGAGTGCTGAGTGTGTATGTGAGTGAAGAACACTTTATAACAGTGTTAATGAGTGCTGAGTGTGTATGTGAGGGAAGAACACGTTATAACAGTGTTAATGAGTGCTGAGTGTGATGTGAGTGAAGAACACGTTATAACAGTGTTAATGAGTGCTGAGTGTGTATGTGAGTGAAGAACACGTTATAACAGTGTTAATGATTGCTGAGTGTGTATGTGAGTGAAGAACACGTTATAACAGTGTTAATGAGTGCTGAGTGTGTATGTGAGTGAAGAACACGTTATAACAGTGTTAATGAGTGCTGAGTGTGTATGTGAGGGAAGAACACGTTATAACAGTGTTAATGAGT
>NC_069497.1:8982964-9005464 GCF_026875155.1 Cherax quadricarinatus | reverse complement strand
AATTGACTCGTGTGAGGGCGTGCAACAGGGGGACCCTCTCGCCCCCTTTCTATTTTGTTTGGTCATCAAGGAAGTCACGGAGGCACTCTCCAGCGAGCTCAATATCTGGTTCCTGGACGACGGTACCCTAGCTGGCACAACAGAATCTCTCCTGGAGGACATCAGTAAAATTAAAGACATGGGAGAAAGCCTGGGCCTTTCTTTAAACCCCCACCAAATGTGAAATAGTTTCTACCAATCAACAGTTGATCCAGAATATTAGTACCGTTTTACCAGGAGCACGAGCCATTGATCCAGCCAATAGCACTCTCCTCGGTGCTCCTCTAGGGTCCAATGCCATCGATCTGATCCTAGGAAAAAAAGTCTCAGACCTCCGGACGATGGAAAGCAGGATGAAAGACATTGACACACACGATGCCTTCTACCTACTCACCAGGTGCCTGTCAACCCCAAAACTTACCTATTTTCTGAGATGCTCCCCAGCCTTCAGCAGTCCAAAACTCAAGGAATATGACTCCCTCCTGAAGGCCATGCTAGAGAGTGTATTGAATCTTTCCCTTGACGATGGACAGTGGTTGCAAGCCTCACTTCCGGTCAGGCTTGGAGGGCTAGGAGTACGCAGATCCTCCCAGATTGCTCTACCAGCTTTCCTATCCTCTTCCATTGCATCAAACGAGTTGATAAGACAAATTCTTCCTGACACCCTCAGTGACTCAGCAGGAATAGAAGACCCTAGCTATGTCAGTGCCATCACCGAATGGGAGACTCTTGCTGCTCCAGCACCAAACCTAGTGCAGCACTGGCTCAAAACAGTCAAGCTGGGATAGCCCAATTGCTGAAAAGGTGCTTGCCAACATGCTCAGGGCTGCAACATCAGATAGGGAGATTGCCCGTCTCCAGGCTGTGAGTGCACCTCACTCCGGGGACTTCCTCCAAACAGTTCCCATATCGGCAATGGGAACGCGACTCGACCCTAAGACCCTCCGTATTGCAGTGGCTCTGCGCCTCGCTGCCCCAATTCACACAGAATATATGTGTATTTGCGGCGAAGTGCAAGCAGACCAATACGGTCTACATGGTCTTAACTGTTCCAAAACCAAGGGCTGGCATGCAAGACACAATGAGGTCAACGACATCATTAAGAGAACCCTTGCTACAGCTGGATGCCCTGCCGAGAGGGAGCCACGATCACTTGCAGCAAAACAATACCCACAACCCAGCAAACCGCCCCGACGGGATCACCATCTATCCTTGGAAGAATGGCAAGCTCTTAGCATGGGACTATACCTGTGTGTCCACACTGGCTGACACCTATATCCATCGCAGTGTGGGGCGACAGGGAGGAGCTGCTGACCACAGGGAGGAGTACAAGATCAGCAAGTACAGGGACATTAGCCAACAGTATCAATTTGTCCCAGTGGGATCAGAGACCTTGGGATCATGGGGAAAAAAATGCCACACGTTTCCTTAAAGAATTGGGTTCCAGACTCATCGACACCACCAGGGACCCAAGGGCAGCCACTTTCATGTTCCAGCGCCTCAGCGTCGCCATCCAGAGGGGAAATGCTTGCTGCATACTTGGTTCACGTCCAGCCTCGGAGGAGCTGGAGGAAATTCATCATCTTTGATACATTGTGCCATTGTATTCATGTTTGTTTTTTTCTGTAAATGTATTTTGTTTATTAATAAATGTTCACATAGAATATAAATATAGGGGGTGGTAGGAGAAGAAAATATTCAAACAGCTCCGGGGAGAACCTTGAGTTTTCCCTGAGGTACGTTTATTGTCTTCTCTGAGGATGAGGGTCCCCATTCCAGCTATAGAGGTGGTACTTCCCTATATTATGTATATATATATATGCATGCATGCAGAAGAGGCCAAATAGGGAGAAAATTTTAGTTCGAGATCGTTTTCACTCTCGTGCATTATTAGCTTTGCAATGTTGCAAGACAGCAACAGATATGAGGGGAAAAACTGTGAGGTAAAGCAGAAGGTATCATTGGCAGCCCATGTCACACAGAGTGAGGCCCATTACCAACCTCTACACTTACCTCCTGTCTCCTCACACCCTTCCGGGGTAAAGGGAGGTGGAGGACCTCAGAGATTACAGACAGCAAGTTACAGAGTATGTAGGTGTAAGACCTTGCAGGTGTATTGTAGGTGTAAGACCTTGCAGGAGTATTGTAGGTGTAAGACCTTGCAGGTGTATTGTAGGTGTAAGACCTTGCAGGAGTATTGTAGGTGTAAGACCTTGCAGGAGTATTGTAGGTGTAAGACCTTGCAGGAGTATTGTAGGTGTAAGACCTTGCAGGAGTATTGTAGGTGTAAGACCTTGCAGGTGTATTGTAGGTGTAAGACCTTGCAGATTATGTAGGTGTAGATCTTGCAGATATTGTAGGTGTAAGACCTTGCAGGAGTATTGTAGGTGTAAGATCTTGCAGGAGTATTGTAGGTGTAAGACCTTGCAGGTGTATTGTAGGTGTAAACCTTGCTGGAGTATTGTAGGTGTAAGACCTTGCAGGAAGAATTGAGGTGTAAGCCCTTGCCAGGAGTATTTGTAGGTGTAAGACCTTGCAGGTATTGGAGTAGGTGTAAAGACCTTGCAGGAGTATTGTAGGTGTAAGATCTTGCCGGAGTATTGTTAGTGTAAGCACCCTTGCAGTAGTATTGTAGTGTAAAGATCTCAGGAGTATTGTATGTGTAAGACCCCCTTGCAGGAGTAAATGTAGGTGTAAGACCTTGCAAGGAGTATTGTAGGTGTAGAGACCTTGCAGGTGTATAGTAGTGTAAGACCTTGCAGGAGTAATTGTAGGTGTAAAGACCGTGCAGGAGTATTGTAGTGTAAGACCCTTGCAGGAGTATTTGTTATTGTAAGAATCTGCAGTAGTATTGTAGGTGTAAGACCTTGCAGGAGTATTGTAGGTGTATGACCTTGCAGGAGTATTGTAGGTGTAAGACCTTGCAGGAGTATTGTAGGTGTAAGACCTTGCAGGAGTATTGTAGGTGTAAAGACCTTGCAGGATTATTTAGTGAAAAGATGCTTGCAGGAGTAATTGTAGGTTGCCAATACCTTGCAGGATATTGTAGGTGAAAGACCCTTGCAGGAGTATTGTAGGTGTAAGACCTTGCCAGGAGTATTGTAGGTGTAAGACCTTGCAGGAGTATTGTATGTGTAAGACCTGCAGGGAGTATTGTAGGTGGTAAGACCTTGCAGAGTATTTGTAGGTGTAAGATCTTGCAGAGTATGTAGGTGTAAACCTTGCAGGATATTTGTAGGTGTAAGACCTTTGCAGGAGTATTGTAGGTGTAATGACCTTGCAGTATATTGTAGTGTAAGACCTGCAGAGTATTGTAGGTGTAAGATCTTGCAGAGGAGTTTGTAGGTTGTAGACCTTGCAGGAGTATTGTAGGTAAGACCTTGCAGGAATATTGAAGTGTGAAGACCTTGCCAGGATATTGTATGTGTAAGACCTTGAGGAGATGAAGGTGTAAGATCTTGCAGGAGTATTGTAGGTGAAAGACCTTGCAGGAGTATTGTAGGGTAAGACCTTGCAGAGTATGTATGAGAAGAACCTTGCATGAGGTATGTTTAGGTTTAAGACCTTGCAGGAGTATTGTAGGTGTATGATCATGCGAGGATATTGTAGTGAAAGACCTTGCAGGAGTATTGTAGTGTAAGACCTTGGCATGGAGTATTGTAGGTGTAATAATCTTGTAAGGTGTATATGTAGGTGCAAGACCTTGCGGAGTATGTAGGTGTAAGACCTAGCAGGAGTAATTGTAGTGGTAAGACCTTCCTGGAGTATTTTAGGTGTAAACCTTGCAGGAGTATTGTAGGTGTAAGACCTTGCAGGAGTATTGTAGGTGTAAGACCTTGCAGGAGTATTGTAGGTGTAAGACCTTGCTGGAGTATTGTAGGTGTAAGACCTTGAGTGTAGTCATGGAAGGTTGTGTGAGTGTAGTCATGGGAGGGTGTGTCAGTGTAGTCATGAAAGGTTGTGTGAGTGTAGTCATGGAAGGTTGTGTGAGTGTAGTCATGGAAGGTTGTGTCAGTAGTAGTCAAGGAAGGTTGGTGGTGAGATGGTATCATGAAAGGTTTTGTGGTCAGTGTAGGTATTGGAAGGTTATTGGTCTAGTGTAGTGATGGAAGGTTGTGTGAGTGTAGTAGATTGAAGGTTGTGTCAGTATAGTCATGGAAAGGTATGTGTGAGTGAGTCATGAAGGTGTGTCAGGTAAGTTATGGAATGTTGTGTGAGTGTAAGTCATAGGAGGTTTGTGTCAGTGTAGTCATTGGAGGTTGTCAGTGTAGTCATGAAAGGTTTTGTGATTGGAGTTATGGAAGGTGTGTTGAGTAGTAGTCCGATGGAATGTTAGGTGTCTAGTGTAGTCAATGGGGAGGGTGTAGTCAGTGTAGACCATGAAAGAAGTTGTGTCAGTGTAGTTATGGAAAGGTTGTGTTAGTGGTAGTCATGGGTAGTTTGTCAGTTGCAGTCATCGTGAGGGTGTTTCAGTGTAGTCATGGAAAGTTGTGTCCAGTGTAGTTATGGAAGGTTGTGTGTGTAGTAGTCAGGAAGGTTGTGTCAGTGTAGTCTTGGAGGTGTGTCAGTGTAGTCATGAAAGGTTGTGTCAGTGTAGTTATGGAGGTTTGTGTCAGTAGTGATGGAAGGTTGTGTCAGTAATAGTCATGGATGGTTGTGTCAGTGTAGTTCATGGGAGGGTGTGTCAGTGTATCATGAAAGGTTGTGTCAGGTGTAGTGATGGAAGTTGTGTTCAGTGTAGTGATGGAAGGTTGGTCAGTATAGTCATGGAAGGTTGTTGAGTTGTTACGACTTCATCTTCACCCGTAACAATAGGGCACCAAATAACAACATTTTTTTTTTTTGTTTAGTTTTATTTTATTACCAACATTTAGCTTCATTGGTATTTGGTTAGTGAATTAAAATAACCACAAGCAATTGTAAAATGAAACCCTATACAGCAAGAAACCCATCTTACGTTTAAATTCTCAATAACAAGTATGATACAATAATTTCAATAATAATCTTCTACTCTTTTAGAAAGTCTAGGGTACGAAATAGTTACTTTCTAAGTGACATGAATTACCAGACTAATGGCAAAGGCAAGACTTGGTATTAAAGTTTTGAGTTTAAAGCTAGGAGCTTTGGGTTGAAGACCCGTACCGAGTCAGAGCTAGTTGTGCCTGTTCACTGCTGTTTGACCATCATGCTGTTTCACTAACTGTTTTCTTTCCTGTTGTTCAAGCAAACAAGTTTTATATTGCCTTTTTGGGGTCAGATGTTAGTTCTCTTAGTCTTTCAGTCGAGTCTAACCGATCACACTCAGCATCCTGGCGGGGCCAGAGCTGAGATTCCCGACCCCTGCAACCCAATTAGGTGAGTATATGTACACAAATACTGCTATTGTAGTCAAGCTGGTCCTAGTGGGCTAACGCGTTCGGTCCTGAGTTTCTGACTTCTCTGATCGCGGTTCTAACCCCACCCTTGGTATGGCTTGTTGCAAATCGTGTCTTACGATTTCGTGAGTCATGTTTAACTAAGGGTGTAATTAGGACAATATAACTCACGAAAATACACCTTTCCTTTGTTAACTAAAGACAAACAAAAAAAAATTAAGCCATTCCTTTGTTAACCAAAGATCAAAATATAAAATATTGGGATTAAGCGTACCTAAGATTTTTTTTTCTTTATTCTTGTTTATTTCCGTTTTTTTATATAAAATGCTTGATTTTTGTTGTATTTAATACTTCTTTCATCATTGTTTGATTTTTTTTATTTTATTGTTGTCTTACGACGATTTCCTTCTTATATTTCTTCGTTGCTTCATTAGCTTATTGTTTCTTTCTTGTATATTATTATATTTTGGTCTTTATATTTTGTTTATTGTCAATTGCTGTTTTTATTTATCCTTTATCTTATATTGGCATATGTCTGTCAGTTATATTTGTGTAATTTTTATTAATTATTTTATCATAATTTGCGTCCGGCCATGAAGTAAGAGAAGGAATAACCTCATCATTTTTCTATTATCGTCCCTTTTCCTCGTCGTTTTCCTTTTCCTTCTTTTTCTCGACGTTTTTTTGCTCATCTTTTTTGGTTCATCCCTTCCTTCCCTCTGTCTTCTACTTTTATTCCCTCTGCTTTTTTTACTGTTGTTTCTTTAGATTGTTGTACTGGTGTTGGTTCTTCTGCTTGCACTGCCTCCCTCAGCGGGTCGTACACATTTATAAAATACGACGCAACAATATCCCGCAGTGATGGTCGATGTTTGGGTTAGGATCCATAGCCTGACTGACTACGTATCCAACCCTTTAGGCCAGCTCTTACCAGTGCTTTCAGGACTAATGACATCACATACCCATATGAGAAAACATCAGAGCTGGAGTGGATGGTTCCAACAAAGGATCTCTGGAGCACACCAAGGAAAGTCTTCAGAATCACCTTTCCATGAAGATAATACTCCTTTAGGACACGCCAGTCGTAGTTCAATTATGCTAAACCTTAGGTTCCTCAGCTGGATCCACGATGATTATGTTATCCTCCTTTAAATCGTTATGGATATAAAACCACTTCGTGGATCTCCATGCAATCTTCTTGCCAATCTGGATTCCAACATCAAGAGGAGGTTGTATGTAGAACCCTGTAAGATGGTCCAGAAGGTTCAGGCTGCCCTTGTAGGACATGAGCATTGCAGAAGGATTTGTCTTGAATTCCGTGAAGAACAGGGGCGCCACCGGCTCCTTCAGGGCTTTAAAATTTATGAGCCTCCTTGAGGAAGCTTGAACAATATTTTTCTAAAGCTTTATCCTTTTTTTGTCGACATTTGATGTCTTCAGAGCTGCTAGTTCGTCGCGTAAGTCACAAGATAACGTTTGCCGGTAAGATCCCTCGCCAAGGAGCCTCTCCTTGGTACGGATAGAATTCCCCACGATCATCAGCATCCAGGAAATTTCTCCATTGTTACCATTAAACAACTAACTGAGTAGCTGTGTATATACTAGGAACGAGAATCACAAGTTTGGATAATGAAAATTAATCTTTCCTCTTCCGAGATCTTGCTGATTACTGAGTTGCTGACTGAACTGTCAAGTATAGAACACTGGGAGATTATATAGTGAATAGAAGATACATAGCGATGTTAAGACCTGTAGTAACAGTTGTGTCGTAGTGATTGTGGTGTAGTATTATTGATGTGTAGTGATATTGTGGTGAAGTGTTGTAGTGTAGGGATCATTGTAGTGCAGTGATTTGGGTAGTGATGATGTGGTGTAGTGAGGATTGTGGTGTAGTGATATTGTGGTGTAAAGTGATGATTGTAAGTGTAGTGATAGTTGGGTACTGATGATTGTGTGTAGTGAGATTGTGTGTAGTGATTATTGTGGTGTATGAGGATTGTGGTGTATAATTGTGGTGTAGTGAAGATTGTGGTGTAGTGATTGTGTGTAGTGAAGATTGTGGTGTAGTGATAGCTGTGTTGTTAGTGATAGTTTGTGTGTCTAGTGAAGATTGTGGTGTAAGGAGATGTGATGTTAATAAGATTGTGGTGTGGTGTAGTGATTATTGTGGTGAAGTGATAGTAGCGATGTAGTGATTGTGTAGAGATGTTATGGTGTAGTGATTATTGTAGTGTAGTGATGATTGTAAGTAGTGATTTATTGTGATATTATTGTTGTGTAAGTGATTGTGGCGTAGTGATGATTGTAGCGCAGTAATGATTGCATTAATATTTTTGTAGTGTAGTGATGATTGTTTTGTAATGACTGTATGTAGTAATGATTTCGATATAGCGATTGTAGTGTAGTGAATATTGTGGTGTAGTGGGGGATAATTGTGGTTTAGTTGTTGACTGTTGTATATCTTGGAAATTGGTTCATCCTGTGTTATTTAACTATGTAAGAGAATATGATCATCAACTTAATATTATAGCGCGAAAGTCCCCGATTATAGCTAAAATAGAGACTTTCGGCGTTATATAATAATCTGTTTAAATATATAAAAAATACCATGTATTATCCTATTTTATTATTATTATTTTTTTTATATTTTTTTAAAACAGTTTCATACAATATACATAGTTACGTACATAAATGTATATAAAAATATATATAAAAAGAGGCTTATCATGGGTGTGTCCGGTCACTAAGAACAGTATGTCATAATGATTATGATAATACACATAACTACATAACTAACACATACTGCAAAATACACAGTGCTTTTCCATCACGTTTTTTCTTTTCATTATATAAAATAACACAAAGCAGCTTACAATACAGGACTCACCCCCCCCCAACATTTACGTTATTGTTAATATAGCCTCAAAAAGGTTGCGCTAAACCACAATGGTGAACTGTAACTTTTAACATTTTTTATATACTCCATACATCTCATATTATAGTTTAAAACATTGCAATGCATAATAAATAAAAGAAGCCTTACAGGTCCTCCACAGAAAAATGAATTTACTTATTCACAATACACTTACACGTTTATCTATGAGCTGACATGAAATATCCCTCATCCTATGTTCTTTTTATCCTTTTACTAAATACAAGTTTACAAAAAAAATATGTTTTTTATCATTCAAATATATTACAATATGCATGAATATTTTAATTATACTTATCATGAAATTTAGTAAAGAATTAATACAAATATTAACTGCTATATATATTGTACACACATGCAGTTACATGTGGTTATGATTCCATCGTAATGACTTCCATACTTCCCCTCCGTAATGACTTCCATACTTCCCCTCCGTAATGACTTCCATACTTCCCCTCCGTAATGACTTCCATACTTCCCCTCCGTAATGACTTCCATACTTCCCCTCCGTAATGACTTCCATACTTCCCCTCCGTAAGACTTCCATACATCCCCTCCGAAATGACTTCCAACTTCCCCACCGTAATGACTTCGCATCCTTCCCCCGTAATGAACTTCCATACTTCCCCTCCGTAATGACTTCCATTCTTCCCCTCCGTAATGACTTCCATACTTCCCCTCCGTAATGACTTCCATACTTCCCCTCCGTAATGACTTCCATACTTCCCCTCCGTAATGACTTCCATACTTTCCCCTCACGTAATGACTTCCATACTTCCCCTCCGAATGACTTCCATATCTTCCCCTCCGTAATACTTCCATTCTCCCCTCCGTAATGACTTCCAATACTTCCCCTCCGTAATGACTTCATACTTCCCCTCCGTAATGACTTCCATACTTCCCCTCCGTAATGACTTCCATACTTCCCCTCCGTAATGACTTCCATACTTCCCCTCCGTAATGACTTCCATACTTCCCCTCCGTAATGACTTCCATACTTCCCCTCCGTAATGACTTCCATACTTCCCCCTCCGTAATGACTTCATACTTCCCCTCCGTAATGACTTCCATAACTTCCCCCTCCGTAATGACTTCCCCCCATTTAAAAAACCTTTCCCCCTCCGTAATGACTTCCATACTTCCCCTCCGTAATGACTTCCATACTTCCCCTCCTTTTCCACAATGCAAAAAAAAAAAAAAAAATAACACGAACACTAGACTCCACAACATCTTAAAACTATTCAAAGAACTTTTAAATACTAACAACTATTACACTTTATGACAATATATAAATAATAACACAACTTTACTATAGTGAACAATGTCAACTAATATGATAACTGTACACTGGATGGAAATATGAACACATATGCAGTATAATGTGATCCTTTATTGACTACGTTTCGCCCACACAGTGTGCTTTTTGAAGTCACAAACATATCTACCTGGGGTGGAAGGGACGCGAGTATTTATAGTCAGGTTCAGAATGCTGAGGTCAGGTGGAGAATGCTGCATCTGATGATGTACCGAGTGGGGTTATAGAGTCTTAAATCTCACAAACTTATCCAATCTCCTTTCCAAGCTACCCAAGATTTTAGACTCTATAACCCCACTCGGTACATCATCAGATGCAGCATTCTCCACCTGACCTCAGCATTCTGAACCTGACTATAAATACTCGCGTCCCTTCCACCCCAGGTAGATATGTTTGTGACTTCAAAAAGCACACTGTGTGGGCGAAACGTAGTCAATAAAGGATCACATTATACTGCATATGTGTTTATATTTCCATTGTGTCGGTATTTTATACCATTTATTTCCATTGTACACTGGATATTGTAACACACATCTGTATTACATATACCAAGAATGTATATTATTAAACACGTATTGTCATGTTCAACAAATTCTAGATGTTTATTGACATGTTTCAGAGCAATTTCAGACTTGCTCTTTCACACACTATGGTTGAAAATAGAGCATTATAGCCCCTAATCGAATTGATAAGCCCCCTCTCGCTTTTCAGGAAAACAGTGCTTAATAATCATGATATTCTATATCCATGTAATTCATTTTTCCCTCCCCCCTTTTACAGAGACCAGTCCACCCAGCCATTACAACACTAATTCGCGCAACCCTCTCACAGTCATGCCTCTATACGATGCCGGAAAATCTATAGCCCATCTACGTCCATACACTATCTCATTTAACACTTTGTTTTTATAGAAATGTCCTGCCAAAAGCCCTTGTTCGTCCACTTATCTTTGGTGTGGTGAATGGCAACTGGAAATGGTCTCCCCACCCACCTCCCTCATCACCCACGATATATAGATATAATCTGCCCCTAATACATGACGCCCTCCTCACACTATCTCTCACTCCCTCTATATCCAAACTCAATGCCCTTAATACCAGTCCTAAACTACTCCCACCCACCATATCCAACACTCTGCGAAACCATAGACTGCCCTCTCGATATGCTCACACAGAAATCACCACATGATATGCTGTTTCCTCCCCCCCCACACAAAACACAACTTGAGACTGCAAAATTTCCCATCTGATACAGTCGTAAACTTTTTTTTTATTTTTTATTTTAGTTTGGCAAAATCCCATGTAAAAACCTATACATAATTTCCCTCATCCTTGACTTCAACCGTAACTTATTCTGAAGTCTCCCCAGATTTGTGTCAATTATATAAGGAAAAACATCTCCCCTTCCAACACCTCTTGACACCTTACCAACCTCCCCAAACACACGCCTCTTTTACTTTTCCGATATCTACTTGTAATAAGTATCTCAACATACTCATACACTCCTCTAAGTCCCTACCCCCCCACCACCGCCTCACATCTTCCATCACATCCCTCACTCTGACACCACGTTCCCCACCCAATCTCAGATAACAATGCTTCACGTACATGCTCTATCATCTGCTACCCAAAGGAATTAAACCTAAATTTGCCCTTTGCCAGTGAGTCATTACTACCGTCTGCCGTCACCAATGACAACCATATCCCCATATAAAATTCAGAACTTTCCTTTGCACTTGCCGCACGTCTTTCGCCACCAATTTAGGATAAATGAGTGTATTAACTACAATGACTCTCTGTTGTATAGTCAAACCACTCGTTCTTATTCCCCCTAAACCTAAGCAATACTCTTTGCACTACCCTTTTAGAATTTGTCTCTCTAGCCCCCTGCGCTGCCCCTCTGTACAATACTCCACAAATTTTATCTGCTCTACTACCTGTCGATCCAATACTTTTTCCGCGAGTTCCCCTCCCACCCATACCCAACCTCCAGTAATTTCGACTTTTCACTATTAACACTCATAACGTTGCTCCCACTAAATATTTCAACAATCTGCTTACATTTCTTTAACCCCTCCTCTCCCCCCCACTAAGACCGCGTGTCATCCACATAACCACTATACCCGTAGCACCCTAAGTCTTACCCCCCCTCTCCTTGACTCCTACCTTTATCAACTATATAATGGCTTGCAGACATGCAAATAGGATCTGAGACATGGGGAAATCCCTGCCTCACACCCCCTACCCATACTAACTCATCTTTCCCCACCCTTCATTTATTTGCACTCGATTTCTGCACCCCTATATAAAGTTCCGCCCACTGCACTATTTCCTCACCGAAACCCATCCTCCTCATAATCATCCATAATGTCTCCTTCTCTCTACACAATCATAAGCCGCCTTCCAAACCAAAGCAGTACACCTCCGCCATCCATTCTACGCTCCTCTATATAACCCTTTATCCTCCCATGCCCACTAAACATTGTTCGCCCTGGCAATCTATTACCTAACACCTTGGCAAACAATTTATAATCCCCACACATTAATGATAAACCTCTATAATCTAGGATGTTATTTTGTACTTCCCCCTTTGGAACCATAACTACTACACCTATCCTTTGTGTTAGACTCATGCTTCCCTTATCCTTCATTACATTCACCAACTGCACCAAGAATTCCTTCATGACATCCCAGTTGTCAAATAAAATTCATTTGGGATCCATCTTATCCCAGGTGCTTTCCCGACACTCATCCCTTTTAAAGCCGTCCACACTTTTCCTCTTCATCTATAGGCCCTTCTATCATCGCTGTATCTGCTGACTCTAGGTTTTCTCTGTATCCCCTTCTCCTAAAATCTTCTATCTGCCATCTTCCTGTTTCTCCCCCCTCATATATATCTGCAAACGCATTATCAGCATAACCAACTCATACTTTCCGTAGTTTACTAACCTCTGTTCCATCTGAATAACTCCCCAACATCCGTATGTAAACGTCCAACTTCAATCATAGTCTTGTCCTCTGTCCGTGTCTTTAATCGCCGCAAATACACAGGCCTTATCTCCCCATCAAAACATCTTCCAATCCACCTCTCATTCTCTCACCATCAAATCTTGCATTCTGCATTTTCCATCAATTAGCGCTTGATGCCCCAATCTCTTGTACTGGATGAACCTTCGTAGCACTGTTTTTCAACTGCCCTTCTCAAATATCTCTGTAAGCCATATTTCCATTGACTTTACCTCCTTTCCTTTCCTCATAAAAAAATTTTTGATTCCTTTTTAGCATATTCCTCCCCACATCGTAGTATATCACCTCCTTGTTCTCCCCTTGGTCCACTCATAGGTCCACCACTCAACAAAACTATCACCGTCCTCCAGCCTCATCTAACAAGCTCACATTAAGTTTCAATAACTCATTGTAACGCTTTGGTAAACCCTCCCCACCCCACATCCACGACCACTCCTCTATGATCGAAAAACCTACATTTATAGTTCCTGTTTTGCAACTTGTAACCCGGGAGAAGCATAAATACGATTCTATTCGTACCGCATATCCTCTCCCACATAGTATGCTCCACGTTCCCCCCTCCCCCCTCACTACATCCGCTAAGCCTGCTCCCCCTAAAACATCCCGTAGGACCCCCAAAACACACCTGCACCCCTCGCTCCCACATCTTTCTAACGAAGCACACTATTCCAATCCGCCTCCAAATAATGAATAAACAGGTATACCCCGCATTTGATAATAAGTGTGTCCCTTTCAAATTCCTCTTTTAACACGTCTATTTATGAATCACCTGTTTTACTGTGATCTATTGCATATATATATATATATATATATATATATATATATATAATATATATATTATATATATATATATATATTATAAATAATATATATACATAGCGTGTGTGTGTGTACTCGCCTAATTGTGGTTGCAGGGGTCGATACTCAGCTCCTAGCCCCGCCTCTTCACTGATCGCTAGTAGGTCCTCTCTCTGCTTCAGAGCTTTCTCATATACCTCTCTTAAAGCTATGTATGGTTTCCTGCCTCCACTACATCACTTGCTAGACTATTCCCACTTCCTGACAACTCAATGACTGAAGAAATACTTCCTAACATCCCTCTGACTCGTCTGAGTCTTCACACCAATTGTGACCCCTTGTTTTCTGTGTCTCCTCTGTGGAACAGCCTGTCGCGGTCTACATTATCTGTTTCCACGCAGTACTTTGTATGTCGTTATCATTCTCCCCTGACCCTACTGTCCTCCAGTGACGTCCAGTCCCGATTTCCCCTTAACCTTTCATCGTAGGAAATACCCCTGACTCCGAACTAGCCTTGTTGCAAACCATTGCACTTTCTCTAATATATTGAACGTATTTGAGACCAGGTGTGGGTTCCAAACTGGTGTGCATACTCCAGTATGGCCTGATGTAATCAGTGTACAGTGTCTTGAACAATTCCCTTTTTTTTGGGGGGGGTTTTTACTACGGTATCCGAACGCTATTCAAATTTGCCAGGCGGCCCGTTAGCTGCACCAGTTAATCTGTTTGATGTGGCCTCCGGTGACATCCTCGATTTTATGGCACCCACTAACTCCTTGAGCTAGGTTTGCAGTCCTTGGCCACCCAGTGTCTATACTCTCTCTGCGGTCTTCTTTGCCCTTCTTCGATCTTCATGACTTTGCATTTGGCGGGTTAATTCGAGAATCCAGTTGCTGGACCACGTGTCCAGCTGTCCAGGTCTCTTTGAAGTCCTACCTTGATCCCTCATCGATTTAATTCCTCCTCATTAACTTCACATCATCTGCGAACAGGGATCACTTCTGAGTATATCTCTTCCATCATGTAATTTACATCTACGAAACTGATATAGCACTGGTCCTCAGGACCGACCCTTGTGGGACCCCGCCTCGTCACAGGAGCCCACTGTGATACCTCATCTCGTTACCATGACTACGTTGCTGCCCATCCCTGTCAGGAATTCTCTGATCTATTGCAGTGCCCTTCCTGTTTATATCGCCGCCTGATGCTCTAGTTTTCTGCCACTAGTCGCTTGTCAGGGAACTGTGTCGAAGGCCTTCCTTGCAGTCCAAGAAAATGCAATCAACCCACGTCTCTCTCTCGGTCGCACTTCTGTAACTTGTCATAGAACTCAGAAGGTTTTGTACACAGGATTTGCCTCCATGATCCGTGCTGAATGTCGTTTATAATCATGTTCCGTTCCGGTGCTCCACCTACCTCCTGATAATCTTCTCCAGACTTTGCATACTATACACGTCAGTTGTCACTGGTCTGTAATTTAGTGCCTCTTTTCTGTCTCCTTTTTTAAAAATGGACCTACATTTGCGGTCTTCACATACCTCAGGTATTAGTTTTAAGAACCAGATAGGGGGTTGGTCCGTGGTAATAGGTGCCCTTAGTGATTCTTTGTACGTGATTATACTCTAGATCATTCAAGTCTTTATGTTAATTATTAAAAGGTTTGCATATTTTTGCTTCCATTTTAAATAAAAAAAAACACCATGATTCTATTTCAATTCATGTGGATATTGTTAGTAATTTTATATACCATTGTGGTCATTGAGGTCAGACTTTAGTTTATATGACATTGTTTTTTTGTATATAAAGTTTCCATACATGAAATGAATAGGAAACATTACATCATATCATAACATGATAATGAAAAAGTGCGCCAGGTTTGTGAGTGTAGGTTTTTTTTTTTTTGGTAAGACCGTGCAGGAGATTGTAGGTGTAAGACCCTTGCCAGAAAAAGTATTGTAAGGTGTAAGACCTTGCAGGAGTATTGTAGGTGTAGACCTGCAGGAGTATTGTAGGTGTAAGACCTTGCAGGAGTATTGTAGGTGTATGACCTTGCAGGAGTATTGTAGGTGTAAGACCTGCAGGAGTATTGTAGGTGTAAGACCTTGCAGGAGTATTGTAGGTGGACAGACCTTGCAGGAGATGTAGTGTAAACCTTGCAGAGTATTGTAGGTGTAAGACCTTGCAGGAGTATTGTAGGTGTAAGACCTTGCAGGAGTATTGTAGGTGTAAGACCTTGCAGGAGTATTGTAGGTGTAAGACCTTGCAGGAGTATTGTAGTGTAAACCTTGCAGGAGTATTGTAGGTGTAAGAACCTTGCATGAGTATTGCAGGTGTTAGACCTGCAGGAAGTATTTAGTGTGTAAGACCTGCAGGAGCATTGTAGGTGTAAGACCTTGCAGGAGTATTGTAGGTGTAAGATCTTGCAGGAGTATTGTAGGTGTAAGACCTTGCAGGAGTATTGTAGGTGTAAGACCTTGCAGGAGTATTGTAGGTGTAAGACCTTGCAGGAGTATTGTAGGTGTAAGACCTTGCAGGTGTATTGTAGGTGTAAGACCTTGCAGGAGTATTGTAGGTGTAAGACCTTGCAGGAGTAATGTAGTGTAAGACCTAGCGGGTTGCATTGTAAGGTGTAAGACCTTGCAGGAGTATTGTAGGTGTAAGACCTTGCAGGAGTATTGTAGGTGTAAGACCTTGCAGGAGTATTGTAGGTGTAAGACCTTGCAGGTGTATTGTAGGTGTAAGACCTTGCAGGAGTAATTGAAGGTTAACCTTGGCAGAGTATTGTAGGTGTAAGACTTGCAGGATTATTGTAGGTGTAAGACCTTGCAGGAGTATTGTAGGTGTAAGACCCTGCCGCAGGAGTATTGTAAGTGTAAGACCTTGCAGGAGTATTGTAGGTGTAAGACCTTGCAGGAGTATTGTAGGTGTAAGACCTTGCAGGAGTATTGTAGGTGTAAGATCTTGCAGGAGTATTGTAGGTGTAAGACCTTGCAGGAGTATTGTAGGTGTAAGACCTTGCAGGAGTTATTGAGGTGTAGACCTTGCCAGGATATTGTAGGTGTAAGACCTTGCAGGAGTATTGGTAGGTGTAAGAAACCTTGCAGAGTATGTAGGTGAAAGACCTTGCAGGAGTATTGTAGGTGTAAGACCTTGCAGGAGTATTGTAGGTGTAAGACCTTGCAGGTGTATTGTAGGTGTAAGACCTTGCGAGGAGTATGTTAGGTGTAAAGACCTTAGCAGGAGTATTTAGTGTAAGATCTTGCAGATATTGTAGGTGAAAGACCTTGCAGGAGTATTGTAGGTGTAAGACCTTGCAGGAGTATTGTAGGTGTAAGACCTTGCAGGAGTATTGTAGGTGTAAGACCTTGCAGGAGTATTGTAGGTGTAAGACCTTGCAGGAGTATTGTAGGTGTAAGAACCTTGCAAGGAAGTATTGTAGGTGGTAAGACCTTGCAAGGAGTAATTGTAGGTGTAGAGACCTTGCAGGAGTATTCGTAGGTGTAAGAATTTGCAGAGTATTGTAGGTGTAAACTTGCAGGAGTATTGTAGGTGTAAGACCCTGCAAGAGTATGTAGGTGTAAGACCTTGCAGGAGTATTGTAGGTGTAAGACCTTGCAGGAGTATTGTAGGTGTAAGACCTTGCAGGAGTATTGTAGGTGTAAGACCTTGCAGGAGTATTGTAGGTGTAAGACCTTGCAGTATATTGTAGGTGTACGACCTTGCAGAGTATTGTAGGTGTAAACCTTGCAGAGTATTGTAGGTGTAAGACCTTGCAGGTGTATTGTAGGTGTAAGACCTTGCAGGAGTATTGTAGGTGTAAGACCTTGCAGGTGTATTGTAGGTGTAAGACCTTGCAGGAGTATTGTAGGTGTAAGACCTTGCAGAGTATTGTAGGTGTAAGACCTTGCAGGAGTATCGTATGGTGTAAGACCTTTGCAGGTGTATTGTAGGTGTAAGACCTTGCGGAGTATTGTAAGGTTAGATCTTGCAGAGTATTGTAAGGTGTAAGACCTTGCAGGAGTATTGT
This sequence comes from Cherax quadricarinatus, assembly GCF_026875155.1. Lineage (NCBI taxonomy): Eukaryota > Metazoa > Arthropoda > Malacostraca > Decapoda > Parastacidae > Cherax > Cherax quadricarinatus. The sequence continues at coordinate 8,987,952 of NC_069497.1, read as the reverse complement.
AGGTGTAAGATCTTGCAGGAGTATTGTAGGTGTAAACCTTGTAGGACTAATTGTAGGTGTAAGACCTGCAGGAGTATTGTAGGTGTAAGACCTTGCAGGTGTATTGTAGGTGTAAGACCTTGCAGAGTATTGTAGGTGTAAGACCTTGCAGGAGTATTGTAGGTGTAAGACCTTGCAGAGTATTGTAGGTGTAAGACCTTGCAGGAGTATTGTAGGTGTAAGACCTTGCCAGGAGTATGTAGGTTAAGACCTTGCCAGGAGTATTGAGGTGTAAGACCTTGCAGGAGTATTGTAGGTGTAACACCCTTTGCAGGAGTATTGTAGTGTAAGAACTTGCAGGAGTATTGTAGGTTGTAAGACCCTTGCAGGAGTATTGTAGGTGTAGAACCTTGCAGTGGTATTTAGTGTATGACCTTGCAGAGTATTGTAGTGTAAGACCTTGCAGAGTATTGTAGGTGAAAGACCTTGCCAGAGTAATTGTAGTGTAAGACCTTGCAGGATTAATTGTGGTGTATGACCCCCCCTTTGCAGGAGTATGTAGGTTAAGACCTTGCAGGAGTAAATTGTAGGTGTAAGACCTTGCAGGAGTATTGTAGGTGTTAGATCTTGCAGAGTATTGTAGTGTAAACCTTGCAGGAGTATTTAGGTGTAAGACCTTGCAGGATATTGTAGGTGTAAGACCTTGGCAGGAGTATGTTAGGTGAAAGACCTTGCAGGAGATTGTAGGTGTAAGACCTTGCAGGAATATTGTAGGTTGTATGACCTTGCAGAGTATTGTAGGTTAAAGACCTAGCAGGAGTATTGTAGGTGTAAGACCTTGCATGCTATTAGTAGGTGTAAGACCTTGCAGGAGTATTGTAGGTGTAAGACCTTGCAGGAGTATTGTAGGTGTAAGACCTTGCAGGAGTATTGTAGGTGTAAGACCTTGCAGGAGTATTGTGAGTGAAAGACCTTGCAGGAGTAATGCAGGTGTAAGACCTGCATGAGTATGTAGGTGTAAGACCTTGCAGGTGTATTGTAGGTGTAAGACCTTGCAGGAGTATTGTAGGTGTAAGACCTTGCAGGTGTATTGTAGGTGTAAGACCTTGCAGGAGTATTGTAGGTGTAAGACCTTGCAGGAGTATTGTAGGTGTAAGACCTTGCAGGAGTATTGTAGGTGTAAGACCTTGCAGGAGTATTGTAGGTGTAAGACCTTGCAGGTTGTATTGTAGGTGTAAGACCTTGCAGATTATGTAGGTGTAGATCTTGCAGATATTGTAGGTGTAAGACCTTGCAGGAGTATTGTAGGTGTAAGACCTTGCAGGAGTATTGTAGGTGTAAGACCTTGCAGGAGTATTGTAGGTGTAAGACCTTGCTGGAGTATTGTAGGTGTAAGACCTTGCAGGAAGAATTGAGGTGTAAGCCCTTGCCAGGAGTATTTGTAGGTGTAAGACCTTGCAGGTATTGGAGTAGGTGTAAAGACCTTGCAGGAGTATTGTAGGTGTAAGATCTTGCCGGAGTATTGTTAGTGTAAGCACCCTTGCAGTAGTATTGTAGTGTAAAGATCTCAGGAGTATTGTATGTGTAAGACCCCCTTGCAGGAGTAAATGTAGGTGTAAGACCTTGCAAGGAGTATTGTAGGTGTAGAGACCTTGCAGGTGTATAGTAGTGTAAGACCTTGCAGGAGTAATTGTAGGTGTAAAGACCGTGCAGGAGTATTGTAGTGTAAGACCCTTGCAGGAGTATTTGTTATTGTAAGAATCTGCAGTAGTATTGTAGGTGTAAGACCTTGCAGGAGTATTGTAGGTGTATGACCTTGCAGGAGTATTGTAGGTGTAAGACCTTGCAGGAGTATTGTAGGTGTAAGACCTTGCAGGAGTATTGTAGGTGTAAAGACCTTGCAGGATTATTTAGTGAAAAGATGCTTGCAGGAGTAATTGTAGGTTGCCAATACCTTGCAGGATATTGTAGGTGAAAGACCCTTGCAGGAGTATTGTAGGTGTAAGACCTTGCCAGGAGTATTGTAGGTGTAAGACCTTGCAGGAGTATTGTATGTGTAAGACCTGCAGGGAGTATTGTAGGTGGTAAGACCTTGCAGAGTATTTGTAGGTGTAAGATCTTGCAGAGTATGTAGGTGTAAACCTTGCAGGATATTTGTAGGTGTAAGACCTTTGCAGGAGTATTGTAGGTGTAATGACCTTGCAGTATATTGTAGTGTAAGACCTGCAGAGTATTGTAGGTGTAAGATCTTGCAGAGGAGTTTGTAGGTTGTAGACCTTGCAGGAGTATTGTAGGTAAGACCTTGCAGGAATATTGAAGTGTGAAGACCTTGCCAGGATATTGTATGTGTAAGACCTTGAGGAGATGAAGGTGTAAGATCTTGCAGGAGTATTGTAGGTGAAAGACCTTGCAGGAGTATTGTAGGGTAAGACCTTGCAGAGTATGTATGAGAAGAACCTTGCATGAGGTATGTTTAGGTTTAAGACCTTGCAGGAGTATTGTAGGTGTATGATCATGCGAGGATATTGTAGTGAAAGACCTTGCAGGAGTATTGTAGTGTAAGACCTTGGCATGGAGTATTGTAGGTGTAATAATCTTGTAAGGTGTATATGTAGGTGCAAGACCTTGCGGAGTATGTAGGTGTAAGACCTAGCAGGAGTAATTGTAGTGGTAAGACCTTCCTGGAGTATTTTAGGTGTAAACCTGCAGGAGTATTGTAGGTGTAAGACCTTGCAGGAGTATTGTAGGTGTAAGACCTTGCAGGAGTATTGTAGGTGTAAGACCTTGCTGGAGTATTGTAGGTGTAAGACCTTGAGTGTAGTCATGGAAGGTTGTGTGAGTGTAGTCATGGGAGGGTGTGTCAAGTGTAGTCAGAAAGTTGTGTGAGTGTAGTCATGGAAGGTTTGGTGTTAGTGTAGGTCATGGAAGGTTGTGTCAGTAGTAGTCAAGGAAGGTTGGTGGTGAGATGGTATCATGAAAGGTTTTGTGGTCAGTGTAGGTATTGGAAGGTTATTGGTCTAGTGTAGTGATGGAAGGTTGTGTGAGTGTAGTAGATTGAAGGTTGTGTCAGTATAGTCATGGAAAGGTATGTGTGAGTGAGTCATGAAGGTGTGTCAGGTAAGTTATGGAATGTTGTGTGAGTGTAAGTCATAGGAGGTTTGTGTCAGTGTAGTCATTGGAGGTTGTCAGTGTAGTCATGAAAGGTTTTGTGATTGGAGTTATGGAAGGTGTGTTGAGTAGTAGTCCGATGGAATGTTAGGTGTCTAGTGTAGTCAATGGGGAGGGTGTAGTCAGTGTAGACCATGAAAGAAGTTGTGTCAGTGTAGTTATGGAAAGGTTGTGTTAGTGGTAGTCATGGGTAGTTTGTCAGTTGCAGTCATCGTGAGGGTGTTTCAGTGTAGTCATGGAAAGTTGTGTCCAGTGTAGTTATGGAAGGTTGTGTGTGTAGTAGTCAGGAAGGTTGTGTCAGTGTAGTCTTGGAGGTGTGTCAGTGTAGTCATGAAAGGTTGTGTCAGTGTAGTTATGGAGGTTTGTGTCAGTAGTGATGGAAGGTTGTGTCAGTAATAGTCATGGATGGTTGTGTCAGTGTAGTTCATGGGAGGGTGTGTCAGTGTATCATGAAAGGTTGTGTCAGGTGTAGTGATGGAAGTTGTGTTCAGTGTAGTGATGGAAGGTTGGTCAGTATAGTCATGGAAGGTTGTTGAGTTGTTACGACTTCATCTTCACCCGTAACAATAGGGCACCAAATAACAACATTTTTTTTTTTTGTTTAGTTTTATTTTATTACCAACATTTAGCTTCATTGGTATTTGGTTAGTGAATTAAAATAACCACAAGCAATTGTAAAATGAAACCCTATACAGCAAGAAACCCATCTTACGTTTAAATTCTCAATAACAAGTATGATACAATAATTTCAATAATAATCTTCTACTCTTTTAGAAAGTCTAGGGTACGAAATAGTTACTTTCTAAGTGACATGAATTACCAGACTAATGGCAAAGGCAAGACTTGGTATAAAGTTTTTTGTTTAAGCTAGGAGCTTTGGGTTTTTAAGACCCGTACCGAGTCAGAGCTAGGAGCTGACTGACTCACTCAACTACTTCATAGTCAGACTTCAGCTCGGCCAGAAGGCGACGCGTGGCGTCAATTCTAGAACCACCAATTGGTCACTACAGTAGTGGTTACACATCCGTAATACCTAACCTAATAATAATATAATATAATATTATAATTATAATAATCATGGGGAAAGATATAATATACAATATAATACAAAGAGAGTACTTTTGATTCATACTGTACCCGATAATAATATATAGTCGAACCTGCTTTATCTAGCTAGTAATAAAGTGGTTCGCGATATATTATTACAGAACTTATTTTAACCAGGCCTTTTATTTTTGTATATAATGGAGTGAAGTAGGGGCGCGTAACACCTCCCCCCTCGTGACTGACGGTCGCCATTGACTTGTACTCTCTCTTAATAATGTTAAGTAGGACCCCGTATCCCTAAAGGAATTTACTTGCAACAACTGGCTATCGGTAATTCCTACTTTGCTTTTGGAAAAGTAAGGACTCATAGCTCTTGACAAGTTTGACGATGATACCCATATTCTGCTTTAGTCAACTAGGAGGATCTGTTCCTTTTCCTTGGGACAGAGCGTCTACTCTTGGCTCGGACTTCCTTGGATGAGTCGTAGAGGATATGATTTGTGTGGGCAATCTATAGGAGGACTCCTTCCCTGGTCCCTATCACGCTTAAAGCATTGTGATTTGAAATGTCCCAGCTTCGAACAGTACGAACATTTAATTTTTTCCCATGACCTATCTGGTCTATAGGATGGGCTCGATTGAATTTGGTGTTTTACTTCGGGTTTTACTTGTTACACGGGAGTGAACGGGTTGGGTAGGTCGCTTACCGAAAGGCTTTGCAGGTTCGGGTCTCGTTCTGGTTTGATAACCTGGCTGCTTTCAGATGTACCAACCTCTGGGAAATCTCGAAATTG
>NC_069497.1:8966266-8982464 GCF_026875155.1 Cherax quadricarinatus | reverse complement strand
TTTTGCACCTCCATACAAAGCTAACCCACCCCACTATTTCTTCCCCAAACCCGCCCCTAGGGGTTTTTCAATGTTTCCCCGATCCACTCTATCGTATGCCCTTCCATCGGCGCCACCAAAACCCCCCCTCCCCCCCCCCCCTTTTGCCTCCAGAAATCCCTGTACCCCACCCCCTCCACCTACCCCCCGGGCAAAACCAACTGATTTTTTGATCTACCCCCCCCACCACAACTTGACCCGATTTTCCAAAAATTTTCGCAAACAATTTAAACTGGCATAAAAAACGAGATCGCCCGGTAATCCGAAGCGTAGTGCCCCTACCCTTCGGTACCAAAAAAAAATGACAGCCATTGCCTGTTCTCACCCAGCTCCCTCTCTCCTTCATCAATTTAAAACCTAACAGAAAATCCCTCAATAATTCCCAATGTGCGTAAAAACCTGCCGGGGGGGGCCCTAAAATTCCCGGTCTTTCCCCTTTCGCTTCCATTAAAGGGCCCCCTTATTTCCCCCCCTCATTTTTTCCCCACCCAGTCTTCCCTTCACTGTTACAAAACTGACTACCAACTCTACACACTGTTCTAAAACCCCCCTTACCCCTTTCGTTGCAGTCTTCCTCCATTGTCGCAAACCCCCCCCTTTCCTTCCGGCTTGTATGCCTGCCCCTCCCTGTCCCCTCCTTCGATTCATGAACCCCCAAACCATGGAATAGTCATTGAAAGCTTTTTGTTTCTGCTACCAATATGCCGATAAGGTCTATCCCCCCCATAACACCTTTCCACCCCGCCTGTCCCTCACGTTGAACCCTATCTGAAACCCACGCAGCCCCCCTTTAAATTGCCTTAACTCACCCAGGGATAAGTCCCCCGCCCCGCCCCCCCGCAAAACAACCCCGTAATCTATCCCCAAATAGTTAGAAAGCCATATTTTAAAGAATTGATACTTTCCCCTTTGTTTTATTGCTTAATCCGTTCTTTGCCACACATCCCACCACATCACCACATCCTCTACCCCATTTTCTTTCAGTAACCCCCCCAGCGTTGCAAATCCCCCATCCCCCCCCTCATCACCTAAAACATTGATTTAATTTCCATATCCCCCAGTATACCTGTTGACTCCCCCCCAAACCCGCTCCCGCCCGATGATCCGAAAAAGCTACTTCATTGTACGGAAAAAATTAACCCAACCCTTGGATATAACAGCCTATCCACCTAGCAGATAAACCCCCTCTTACAAAGTGTGCTCTACCCCCCACGGGCCCCCCCCTCCAACCGCACCCGCAATGAATATCCTCAAAAAACTCCAAGGGCCCCCGAAAATGCCCCCCCCTTTTGGTTCCCCCTCCCCTCCTAATAAAGCATTTCCGTCCCCCCCAACGAGGGCCCCGGCAGGTAAAACCACTAAGAAAAAACTAGTTCTCACTACAAAATCCCTTTTTACCCTCACATCTTTCCGCTGGTGCATACAACATACAAAAGATACCCGTCCCCATCCACCAACCCACCACGCCAATACCTTCCCCCCTCCCCCCCCACTTTGCAACCAAACGGTTGCCTCCCGATCAATATACCCCCCCCACCTTTCAGACGTTTTCAAATGCCCAAAAAGTCTGACCTGAAAACCCCCACCTCAAGCACTCTTCCCCCTTTAAATTGTGTTCTTGCGGAACATACATCCACCCTATATTTTTACAGAAAAATTCGAAACCATTCCTTCTTCACACTATTACACAGTCCATTTACGTTCACAGTCATACACCTAAGGCCTCTTTATAGTTTCCAACCCTTCCTCCTCTCTTCATTCATCCCAGGGCCTCCTGCCCAGAGCCAGCACAAGGCTTCACACCATCAACCCCTCCCCTTTTTTGCGATGCCTCTTATCGTGACTGCTTCGACATTGCTCTTCCTTCCTCCCAGACCTCTGCGCCGGCGTCAGGACATCATCTGAGTCTGACGCCGCCGCTCTCTTCCTCGTGATGCCCTCTACATCCACGTTATCTTCTGAGGTTCCCTCACGATGAACCTCAACCTCCACCACGCCCCGTTCCACAGCACACGGTGACAATCTCTCTTACTAGTTGGCCCGTAAACCCCTGCTATGTTTTTTATCCTTACATTCCTCTACAGGCAACGCCGTGCCTCTCACCAGCTCAGGAACAACATCCTCTGCAGGCGGTGTCAATGTCCTTAACACTTCCTGAAGCTCTTCCTCTAGAGCCTGCACCTCCTCCTGCACTTGCACTTCTGTACTTTTCCTTTGTGTAGTAACAGATTCTTTTACATCACAGCTTACCTCACACATGCCAGTCTCCTCTTTGGCATCCTCCACCTCTTCACTCCACAAGCGCCCAGGCCCTTGCTTTCGCACTGGGCTCTCAACAGCTATCACGCTGGTAACTGGTGCTTCACCAGTTTGCGCTGGCGCCCTCCTCAGCTTCACGCACTCTGCCGCCATATGGTCGTACGCCCCACATATTCTGCACGTACGTCTCTGTCCGGCATACGATACCATAACTTGCGTCCTGAAGTCCTCCAACACGACGTATGACGGTATGGGATGTCTCAGAGTCATCTTCAGGGAAAAGGTACCCCTCCGGACGTCCCATGTAAGCACCTGCCGTCCACTTGCCCTTTTGTGCCAGATGTATGGTTCCATATGTCTCAAAAAACACTCCTTATGTCAGCCTCCTCTGCCTCAAATGGGACATTACGTATCTTAACCCACGTAAAGTGGCGAGATACGTCGATCAAACGCACCTTCACAGCTGGAGTAGCATCAAGACTCACGTCTTGGAATCTCGTCACCAAAGACTCATACACGGACGTGGAATTCAATTTGACGAAGATTCTATAAGCCCCATTCAGGGCTACACCATACACCTCATCGTCCTGGATTCCATAGGTCTCCCTAATGATTGTTGGGAGTAAGACTTGCACTGAAGAGGGTGAAATCGCCCCACGAAGCAGTCAATACCAATGGAAATTTACGCGCCTCCCTCACACTCGCGCCATGTTGATAAAAGGGTAGCTCGCCTGAAACAGCAGAGGGGTGCAGCGCACAACCTCACTCGACATGGTCAGGCAGCGATCCTAATCGAGTCAGACACTACTGACCATCTAAGCTTAACCTCAGGGTCAATGCCCATGGAAGGGTACAGGGTACTGTGTCTGGTGTTTATGGCTTGTTTTGCTGTGTCAGCCTGACCACGATGATTAATCTTTAAATAACGATATTATACATTTTCATTCACTATACACTATAAATGTCACTGTATAACTGTAAATCACACATGAATATTACTTACACATATATAAATGTCACTGTTAATATGTATTTAAAAGCTTACACTTTATATATAAGTTCCTTTAATATAACAGGTAGATCTATAAGAAAAACTTTAACACAATCTTGTCTCTTAATTTCTGTCTATAAACATTATAAACACTGTGTATATATACACTCAGACAAACAACTCACTTGGGTTGTCTTAATCAGCAATTTCTCGAGATTGGAGCAGTGGGTGCAGGGTGTGGGTGAGTCACCCAGCTCCCGTTTTCTTTGGGTGTCCGCTGGGTGAGCGCCCGTTTTCTTTTGGGTGAAACGCTGGGGTGAGCGCCCGTTTTCTTTTGGCTGCCCATTCTCTGTGATTAGTCTGGAGGGACTAAATTTTTACTGATTTATATTGTAAAACACTAGTTTTACAGCTTTTTTCGAAGGACCTTTGGGTCATAGGTTATTTGTACACTGTAGTACAACATATTTGGACCACAGTGTGGTCTTTATCCGGTTCGAGCACGACCAAATTCTGTTGAGGATTTTGGCCTTACCTGCTGTGTGTAATTATAACTATATATAATGAACACTTAGCTGATAAATGACAGCAAATCGTCTACACAGCCGCCCCTGCAGACGAGGTCTAGAAGCTGTCGAAACCATCACAACATTGGGCTGTCAAGAGATACAATTTGTAAGTATAAATTACCCCTAGGGGGTGTTATGTCAGCATATTTCATTCGATGTTGGCTGACGAAATACCTACTTGTTTGGACTCAAAAGTCCACACCTTACTGCCGATTATAGGTTGATTACAAACTCCTTGTGACTCAAGAATTGCGCAATCCCCCGATCTACAAGAAATTCGTAACATACCTTGCTCTTTGTAACGTGAGCTATGGTGTTCTCAACACCTTCGACAGGTATCGGTGACTTGATAGAAGCTGAAGTGTCCTTGGATGTCCATGTCTTCCATTGTCTAGGAAACGCACACTGGTACACTATGTTCCACAAGATTTGTCTTTATTGTTTACATGTGTTTGAGACACTTTGTTCACACTAATGCACAGATCTCCTGGCGCCAGTGTCACTCTCCCTAGAGTCAAAGATAGTCTGGCGATGCCACACCGCCCCAAGCCGTCACTGCCCTAATACACAAAAAAAAACGCTGACCTAGTACCTTGCATCCTTGTCACCTCCTCGATGAAGCAAAGCAGAATGTTTGTTTCTTGCTGTCTTAAGCATAGACAACAATATACACTATCTTTACTATGGTAATAAAGTGGGAGCAGGATTTTCCTTAATTGTCCTGCTAAGTAAGAGATGTACTGTCTCTTATAAAAATACACTTTGCAACACCGCTGCAAGGAGCAGAGGTCACTTGACTACGTGGCATAGCATCTGTGATCAATTACTCACTCTAGCAGTAAACAGACGCTCGCCCCTTCTGAGTGGCCCCTCAGGGCTGAGAGGGCTTGGCCCCTCAGGGCTGAAAGGGCTGAAGGGGGCTGATACCCCCCTCCTGGAGAAAATTTCTCCACAGCCACCAGAACGTGTGGGACCACTTGTCACCTGCACACTTCCCTCTCTCCCCCCCCCTTCTTTCGGTGCCTCCTGTCATGGCCACCACTACCTTCACCTTCTGCCCATATTTGCTTCCCAGTCCGCTGCGCTGGCGTTAGGACATCATCTGAATCCGATGCAGCGGCTCTCTTTCTTGTGACAGGCGCATCCTCCATGGCTTGGTCTGGGGATGCCTCACAATGTACCTCTACCTCCACTGTACACAGTGGCAAAGATCCCGGTGACACCTCAGTCACGCTATCACTCCCGTCGTCCGAATAATTCTGTTTTTGATGCCCCACAGCCTTCACCTCTTCTTCTACCACCCTGTCAGGAGCAGCTACCTCCTCAGGCGGTGACAAGGACTTCAGAACCTCGGCTAATTCCTCCTCAAGTTCCAACACTTCCTCCTGTACTTTTTGCTCAACCCGATCCACTGGAAGTGTGTCTGGACCAGGTAACTGATCAAGGGCCTCACCCTCTCCCCCAGCCTTATACGCCTCATCCACTATCTCGCTCCATAGACGACCACGCCCTCCTTCACGTCGTTGATCAACGCCTGCTTCCCCCGGTGTAGAAGCAGATGTCTCCGCCCCTGGGCCAGGAGCTCGTTGCCGCTTCCCACACTCCGCCGTATGTGATCATATTCCCCACATAGTCGGCATGTATGCCTTTGCCCCCCGTATGACACCATGACCTGTGTCCTGAATTCCTTTAGGTACACGTAAGATGGTATGGGGTGTCGCAATGTCATTTTTAGGTTAAAAGTGCCCTCCGGCATACCTGTGTAGGCACCCGACACCCACTTACCATGCTGGGCCAAATGATCAGTTCCGTATTCCTCAAAAACTTTTCTGATATCTGTCTCATCCGCCTCAAAGGGGACATTACACAGTTTAATCCATGTATAATGTCTGGATACATCGATCATCCTCACACGCACAGCTGGTGTTGCATCAAGACTTACGTCCTGAAAACGGTTGACCAACGACTCATAAACCGTTGCTGAGAGCAGTTTCACAAAAAATCTACGTGCTCCATTCAATGCTACGCCGTACAACTCTCCATCCTGAATTCCATACGTGTCTCTGATGATTTTAGGTAGTAATACCTGGGCTGACGCTGGCGTTATTGCCCCACTGAGAAGTTCAACACCGACAGTGTTAATCCTGCGTCTATAACTGCACACCATGTTGACTAATGGTAGTTCTCCTGGTCTGATGACAGAGGCGCGACAAGCACCACCTCACACTACTGCTGTCAGGGAACTGAAGTGCGTTTGTGCAGGAGGTCTGCACGGCCCAAGAGCGATGCAGACAATAATGTGTGTACTTGTTACATCCTACCTACATACATAAACTGAAAGTATAAGACAAATAAAATTTTTGATTTAGCTATTAACGAGAAAAAACATTTGATAATGAAAATATAATTATTTTTTTTTTCATTAACACCTCGACAGTTTCCCACTGAGACAGGGTGACCCAAAAAAAGAAGAAATACTTTCATCATCATTCACTTCATCACTGTCTTTCTAGAGGTGTGCCTACGCTATAGTTAAAAAAACTGCAATATATTAACACTCCATACCACGGGTGGAGTTTGAACCCGTGGTCAGAGTCTCAAAACTTAACACTCCTCCGTCAGAGCGCGTGTTGATATGTTGCAGTACTTCCCATAATATACTTCCCACCTTGTTGCAAAGTACTTCCCACCTCCAAGATTCAAGTCTAGATAACTGGCTTCCCTTAGTCCCTTCAAAAATGTTACTTTACCGCACTGCAAAAACTGAAATGTCTCGGATAGAAAACCAACTTCAACGTATTTTAGCCAGGTAATGGTGTTGGGAATGAGGTTAAATTTCTCGGTTTCTGGTTCTCCATGAAGAGACTGGCAAACACAGCAACGAGTAGGCTGCCCATTGCTACCCCAAAGCTTTGCAGCAGTTTTTCCTGATGCTTGAAGAGGATAGATTAACACAATGACCCACTGGACTGATGAAATCCAGAAGAAGTAATGGGATATCGTGGTTGTCGATGAGCCTGTCTCAGAATATTTATGTAGCATCAGTAAAGGGGTAAAGAGGGCTTTAACATTAAAGGAAGCTATAAGCATTTTGTTTTTGACATTCGGTAGGAAAACGCGAGAGGTCACCTGAGTGTTTAAGACGGCCATGGCTGATGGTGCCTATAAGGTCTGAGAGGTACCTGTTAAGGTGGTTAGCTAATCTGTGTGGTGCTCTCCCTATGCTCGAAGTGATTGGGATGTAGATAGGAGAGACTATACCTGTGCTAACGCTCAATTACTTTGGTTTTGTTTTCGGGGTAGACGATCACAGACTATCCCACACTTTTTCGCCCATCAAGGATTGCGATCCACCTTCGGTAGTGCCATTTATGGGGAATTCCATACTGTTAGCAAGTGTTAGTGATTTAGTGCCTCTGGGGTCCTAGTATAAAGATACAGTGTAATTGAAATATAGCAGGATAAGTAAATATGTTGGTAGTAGGCAAATATCTTTTTGCTGGCACTTTCTGGAACTTTCTCATTCGTATTAGTAATGCAAAGTTTCTTAAACTTAAGTTTAAGGGGTGCACTGACGACGTAGGGAAAATAATTCCATATGGCAAGAGATCGTTGATATCAATTAGATTTGGTTTTAGGCTGACTACTGCGCTACCTTAATATTCTGTAAATTGATGTCTGTTAATTTTTTGAGGCCTCCACCCCCCTTTACCCCCGGGAAGGGTGTGAGGAGACAGGAGGTAAGTGTAGAGGTTGGTAATGGCCCTCACTCTGTGTGACATGGGTTGCCAATGATACCTTCTGCTTTACCTCACAGTTTTTTCCCTCATATCTGTTGCTGTCTTGTAACATTGCAAAGCTAATAATGCACGAGAGTGAAAACGATCTCGAACTAAACTTTTTCCCTATTTGGCCTCTTCTGCGTATATATATATACTATATATATATATATTATATATTTTTACATTACTTATATTTTATATTATATATATAATATAATATATATTTTATTATATATTAATATATATATATAATATAATTATATTTATATATATATATATAAATATATATATATATATATATATTATATATATATAATATAGAATACTTAATGTGCAATAAGATCACAGTAAAAAGGTGATTTCAGAATATGCAAAAACACCCACTGTGAAAGAATAGAGAAGTTCCAAGCGCTTTCGTGACTACTCACATTATCAAGGATAATGTGAGTAGTCACGAAAGCGCTTGGAACTTCTCTATTTTCACAGTGGTTGTTTTTTCATTATATATTTTTTATATTTTAAAATATATTATATATATATATATATTATATTATATATATATATATATATAATATATTTAAAAATTTTTTATATATATAAAAATATATAATATATTTTTAAATTGAAAAAAGGGGAATTTTATTCAAAAACACATTAACAAGGGATTCGAACCTAAAACCTTGGAAATGGATCAGGCTTTCCCACTCCACAATTTGGAAATTAATTGGGCAACCCACCCCAGGGGCAAAATTTTTTAAAAAAAATTTAAAAAATTTAAATTTAAAAAAGGGAATCCAACTCAGGGAACCACACTTCTCAGCCCCCGGGAATTTTAAGAGGACCTTTTAAAAAATTTAAGTTTTTCCCCCCGGGACAGGGGGGGTTTTAACACCCCCCCGCTACTCTAAAGGGGGAAAAAAGGGGGCCCCCTTTAAAACCCCACCCCTCACTCCCCCCACCCCGGCTTAACACCCCCCTAAAGGGGAAAAAGGGTTTCCCTCTTAAAAACCCCTACCTCGCCCCCCAAAACCGGCCTCTTTTCCCCCCCTCCCCCCCCCCCCCCCCCAGGCCCCTCAACACCCACCCCTCCCCCCCGCCCCCCCACCGGCCCCAACACCCACCCCCCACCCCCCCGCCCCCCCCCGGTCCTCTTAACCCCCCCCCTTCACCCCCGCCCCCCACCGGTCCTTTTTAACCCCCCCTCCCCCCCCCCCCCCCACCGGTCCTTTAACCCCCACCCCCCACCCCCCCCCACCCCCCGGCCCTTTAACACCCCCCCTCCACCCCCCCCCCCCCCCACCGCCCCTTTAAAACCCCCCCTCCACCCCCCCCCCCCCCCCGGCCCCTTTAAAAACCACCCCTCCCCCCCCCCCCCACCACGGTCCTTTAACAACCCCCCCTCCCCCCCCCGCCCCCCCCCGGCCTTTAAAAACCCACCCCCCCACCCCCCCCCCCCACCCCCGGCCCTTTAAAAACCACCCCTCCACCCCCCCCCCCCCCACGGTCCCTTAAAACCACCCCCCCCACCCCCCCCCACCCAGGCCCTCTTAACAAACCCCCCCACCCCCGCCCCCCCCCACCGGTTTTCTCTTAACAACCACCCTCCACCCTCCCCGCCCCCCCCAATATGGGGGAAAGGCACCAAATTTCGAAAGCGGGAAAACAGAAAAATAGGGGAAAAATTACCCACCCAAAGCGGCTTTTTTACCCCCTTTCTGAAAAAGTCATGTGACATAAAAAATTGAAATAAAAGGATAAAACAATACGGAATGAATTCACTTGTTTCATTTAAAAGCCGTCGCTGGCTTTTAGAATGCCCCCGGAAATACTCGCAAGTATTTCTTCTATATTCCTACATAATTACTGATATGGTAAACATGGGGGAAAAAAAATCTTCATCAGAGTACAAAACAAATTCTGGCCAAAAAATGAGCGAAACACCAACGTCAAAGACCGGGGAGGTTTGTCGGAGGATTTTCCCCTTTCAAGGACCAAAATTGTTCAATCGCATCTGCTAGAAAAATGACAGGATGGATAATGAAACCCTTTAAAAAAACTAGGGAGGCCAAGCCCATGATGCACTCTTCAGGTCCTTGTTTATCTAGGCTGGAATTGTTGCCACTAACAGCACCATTCAGGCGGGGTAAAATTGCCGACTAAAAAGGGACTTCGCTGCCTGCCCCGGGTCGAGTGAGGTTGTGCGCTGCACCCCTCTGCTTTTTTCGGGCGAGAACTTGTATAAAACAGGCGCGAGTGTGGGGAGGCGCGTAAATCCCATTGGTTTTGAACTGCTTCGTGGGCTTTTCCCCCTTTCAGTGAAAAGTTTCCCCCAACAATCTTTTAGGGAGACCGGAATCCAGGACGATGGGGTGTATGGGTAGCCTAAGGGGTTTATAGAATCTTGTCAAATTGAATTCCCGTCCGTTTGATTTTTGGGTGACGAGATTCCAGACTGGTTTGATGCTACTCCAGCGTGAAGGGCGTTTGATCGCTATCTCGCCACTTTCGTGGGTAAGTCAAGTTTTGGGGCAGATGAGGTGAAAAAGGAGTTTTTTTTGAGACAATGGAACGTACATTGGACAAAAGGGCATGGCGGCGGGTGTTCAGGGGGACGCCCGGAGGGACCTTTTCCCTAAAGAGACTTGAGAATCCCATACCGCTTACGTCGTTTTGGGAGGACTTCAGGAGCAAGTTATGGTATCGTACCCGGAAGAGAGTAGTGCGAATATGTGGGGCGTACGACCATATGGGGGCAGAGTGGGAAGCTGAGGAGGGCCCGCGCAAAGGTGAAGCACCAGTTACCAGCTTTGTAGCTGTTGAGAGCCCGTGGGAAAAGCAAGGGCCTGGGGCTTGGGGGTGAAGGGTGGAGGATTCCAAAGAGGAGACGGGAAATGTGTGAGGAAATGTGATAAAAAAGAATCTGTTATACAAAAAGGAAAAGTACAGAGTGAAATGCAGGGGGAGGGCGGCTTGAGGAAGAGTTTCAGGAAGTGTTAAGGACATTGACACCGCCTGGGGGGGGTGTTGTTCCTGAGTGGGGAGGCCGGGCTTTCCCTGAGAGGAAGTAAGGTAAAAAAAATAGCAGGGTGAGGGCCCCCAATGAAAGAGAGAGTTGTCCCCTGTGCTGTGGAACGGGGCGTGGGGGAGGTTGGGTTCACGTGGGGGAACCCAGAAGATAACAGGGGAGAAGGGCATCCGAGGAAGGGGGCGGGGGCGTCGACTCTAGTGCCTGAGCCGGCGCCGAGGTCTGGGGGGAAAGGGAAAGGCAATGTGAAGCAGTCACGTAAGAGGCATCGAAAAAAAAGGGGGGGGGTTTTGATGGTGTGAGCCTTGGTGGCTCTGGGGCAGGGGGCCCGGGGAGAATAAGAGAGGAGGAAGGGTTGGAAACTATAAAGAGGCCTTGGTGTTGAGGAACAAAAAATGGATGTGAAATAGTGTGAAGAAAAAAATGGTTTCGAATGTTTCGTATAATATAGGGTGGAGTAGTGTTCTGCAAGAAAACAATTTAAAGGAGGAAGGTGTTTTTGGGTGGAGGGGTTTCGGTATGACTCGCCTCTCCCTCTGAAGGTGGTGGGGTTATTGATCGGGAGGCAACCCCGTTTTGTTTGCTAAAATGAGGGGGGGGGGGGGGAAGAGTATTGCGCGGGATGGGTGGTGGATGGGAAGGGGGTTCTTTTGTATGTGTGATGCACCAGCGGAAAATGTGGAGGGTAAAAAGGGTTTTGTATGTGAAGAACTATTTTTCTTCTTACGGGGTTTTTACCTGCCGTGGCCTCGTTGGGGGGGACGGGAACTGCTTTATTAGGAAGGGTGAGTGGAAAAAAAGGGGGGGGGAGGTCGGGGGGCCTTGCGAGATCTTTTGGGGATTTTCAGTTCGGGAGGGGTTTTGGGAGGAGGGGGTGGGAGGTGGGCAACTTTTGTAAGAGGGGGTTCGTGCTGGGTTTGGATAGGCTGTATATATCTAAAGGGGGGTGGGTTGACATTTTTTCCGACAAGAAGTAGCTTTTCGGACATGGGCGGTATACAGGGGTGGCGGGGGGATCACTAGCAGGTATATTAGGGGATTTGGAAATTAAATAAAAGTGTGTTGGGTGATTGAGAGGGATAGAGGGGTTTGCAAAGCTGTGGGGGGGGTTTCGTGCAGAGATAAATGGGGTGAGGGTGTGGGATGGGTGGGATGGTGTGGCTAAAAAACGGGGTAAGCAATATTATAAAGGAAGGGAAACGTATCAATTCTTTAAAAATATGGGTTGCTAATATTTGGGGATGATTACGGGGGTTTTTATCGAGGGGGGGTGGG
The DNA here is from genome assembly GCF_026875155.1 of Cherax quadricarinatus. NCBI lineage: Eukaryota > Metazoa > Arthropoda > Malacostraca > Decapoda > Parastacidae > Cherax > Cherax quadricarinatus. The sequence continues at coordinate 8,970,524 of NC_069497.1, read as the reverse complement.
GGGGCACTTATCCCTGGATGAGTTATGGCAATAAAGGGGGGCTGCGTGAGGTACAGGATGAGAGGGTTCCAACGGTGAGGGGCAGGGGGGGGTGGGAAAGGGGGTTATGGGGCTTAGACCTTCATCGGCGTATGGGTTTGGGAAAACAAAGACAGCAGGGAATGGGCTTTTCCATGGGTTGGGGGTTCTGAATCGTGGGGGGTATAGGGGGGGGCAGGCATACAACTAGAAGGAAGGGGGCGTTTGCTGACAAGTGGTATGGAAGTATGGCAACGAGAAGGGGGAGGGGATGGGGTTTTAGGCAGGTGTGGGGGATGTGGTATGCAGTTGCGTAACAGTGATAGGGAAGCACTGGGTGGGAAATAATTGGGGGGGAAAAAAAGGGGGCTTTAAATGGAAAGCGAAAAAGGGAAAGCACCGGGAATTTATGGATCCCGGCAGAGTTTATCACGCTTTGGGGGTTTTGAGGCATTTTTGGTTTGGGGGTTTTTAAATTGCATGAAGGAAGGGTGAGGGGGGGGGGAAGCAGGCAACGGCGTCGTTGTTTGGTTTCCGAAGGGTAAGGGGGACATCGTTCGGGATTACCGGGCGATTTGTTTTTATGCGCAGTTATAAAATTGTTTGCGAAGATTTTGGGAAATCGGGTAAGTTGTGGGGGGGGGGGGTGTTCAAAAACTCAGTTTGGTTTGCCAGGGGGGTCTATGGTGGGGGGGCATGGGAACTTAGGGTTTCGTGGAGGAAAAGGGGGGGGGGGGGGAGGTTTGGGGGCGCTCGTTTTCAAGGGGGATGATGAGTGGATCGGGAAAAAAAATTTAAAGCCCATCCCGGGGTAGGGGGGTTTTGGGGAAAAAATGTGGGCGGGTGAGGTTTGTATGGAGGGCAATGGCGAGGGTACGTTTTAAAGTTTGATTGGGTGGGAAGTTGTAAAAGGGGGGGGACTTAGGGAGGGGGGCCCCTTTTCCATTATTGTTTGCTGCTACAGGACCCCTTTATAGATTGATGGAGCCGTATGTGTCCGTGAGGGACCGGGGGTGAGGTTGCGAGGGTTTGGCCTTTTAATTGGGTAGTGGATGTACAACGTTTGTAGGGAGGGGAGCAATGGAACATTAGACGGGGTGTACAAATGTTCGCAGGGGCAAAAAAGGTTGAGGGTAAATTTAGATAAACCATGGGCATGGGGTTTGGAGCTTGGGGGGGTAGGGTTTATTTGGGGGAGGCGTTGTGGGAGGCAGTGAATTTGTTTTTAAAAAATTTCGTTTTTTTATGCAGACGATTAAAGTGGGAGCATGGAAAAACCCCTTTGGTGGTAGAAAGGACAGGGACCCTTTGGGGGCTTGCGACCCTTTTCATTTGCCCTTGTGCAGGTGCCCTTGTTATTTTTATCTTACTGTTAGCAAAGTATGGGACGGGAGCCCTGTTCCATTAAAGGGCCCGCAATAACAACATATTAGAAAGGTTTTTTAATTTTGTGGGGTTGAGCTGTGATTGGGTTAAAAGGGAGTGGTAATGTTACCTGTAAGTTTGGGGGGGGCTGGGGTTGTGGACTTAAAGCGGGGGTTTTAAATGTTTTCATTAAAAGGGAGGTGATGAGGGAAAAATGTGGGTGGGGGGGGTTTTGGGCCCGGATCCTAAAGATTGCAAAGGATGTATACGGAGTTGAGTTGCTGGTGTGAATGGTTGAGGCTCTGGGGTGGGATCGAGAGCCCGCAAAGGGGAAAATAGGTAGGTTGTGTCGATTGTTAGCCGGGAGGGTTTTTAGCGCCCGTGAGGGGAATTTTCCCATGTATGCGGGGAAGTTATGGAATAGGTTGGTAGGTGAGGTTGCACCTCGTTTCGGGATGTAATGTATCGTTTTCTGCACGGCATTTTAGTCGGGTGTGGTTCTAGGGATGAGCGCGTTGACGGGGGGGTGTGGGATTGTGGGGGGGGAGTCGGGTTTTCATGTAGTAATTTTTTTGAAGGGCTGAGGAGTGTCAAGGGGTGGTTAAATAGGGTGATAAATAGGATAGGAGGTAAAGGAATTTCGTATTGAAGGATTAAGTCTCGACGTGGGGGTTTGGGGGAGAAAGTGAATCAAGCTGTGGATCATTAGGGAGATTATATTAATAGTGTGGAGATTTTCGGGGGGAAAAAGGGTTTCTGAGGTGAAGAGGAGGGGGTTACATAAAGTTCTATAAAACGGGATGTAAAAAGGAAATTATGGGAGGAGGGGGGGAAGGATTTTTTTTGGGGGTTAGGACTTTCTTTTCAGGTTTTATTTGACTTTAATTACGAGGGAGGGGAGGGTATGATTTTGGGAAAAAGTTGCGAGGGGGAAGTAGGGGGGAAAACAGGGTTGCCCCCCTGGTAAGGAAACAAATTTTTTGGAGAGGTTGGATGAGATGATGAGTGAATAAAATGTGGACCCCGGGTGCTAGACCTGTGGAGCTGGCCCGTTTTTGTGTGACTGGACTTTCCCCTATTAAATATTGTGTGTGGGATATTTATTTACGGTAATGACATTTTAATTTGAATTTTTCTAAATAATTGCATTATTTGCTCCTTGTTTTCTAGGGCCTTGCACTGCTAGTGTTGAAGCTGTATCAGCACGATGTCCATAGATTGATGGAAATTTTTTGATTTAATGTCTGTGCATTATTGTTCGTAGGTGTTCTGCAATTTTTGTTTTTTTTTGAGAGTAAAGAGGGTTTAAAGCACGTCGATGTGTAAAAAAAAGTTGGGCAACAGTTTGGGGTTATAGGTTTTTGTGGTCGGGGGTGCAGGGACAGTATTTATGGTTACTTATGTCATGGTTATATTTTATGTTGTATTTACTGTTGGTCATAGCACTATGAAGTCCCTATAAGCTGTAAAGAGCTTGAATGTATTTTGAAACTGTGTTTAGTTTTAAACTGGAATTGCTGTTTAAATGTGAGAGGCTTAATGTGTTGGGTTTTGAGACTAAGTTTTTTTTTGGTTTTTTAGTAATTTTGTTTTGTCCTTGTGACTTTTCTTTCACCCCTTGTTGTGTATACATATTTTATTTAAATGAACCCTTAGGACAATTACAAAATTTTAAAGTTTTTATCATTGCTGTTTACTTTGATTAGGTTTAAAATTTTTTTATGTTTATAGTAATGTTAGGTTTTAAAAAGTGGGGGTGGTTGGTAACCCCGGGGGGGGGTAAATGTTGTATAATATGTTCATGCAATGAAATTTCATGGTTGTAGTCGATTTTTAAATCCATTTCGAGGGATGTTTAAAAAGTGTTGTTCATACAGTAATTTGTTTTCCCAACATGGTTTGTTAAGGATGGATGGGGAGCAGGGAGGGGGGGGTGTACCCCACGGGTTGTAAGTGTGGTGTGTAATATTAGCTGAGGGAGGGTTGTGTTAATTTAGACTTAAATGATTTTAATTTTATTTTGTAATGTATTTTTGAATAAAATAAAAAAAAAAAAAAAAAAAAAAAAATTATATACACGGAAATCCTGAGGGACTAGTCCCAAAATTGCACAGAAAATCACTCAACAAAGCAAAAGACGGCACGTGCACCATCCCCCCAGAAAAGCAGGGGGGTCACTACACGTTAAAACCATCAAAAAGGTCGGGCCCCCAGACTGGTCAACTGCCTCCCGCCCCAATAAGGGGGGTTACCAACAGACCCTGGCATCTTCAAGCTGGCATTGGAAAGACCAAAGTCATTCCGGGTCAGCCCGGGGTGTGGCTGTACGTTGGTTTGCGTGCAGGCCCCAGCAACAGCCTGGGTTGATCAGGCTCATCACCAGGAGGCCTGGTCACAGACCGGGGCGCGGGGGGGTTGACCCCGGAAACCCCTCCGGGAAACTTGGGAAAACGACCCGTGACATTTTTTTTTTAGCTAAAATTCTTTCCGTAAGTTCTTGTTGTACGTTGGCAGCAATAGCTTGGAGCAATAGGTGCAATCCTTTTTTTTCAGTTTAATTTTATTGAGAGCCCTTGTTTCTTTTTTTTGTTAAACTGTATCGTTTTAATAAAATAAAAAAAAAAAATAGGGTGATCACTGCCTGGCTTTCACCCTTTAATTTTTTCAAAGCCTTACTTTTTCAAGAAGTTTTTTTCCAAAACTCAAAGTTGATTTAACTAAAACTTCTTTCCTTCCATTGCACAAATTTTCGCAGTCTCTTTCCGTCTTTAAAACCCCAATTTGCCACAAAATCTACTCTCTAAAACTCTAAAAATAACTTTAATTTTATTTGGGTTCACGGGGCTTTGATTTATTAAATCAAATGTCTCCTCAC
>NC_069497.1:8918835-8965766 GCF_026875155.1 Cherax quadricarinatus | reverse complement strand
GATAATGTTACTTTAGTGGACCGAACCCACACCCACTGATAATGTTACTTAGTGGACCAGAACACACCCACTGATAATGTTACTTAGTGGACCGGAACACACCCACTGATAATGTTACTTAGTGGACCGGAACACACCCACTGACAATGTTACTTAGTGGACCGGAACACACCCACTGACAATGTTACTTAGTGGACCGGAACAGAGCCACTGACAATGTTACTTAGTGGACCGGAACAGAGCCATTGACAATGTTACTTAGTGGACCGGAATAGAGCCACTGACAATGTTACTTAGTGGACCGGAACACACCCACTGACAATGTTACTTAGTGGACCGCAACACACCCACTGACAATGTTACTTAGTGGACCGCAACACACCCACTGACAATGTTACTTAGTGGACCGCAACACACCCACTGACAATGTTACTTAGTGGACCGCAACACACCCACTGACAATGTTACTTAGTGGACCGCAACACACCCACTGACAATGTTACTTAGTGGACCGCAACACACCCACTGACAATGTTACTTAGTGGACCGCAACACACCCACTGACAATGTTACTTAGTGGACCGCAACACACCACTGACAATGTTACTTAGTGGACCGCAACACACCCACTGACAATGTTACTTAGTGGACCGCAACACACCCACTGACAATGTTACTTAGTGGACCGCAACACACCCACTGACAATGTTACTTAGTGGACCGCAACACACCCACTGATAATGTTTACTTAGTGGACCGCAACACACCCACTGATAATGTTACTTAGTGGACCGCAACACACCCACTGATAATGTTACTTAGTGGACCGCAACACACCCACTGATAATGTTACTTAGTGGACCGCAACACACCCACTGATAATGTTACTTAGTGGACCGCAACACACCCACTGATAATGTTACTTAGTGGACCGCAACACACCCACTGATAATGTTACTTAGTGGACCGCAACACACCCACTGATAATGTTACTTAGTGGACCGCAACACACCCACTGATAATGTTACTTAGTGGACCGCAACACACCCACTGATAATGTTACTTAGTGGACTGCAACAAACCCACTGATAATGTTACTTAGTGGACCAGAACACACCCACTGATAATGTTACTTAGTGGACCGCAACACACCCACTGATAATGTTACTTAGTGGACCGCAACACACCCACTGATAATGTTACTTAGTGGACTGCAACACACCCACTGATAATGCCTCTTTTTATATATATATTTATATCACATTTATATACGTAACTATGTATATTGTATTAACTGTTTTAAATAAAATATAAAAAAAATAATAAAAATAAAATAGGGATAATACCATGGTATTTTTTTATATATTTTAACAGATAATAATATAACCCCGAAAGTCTCTATTCTAGCTATAAACGGGGACTTTCGAGCTATAATATTAAGTGATGGTCATATTCTCTAACAATAGTTAAATAACACAGGATGACCAATTTCCAAGACATAACAGTCAACACTAAACCACAATTATCGCTACACTACAATCATTGCTATATCAAAATCATTACTACACTACAGTCATTACAAAACAATCATTACACTACAATAATCATTACACTACAATCATTACTGCGCTACAATCACTACACTATAATCACTACACCACAATAATAACCACATCACAATAATCACTACTCTACAATCATCACTACACTAAAATAATCACTAGACCATAATCACTACACAATCACTACATCACTACTATCACTACACCACAATAATCACTACCTTTCATCCGTGGACTGCTTGCAGAGGCAAAGGCAATGTTCGTGGCTTTCACTGAGACCCACATAAAGGATCACTTGGACAATGAAATATGGATCCCAGGTTACAACCTATACAGATGTGACAGAGTGAACAGGCAAAAGGGGGGGTTGGCCTGTACATTGCAGAGTCACTTGTTTGCACAGAACTGCTTAATGCCTCAAATGACGTAGTGGAAGTTTTAGCAGTAAAGGTCGAGAACCAAAACCTAGTCATTGTGGTAGTCTACAAGCCTCCGGATGCAACATCCCAGCAATTCCAGGAACAGCTGTTAAAAATTGACCACTGTCTGGAAAATCTTCCAGCTCCTGCACCCAACATCTTGCTCCTGGGGGATTTCAACTTAAGGCACCTAAAATGGAGGAATATAGCAAATAATATTGTTGCAGTAATAACACCAGGAGGCAGCTCTGATGAAAACTCACACTCACACGAGCTTTTAAATCTCTGCACAAAATTCAATTTAAACCAGCAAATAATAGAGCCTACTAGACTGGAGAATACACTAGACCTCATATTCACTAACAATGATGATCTGATAAGAAATGTCACCATATCAAAAACAATATACTCAGATCACAACATAATTGAGGTTCAGACATGTATGCGAGGAGCCCCAGACCGACAAAATGAGACTAGTCACGAGGGAGCATTCACCAAATTCAACTTCAATAACAAAAAACATAAAGTGGGACCAAGTAAACCAAGTCCTAACCGATATAAGCTGGGAAGATATACTAAGCAACACAGACCCAAACTTATGCCTAGAACAGATTAACTCGGTGGCACTCGATGTATGCACAAGGGTTATTCCTCTAAGAAAAAGGAGGAGTAGATGTAAAATAGAAAGAGACAGGCGCTCCCTTTACAGGCGACGGAAAAGAATAACAGAGCGGCTAAAAGAGGTCAATATATCTGAAATGCGCAGGGAGACACTGGTCAGAGAAATAGCAAGCATCGAACTTAAGCTAAAAGAATCCTTTAGGAGTCAGGAATCGCAGAAAGAACTAAAAGCTATAAATGAAATCGAAAGAAACCCAAAGTATTTCTTCTCCTATGCCAAATCAAAATCGAGAACAACACCCAGTATTGGGCCCCTACTTAAACAAGATGGGTCCTACACAGATGACAGCAAGGAAATGAGTGAGCTACTCAAGTCCCAATATGACTCAGTTTTTAGCAAGCCGCTAACCAGACTGAGAGTCGAAGATCAAAATGAATTTTTTATGAAGAGAGCCACAAAATTTGATTAACACAAGCCTATCCGATGTTATTCTGACGCCAAATGACTTCGAACAGGCGATAAATGACATGCCCATGCACTCTGCCCCAGGGCCAGACTCATTGGAACTCTGTGTTCATCAAGAACTGCAAGAAGCCCCTATCACGAGCCTTTTCCATCCTATGGAGAGGGAGCATGGACACGGGGGTCGTCCCTCAGTTACTAAAAACAACAGACATAGCCCCACTCCACAAAGGGGGCAGTAAAGCAACAGCAAAGAACTACAGACCAATAGCACTAACATCCCATATCATAAAAATCTTTGAAAGGGTCCTAAGAAGCAAGATCACCACCCATCTAGAAACCCATCAGTTACACAACCCAGGGCAACATGGGTTTAGAACAGGTCGCTCCTGTCTGTCTCAACTACTGGATCACTACGACAAGGTCCTAAATGCACTAGAAGACAAAAAGAATGCAGATGTAAATTATATACAGACTTTGCAAAAGCCTTCGACAAGTGTGACCATGGCGTAATAGCGCACAAAATGCGCGCTAAAGGATATAACAGGAAAAGTCGGTCGATGGATCTATAATTTCCTCACTAACAGAACACAGAGAGTAGTCGTCAACAGAGTAAAGTCCGAGGCAGCTACGGTGAAAAAGCTCTGTTCCACAAGGCACAGTACTAGCTCCCATCTTGTTCCTCATCCTCATATCCGACATAGACAAGGATGTCAGCCACAGCACGTGTCTTCCTTTGCAGATGACACCCGAATCTGCATGACAGTGTCTTCCATTGCAGACACTGCAAGGCTCCAGGCGGACATCAACCAAATCTTTCAGTGGGCTGCAGAAAACAATATGAAGTTCAACGATGAGAAATGTTCAATTACTCAGATATGGTATAAGACATAGGAATTAAATCTTCATCAGAGTAACAAAACAAATTCTGGGCCGACAACAAAGAGCGGAAACACGGGGGGGGCAACGTCAAAGACCTGGAGTGATTATGTCGGAGGATCTCCACCTCAAGGACGCATAACATAGTAAGCAATCGCATCTGCTAAAAAATGACAGGATGGATAATGAGAACCTTCAAAACTAGGGAGGCCAACTCATGATGACACTCTCAGGTCACTTGTTCCTCTAGGCTGGAATATTGCTGCACTCTAACAGCACCTTTCAAGCAGGTGAAAATTTTGCCGTGACTAGAAAATGTACAGAAACTTTCACAACGGCACGCATACGGAGATATAAGCACCTCACTACTGAGACGCTTTTGAGGTTTCTAAACCTTATTCCCCTGGAACGCAGGAGGGGAGAATAATATTAGATACACCTGGAAAATCCTAGAGGACTAGTTTAATAACCGAACTGCACACGAAAATCACTCACTATGAAAGCAAAAGACCTTGGCATAGACGATGCACCATCCCCCCCAATGAAAAGCAGGGTGTGCACTAGCACTTAAAGAGACCATACAATTAAGTGTCAGGGGCCCGAGACTTTCAAACTGCCTCCCAGCAACACATAAGGGGGATTACCAACAGAGCGGACAACAGACCCCTGCAGTCTTCAAGCTGGCACTGGACAAGCACCTAAATCATTCTCATGATCAGCCGGGCCTGTGCTCGTACGTTGTTTGCGTGCAGCCAGCAGCAACAGCCTGGTTGATCAGGCGCTGATCCACCAGGAGGGCCTGGTCCAGACCGGGCCGCGGGGGCGTTGACCCCCGAAACTCTCTTCTCCAGTAAACACCAGTAAACACCAACAATAATACTACACCACAATAATCACTACACTACAAACCACAATCTTCACTACACCACAATCACTACACCACAATCACTACAACCACAATCATACTACCAACAACACTAAATCACACACTAGCAATCATTACACCACAGCCATCATATCACAATAAACACTACTCTACAATCATCACTACACTAAAATAATCACTTACCGTATCACCAAATCACTACACAATCACTACATCATCTACACCACATAATCACTACAACCACAATCTTCATACAACAACAATCACTACAAAACCACAAATCACTACACCACAATCACTACACCACAATCTCTACACCAACAATCATCAACCCAACTATACTACACTACAATCACTACACAACCCACAATCTTCACTACACCCACAATCACTACACCACAATCACTACAAACCACAATCATCACTACCCCAGCTATCACTACACTACAATCACTACACCACAGCCACATATCACAATAACACTGCAACCACAATAATCACTACTACAGATCCCTACACTACAAATCACCACTCCACCACAATAATCACTACACCACAATAACACTACACCACAATCACTACGCACAATAATTACTAAAGGTCCTTAACATCCGCTATGTATCTTCATATTCACTATATATCTTCCCAGTGTTCTATACTTGACAGTTCAGTATGTAACTCAGGAAGTAACTGAACAGAATCTCGGCAGAGAAAAGATTAATTTGTCATTATCCAAAACTTGTGATTCTCGTTCCTAGTAATACACAAGCTACGGTTAGTTGTGTATTAATGGTAAACAATGGAGTCCCTGGATGCTGATGTCGTGGAGGATCTAATCCGTACCAAGGAGAGGCTTCCTTGGCGAGGATCTTACGGCAACGTTTATCTTGTGACTTTACCGCGACGAAACTAGCAGCTCTGAAGACATCAAAAATGTCGACAAAAAAGGATTAAAGTCTTTAGAAAATATTGTTCAAGCTTTCTCAAGGGAGGCCAAAAATTATTTCAAGCCGTGAAAAGGAGCCGGTGGCGCCCCTGTTCTTTGCACGAAATTCAAGACAATCCTTCTGCAATGCTCATGTCCCTACAAGGGCAGCCAAACCTTCTGGACATCTTACAGGGTTCTACATACAACCATCCTTTGATGTTGGAATCAGATTGGCAAAAGTTTTGCAGGAGATCCACGAAGCTGTTATATCCGATAACGATTTAAAGGAGGATAACAATCATCGATGGATCAGCTGAGGAACCTCAGATTAGCATAAATGACTACTGACTGGTGTGTGTTCTAAAGGACGTATTATCTTTATGGAAAGGGATGGAATCCTGAAGACTTTCCTTGTGTGCTCTTCCAGAGATCCTTTGCTGGAAACCATCCACTCCAGCTACTGATGTTCTCATATGGGTATGTGAGTCATTAGTCCCTGAAGCACTGGAGAGCTGGCCCAAAGGTTGGATAACGTAGTCAGTTCAGGCTCTGGATCCTAACCCAAAACATCGACCATCACCTGGGGAATGTTGCGCGTATTGAAAATGTCTACGACCCGCTATGAGGCAGTGCAAGCAAAAGAACCAACACCAGTAAACAATCTAAAGAACAACAGTAAAAAAAGCAGAGGTAATAAAAGTAGAAAGACAGAGGGCAGGAAGAGGATGAACCAACAGATGAGCAAAAACGACGAAAAAAAGAGAAAAGAGAACGGACGAGGAAAAGGACGATAAGAAAAAATGATGAGGTTACTTCCTTCTCTTCCTTAGCATGCCGGAAAGAACCAAATTATGATAAAAATATTAATAAAGTTACAACACAAATATAACTGACAGACATAGCAATATAAGATAAAGATAAATAAAAACAACAATTGACACTAAACAAAATATAAAACCAAATATAATAATATAATGTCCAAGAAGAAACAATAAAGTCAATGAAGTCAAACGAAAAAACAAAAAAGAAGGAAATCGTCGTAAGAAAACAACACAAATAAAAAAAATCAAACTAATGATGAAAGCAAGTATTAAATACAACAAAATACAACAAAATCAAGCATTTATATAAACAAAACGAAATAAACAAGAATAAATAAAAAAACATAGGTATCCTTTATCACAATATTTCATATTTTTGATCTTTGGTTAACAAAGGAAAGACGTTAATTTTTTTTGTTTGTCTATTTAACAAAGGAAAGTGTGTTAATTTTCGTGAGTTATATTGTCCTAAATACACCTTAGTTAACATGACTCACGAAATCGTAATGATACGATTGCAAACAAACCATAAATCGCACGGGTGGGGTTAAACCCGCCGATCAGAAGAGTCAGAAACTCCAGACCGACGACGTTAACCACTGGACCACAGCTGACTACAATAGCAATATATGTTGTACATATACTCAATTGTGGTGCAGGGGTCGAGACTCAGCCCTCCTGGCCCCGCAGGAGCCGAGTGTGCTAGTTAAACTCGACTGAGACTAAATGAACTAACCATCTGACCCAAAAAGGCAATATAACTGTTTGCTTGAACAGGAAGAACAGTTAGTGGAAACAGCAATAAAGGTCAAAACAGCAGTGGAACATATAAACACATATGCAGTATAATGTGATCCATTATTGACTACGTTTCGCCCACCAGTTGGGCTTTTTTCCAAAGTCACAAACAGACTACCTGGGTTGGAATGGAACGCGAGTATTTATTAGTCCGGTTCAGAATGCTTTTTTTTTGAAAACCGACTAATAAATACTCCGTGTCCTTCACCCACGGTAGTTCTGTTTGTGACTTGAAAAAGCCCACTGTGTGGCGAAACGTAGTCAATAAAGGATCACATTATACTGCATATGTGTTTATATTTCCATTGGTCGGTATTTATACCATTTATTTCCACATGTACAGCACAATGTCAGGCAAGGAAGGCACCAAAAACGACTCCAAACTGGGTATACCCAGGTATACCCAGTTTGGGTATGGAGAGTTCCGGGGGGTCAAACGCCCCTGCAGTCCTGTTTGTGAACCAGTAAGTCCTGCCACCTAAAACAAAAAATTCCGTTTACTGAACTACGTTTAGCAAATTCCCAAACCCCGACAACAACAGGCGTATACGGCAAGATCTCACGAAACTCAACCTTAGAAAAACGGTTCAAAAATCACTAACTCTAATGATCTGTAAGAGACTTGCACAAAGTTACAAATGTATATTTTCTGCTCACCAAAACAGTGCTGAGGGGTGACAGTTTTCCTCCCAGAGAGACAGCCAATGTTACTTTCGACGAGGAGCTGTGTGTGAGTGAAGAGAGAGAGAGGTAGGTGACCTCTACCGGCCTTACCTCGCGAGCCAGTAACCAAATCGAACGGTAGTTTCGCAGCGTGGACAATCAAAACTCCTTTTAATAGAGCACAGAGTGTAGTTGTAGTGTAAGTTTTTTTTTATATTTAATTAAAAACTTTACGCTAATATTAAATAAAGATATAAAATGGGTACAGTAGGATCCTCCTCCTACAGACATACACAACCAATTATTAACAACCATTGAATTGGACATAAATGAGGTTACCCATATACAACTCACAAAGATTTTCTATATAACATAACTATGATAAACAATATAAACTATAACTATATAAACTATATAAAAATATAAACTATATAACAACTTTCCAGATTTGTATAGGTAACATATATGACTACATATACAAAGGTTTCACAACCTTCACAGGCGATAATCAGAGTTATAACCTACATCACAATCTCAGTTAAAACAATTACATGCTCTTCCCCAAAAATAACCCCTTATACTAAATAAATATTAACAAATAATTACTAAATATTACTACAAGCCTCTTCCAACGCCTGAAGCACTAATTATATAAAATCTGAGACTATACCCATACTGTCCCATTACAAGACTTTATTAACGAGGCATTACAATTTATGGAAGCATTAGCGTTCCTCTCGCAGCAACTGATGAGCACATTATATAATGCTAAAATAAAGACAGTACACTCGCTAAAAAACCCACAACACGTCAACACAAACATATTTAAATAGACCTCCGTCATTGGCGATACAATTATCGCACATGAAATATGCCCAATAAAGGCTATAAACGCACACTCTACTAAGCCCTAAAGCTCTTCAAACGGTCTTAAAACTATAATCTTGACACCATTCACACGTAATACATGAAGAAGGGTCAGACGACCCAGACACATCAAACACAGAATTTCTCCATTCGGTAACTCTAAGTAATTACTTGATACACCTTTGCTTCTGTCCCACTTGCAGTACATACACGTATTGCCACTCATCTACTACCTTCATAACCACCCACATACACCTACTCTCACCCCTCCCCAGGAAGGCGACCCCGCTGTGTCCCCCTGAAAACCCCCTTCCCGTATTAATCCCCCAACCCAGCCCCCCTTAATCACTCAGGCCCAAGTCTGGTAGATTTGATGAGAACCCTAACTTAACAATCCTATACCCTTCCAAAAATCCTTCTCCACCTCCTCCCCATACAGTTCTCCTATTTTTTTTTTTATATTTTTAAATTTAAAACGTCATATAACAACATATTAAATATATAAAACTCCATCTTCATTAAACGGTATACAAAACATAATACATGAACATAATACACCTTAAAAAGTAGCTGCAGCACATACCCGATTTTACACCTAAGCCAACTCGTATTTCCCTAAACCATCATGATGAAATATCATAAAAAATAAAAGCATACAACTTGCAACGTATAACATTATAAAAAAAGTAAGTCCTTAAACATTAATACATAAAGAAATGAAAATATCATCAAACATGTATCCTTATACTTGGACACATAACATCATAATTACAAGGTAGTATAAATTATAAAAAACCACAATAATACAGGATCTGAACAAGATTACCCAGAATTATATCAAAGCGCAAGAGAAATAATTGAGAAACACGCAAAATACATAACACACCATGCACTGACACACATAAACAAATGATAATATATCTGACACATACACACAAAACTGTTGGAGGGGGGACCGCCCCCCCAGAAAAATCATTTATAAATACACACACATCATTCACACACATATTGATCCACATCGGCGCAGTGAGATCAAACATAAATTTTTTCGTAACTTTGACTATATACATGCAACCTGATTATGAGATTTAAAAACTTAAGAACAAAGTCTATTAATTATCCTAAAACATTTCCCTATAACAAAATGATAAGCATTACAACTCAAAATGTACAATAAGCATATAAAGCAATCAAGTCAACAAACTGCAAAAGTTCTTACAGCATATACGTTTGCCTCGCTACCAAACTTAATAACATACAAAAGTGATGAAAACAATTATGTAAAACGAATATAAACCTCGTTTAAAGCAAAAAGCATTCCCTACAAATTTACAGTAAAAAAAAAAAATTCGAAAATACATATCCAGAAAATTATCTTTGCAACAACTGTAGACCTAACATGGACAATGACTTCTATAACACTTTAATATCAAGACCAATTTATTCAAATTTGGGCTAATCAAAATCTTTCACACCAAATTTACATGTGAAGACAGCACCACTTAGTACATACCTTCCCCGACCCTCAACATTCTTCACCAGTCCTTTACCTTATACACTCTCCCCTCACGAAAACTAACGCAACCCGCTTATAAATGAAACCAGTCCTTTACGTATGAATTATCTCGCCAACTGAATGAGGCCATTGACCGTAAGTTTGCATAGGTCACTGGAAAACGTGTCCTCCACGTTCCCCATAAATAAGTTTGTTTCGCAAACCGTTTCTATATATGCCCGGCCGCAATTGCTCTAATAATCCTAATTCTTCCTCCTCCCGTGTCCCTCATCCCCCATGAAATATAGCAGAAAATCCACCACTCCATACATAATTGCCCTTTACACTTCACTGGAGACCCCTCGTACTTCTAATGTTTAAGGCTCGCAGGGTCCCTACATTACCCCCACCCATCAACCTAAAAAAAAACCTTCGCTAACCACACAACCCTTACCTCCCTCAACACTTCTCACAGAAATAAACCTCATGAAAAGCTGTTTCCCCTGATTCTCACACAGCGATCGCAAGGTCTGTTCCCTCACCAATCCCATTGAACACAAAACAGCTTCGATGCTAAGATTCCCCTTAGAAACCTATATACAAACTCCCTTACTTCTCGCATTAACTTAAGCTTTCGAAAGTCATCCCATATCATATCCCAATCATACAAGGGATAAACCGATACCCCCTGTATGATTTCCCGGCACTTCTACACATCGTCACCAACGACCCACCCTAAAGTTTTTTCCACCTCCCTAATCAATAACAATAACCTCAGCATATCCTCCGCATTCAATTAAGTCTTTTCCGCTTCCACCATGCTCCCGCACGATCCTTCATCACTTTTCCCACTCTAACCCCTCTTTCCCCCCCCTCCCTAACGAACCTTTGGTTTCACATATAAAGCCTTTACTCTCGGCCCCAACGCTAAAAAGACCTACTCCTCCCACTGCGAATATTTGAACAATCACCACCTCCTTGCTTAGCCATGCCCTCCCCGAAACTCCCAACAAAACGTAATGCCCTCCTCTGAATCTCATGTATGTCTGGAGTCCTCATTGGGTACAAACCACGGCCATACCCCATACTTTACTATAAAAACCCTAATGAAATTTACAATTATCCGCCCCTGTTGTAGGGTGAACGTCCCCCGCACCGTAAACTCCTAACCTTTTAACTAGCCTTCTCCTCCCAACCACCACCCGAATTCACGCTGCCTAGCCTCCTGCGCAATTCTGCCATATAAATAATACCACCAGCAATTTTTACCTATCCACTACTTCCCACCCAAACTTCCAACCCCAGCCCCCCCCCAACCCAGGCACCCACCTCCACAAACTTGGATTTTGCTCTGTTCACGCCGCATGCCTGATGCCCTCTCCGAAAAGCTCCAACCAACACACTTTCCACCGTACGCAATCCCTCCACTCCTGCCAGCAAAATATGGTATCAACCACATACCCCACCACATCTATATACCCATCCTTTTGCCTTCCCCCGTTTTAAATTCCCCCTCACCCTCCAACGGCCCATAAAAAGGATGCTGCAATACACGCAAACAATATCTAATGACATGGGACATCCCTGCTCAAACCCCCTTTTCCTCCATCCTACAGGCCTTCCCAACCTACCATTAATTTGTACTCGCACCATCGCGACGAATACATCTGTATCAACACCACATCACCACTCCCATGCCAAAACCGAAGATGCAACAAACTAGCCCTCAGAAAATTCCTATCTACACAGGTCATAGTGCATTTTCCCAATCAATGCCCAACAGCCCTCCCCCCCGCATTGCAACCCTCCAAAAATCCTAATGCTGCCATGCCATCCTCTCTATGCTTTCTGACTCCGTAAATACCCAACCTGCCTCATGAATAACCCCACCTAACACCTTCTTCATCCTATTGCCCAATAATCTTCGCGAAAATGTTGTAGTCGGCACACACATTAGCGAAATAAGCTCTGTACTCACTCATACTCTTCCCTCTTTGCTGTTTGCGTACTAAGACACTACTTCCGTTCCTGATTTTGTTCTAACTTTCCCTCTTCGTCGCATACAATTCATGACCCTCACCAACAGACTTACTGTGCTCCACCCATTGAATTCTATCAAAATCATTTGATATCCCATCTATACCCGCGCGCCTTTCCCAGTACTCATATTGGAACACAGCCTCCTCAACTTCCCCCATGCTAATCTCACCTCCCATCCCCGAGCCCTCCTATTCACATGACCCTAAACCTCCTACCACCCCCCACCCATCAATAGCATCGCCCTCCTCCCCCTTCTCCCACTCTTTCGGAACCAAAATCAGCATAATTGCTCCATGCCTTCTGTAGTTTTCATACCTTCCCTTGTGATAACCACCCATATGCTTCACTTTACCTCCAATTTAAAATAGTTCAGAATCCCTCTGTGCCCTTACCCGAAAACCTCGCAAAACACTTCCCGAAGGTTTATCACCCACAGCAAGCCTCCATTCCCGGGGCCCTATACACGTACTGCATCAAACCTACCATTATGTAACTCAGCCAACCGTTTCCTTGATTGCAACATGTGACCGTCTGCACGCCCCCCCCTCCGTCATAGACACTCATTCAGCTGATATTCAAAAAAGTTATTGCAACCCATACCTCCACCCTGGCCTCTTCCCTTCCTTACCTCTTTATAGAAAACCTGTCTATACCCGGCTTAGCGTGCCTTTCCCACCATTCTAAACCACACGACCCTAGCCGCTCTAAATCCCAAAAGTTTGCCACCATTCCCTCAAAAGCCATACTCACCCCCTCCACGTCCTCACGAGTCTTGCATTTATTTCCAGAAACCCGATGTATCCTAACCATAACCTTCCAACAAGATCTGCTAATACTGCCGCTCTGCTCAGAAAACCCCACATCAAAAGTCCTGACTCCCAACACACGTACAGCTTCCGTTGCATAGATCCTATCTAAATCTAATCTTGCAGCATAACCCCCCGTCTACAAACGTATACTCAACCTGCCAACCCCCCCACCCCACAACATCCGAAACCCCCATGTCTCCCAAACACAGTACGTAACAAGCCCAACATACACCACCCCGCCCCTCCTCGGTCCACAACCCCCCCCCCTAATAACACAATTCCAATCTCCCCCTATTACAAGTACTTAAAGGTAAACCCCTTAAATAGTACATCAAAAATTCTCTCACAAAGTTCTCCTTAACTCGTGGGTGCCCTCCGCCGGCATATACACTCCTATAAAACAAATCCTCGTTGCACCCCACTCACCCTCCCACCCTCACGACCCCCCCCCCCCTCCTCCCACCCCCAAAATATGCAATGGACTGTTTCCTTTACAGCCACAGCAACCCCACCTTTCAGACCTCAAAATCCACTCACATACAACTTAAACCTTTCAAAGACAACACAACAACCAAACTTATTATTGTGCTCCTGAATGAAACAAATATCTACTAACATTAAACATCTTCTTTAAAAACCATCCACCCATACCTTTTAAACCTCGCTCCCTCAGGCATTAACATTGATCGTTACAACCTTGAATTATGACAGTATAGGCGGCTTTCCCCGCCGCCTTGGAATTGCACCCGCCTGACCTGGCTGCCTGAACTAGATCCCCGTTGTACACCTTGCCTGTCCAGGTCCCCCAACTACCCCCCTTTAACCTTTGAACCTTTCCAGTGCTCGCATCCACTACACCCACTCTCCGTGAGATCCAAACCTTGGTTTCCAAGCCTTCTTCCTCAGGTCTCTGCCCTGGAGTTAAAACGTCATCCATATCAGACGTCCCAGCTGTTTCTTTCGGAACCTCCATCTCCACACGTAGCCTCCTCTTCTTCATGCACTCTCTGTGCTCTCTGTGCGCCCCAACCTCAGCCACTACCGTGTGCATCTTCCCCTCATTGCACACGGTCTTCCCACGTCCCATAAGACTGTAGCATCCGTCCAATGAGCGTCCATCCGCTCATCATCCAGACTCCGTCCCCTCCACCTCACGCAGGAAGTTATTCAAAACTCATCCAACATTCCATCCTGTTGCAGTACAGGCTTCACCGTCATCTTTCGTCGTCATCGTGTCGACGTCGTCGTCGTCGTTGCTCAGGCCCCGTCCCCACAGGTAACGTCGCACAAGAGACCGTCTCCTCCTCTGCTTTATCCACATCCTCACTCCACTTATGATGCCTGCCTTCAGCCGCAACTGTCCTCCTGTACCACAGGATCCAACTGCTGAGTCCACCGTTGTTGGCATTTGTTCCCTCCTTTCTGTTTCCCTGCGTCATTGGGCAGGCCATAATGATCAAAATGATCCACACAGCCTACAAGTCTGGCCTCTGTCCTGCATAGTATAACGTATACCTGGCCGTTCGGAAATCTTCCAACAACACATATGAAGGAATTGGATTGTCTTACGCATCTTCAGATTTGAAGGATCCTTTTCGGGCAGTCCCACATACGCCCCCGCCTTCCACACTCCCAATTCCGCAGCAGTGAATCTTGCCATAACGACGAATACCGAAACCACATCATACTCTGTAGCTTCAAGGGCACATTCCTTACTTTTCGTAGTCACATAGCTGGATACAGCATGTAGACATACCTCCCACTACTGCGATTCAACGGCATCCTCTTCTCGGTGTACTTTTCAACTATAACTTGAGTAAAATCCAGCATTTATAAATTTGACGAAAATCCAGCTTAACGACTCCGATGCCAGCCACACATAAAGTTCTTCATTGGGTATCCCATACACATCACAATAAATCGTAGGGAGTACACCTGCATGGTAGAACTGCTTAGGGCCCCATGTACAAATTAATTCCACACAGACAAGTATTCACCCTACGTCCGTGTCTGTCCGCCATTTTGATTGCTCAAAAACAGGTAAACTGCGTCAGAAAATCAACTGAAACGGGAGCGCCCTGCGCAGCACTCCACTCAGCTCGAAGCGAGGAGACAATGAGCCCTCAATCATCCACGATATATATATATAATCCACTATTATATAATCCAAAGCTCTTATAAACACTCTCATCGAACCCTCCCACACCTAGGCTTAAGTGCACGCAGAACCGACACCCCTCGGCCCCCCACCCCCTGTAAGCGTACCCTACTTAACCAATTACCTCACACCCTCCAGTCCCCCCACAAAAGTATACTGCATGAACGCCCGTCTCATCCTCTCCCCACAGATTCCACCCTTCCCCCACAATTACCCGTCTGGTTCTTAAAACCTCCCCCGAACGTAGTATCCATGCAAAAAAAAACGATACGTTACTCCTTACCCTAGGCTTTAACTTCAACTTTGCTAAACCTATACCAAATACCTTCCATGCGTACATGGGAACAATCCCAACTGTTACAACAATCCTGTCTTGCAAGCAGCTTACAAACAAAACCCTACTCGAATTTTCCTTGGTTTCTCTAACCAACATCAAAGCCCTCAAAATTAGTTTTCACATTCCCTCAACTTCCACACCCACATACAAACTTACCCAAACCAATCATATATATACTTTTCCAGCTGCCTCCACTCACAACCTTCACGCAAAACCTCCATTTAAGAAACACACATTTATCCCTACCCTTCTCAGATCCTCAACCCCAATAACCCGCCCTGGCGCACAGGTAACATTTACTTACCTCTCTCCTCAGCCAATCGCAGCCTTGAGGCCCCACAAAAAGTTAAACACTCGTCCCGTCAAAATCGCCCACAATCGCGTCCCAGTTAATGGAACATGGCTGCTACGGTGCCAAACCTTACTTACCAATAATACATTTATAACATCGCTCGTTGCACGAGAGTCAGATGATGAGGTCGCATGCACCCAGACCCCTGAATCCTTTCCATCAATCTGATTCGAGTTTTCACTCTCGAGCACGTTCCAAATCACCTTATAGGTGGATACCACAAATTTAAAGACAAAACCGTTTGTTTTCTCACAACTGTTACATCTCCCCCCCCCTCCACCCAATCACCCAAACCCCATGATCATTTGACTTCTCTCTATTTACACTGCATCCCTGTTGCATTTCCGAACTGGTTTGCACAACATCATCCAAAACACCCAACCCATCCCCTCCCCCGACCAGGACTGTTTGTATCGTCTACGTACCTATTATTTCCCGGCCACACATTCCCTACCAGCCCCACCAGTACCCTCCACTCCGTGTCACATACACAACGTTCAAATTACAAAACCATTCTTATAGAAGGGGTCCCGAATGCACTGCGCAACCACATTGTGACATGGGACAGCCCCTGCCTAAGGTCCCCTACCCATTACAATCTCCTCCCCCAAGCATCCATTAATCTGTACCCTCATCTTGGCACCATTGTACAACTTGTTACCCAATTAACTATATCTCTTCCTCTTCTTCCCCCCATAACCCTGCCGGTCCTAATAATAGCTCCCCAATGCTCCTCTTTCACCCCTGTCATAGGCCCCCCTGCCAGTCTAAAGCCAACAACGCTTGGCCCTCCCTCACCCCACTTTTGGACTCCACAAAACTTCTCAGTATTCCATGACCCTCAATCATCGACCTGCCAGGCAAACCATACAGCTTTTTTGAAACCACCTTTCCCTACCCCACATTTGAAAAGATTACCCAAGACTTTAGCGGCAACTTATAATCAGCAAAACGGATATGGCAGGTACTCCTTTAGGGGGTGCTGCCCCTTACCCTCACCAACACTAACTGCTGTTGCTTGCTTGCCCCCATACACCCTTCTCCTTCATCGATTTAAAAAAAACCACCCCTGAAAACCAATCACCTCCCATTTGGAGAAAAAATTCAGCCGGGGGGACTCTATTCCCGGGGCTTTTCCTTTTCCCCCCAATTCCCCTAAAGCCAAATCTATTTCCTCCCCTGTTATTCCCCCCCTAAAACCTTCTATCACTATTTCCCAAATTTCATCAATACCACACACCTTTTCCAATCCACATTCCCCCCTTCCCCCTTGTCCAATACCCTTTAACCATTTACCGCAAAAGCACACATTCCCTTTTTGATTAGTTCTCCTGACCCATTCTAAAACCCCCCCGCCATCTCGAGTACCCTAACCTCAAATAGTGTAACCTCTGTCTTTTTTTTTTACGCACAACACAACGCCAATTTTTTTGCCCTCCCCAAAGCACCTCCTCACCCGCTGCACCCTTCTTTCTTGAAACCTCCATTTTGTAACTCCCTCATTTCCCCCTTAAAACCTCGACAATTTTTCCCCATGGGAAGTTGCCCCCCAACCCCCTTCCCAAAACACCCCCTTAACCTTCCCCCCAGAAAATTTTTGAAACCCATATTTAAAAATCATTTATACGTTTGCCCCCCCCACAAATTTTTCCCTAACCTTTCCCTTGCAACCAACCTCCCATTGTACGACATGCCCAAAATCCCTGTGCTCCTCGAAAGTTTTCCTTCCATAGGACAGAATCCCTCAAAACCCCCCTCATCCCAATGCACTTATATTTAATTTTCCCCAAAACTCCTGTATTTTCTGCAAGCACCTCCCCTCAACCTCCACCAACACTGCTCTATGATTGACCATGCTATTCAACATTTTTTGAAAGCTCTACTACAACCCCATGAGAAAGATACACCTATCTAACCCGCTGCATACCCTCCCCTAAAAATTATGCTCTGTTCCCACGCCCCCTCAATAAACTCGTGGGGGCCCCGCACAAAACCCTGCCCCTTTCGGTTCCACATCAGCCCTCCAATGACGCATTTCCCAATCCCCTCCTACTTTTTGCCACCCCCGGTAAGCATGGAAAAAAAAAACAAAAGGGTCCTCGCACAAAAACTCCTGCTTCACCTGTACGTTATTCTCTGCGGGCGCATATCGCAAATAAAAGCCACGCGTTTTCCCCCATCCACAAACCATCACGCACAACACCCTTCCCCCCCCCCCCCCTCACTTCTCTGCAAAAAAAACGGGCTGCCTCCAATTAATATCCCCCCCCCCCTTTCAAAGGGGGCAATGGCAGGTACCACCTAAACCCCCTCCATCTCCAACCACCCTCCCCCTTAAAATTGTGCTCCTGAGGACAAAACACCCACTCTAAATTTTTTCAGAAACTTCGCCTTTTTCTTTACACTATTCACAAACCTTAACGTTTACTGTTACACCGGAGCCTTTTAAATTTCCACCCCGCCCCCTCTCTTCACTTTTTTCCGATGGCCACTGTTGAGGTTTTTGGCCTTACCTGCTGTGTGTAATTATAACTATAAATTTTTAAAGAACCTTAGCTGATAAATGACAGCAAATCGTCTACAAGCCGCCCCCCGCAGACGAGGGCTAGAAGCTGTCAAAAAACCCTCACAACATTGGTGTCAAAAATACAATTTTAAGTA
Source organism: Cherax quadricarinatus (assembly GCF_026875155.1). NCBI lineage: Eukaryota > Metazoa > Arthropoda > Malacostraca > Decapoda > Parastacidae > Cherax > Cherax quadricarinatus. The sequence continues at coordinate 8,947,007 of NC_069497.1, read as the reverse complement.
TAAATTCCCCTAGGGGTGTTATTCAGCATATTTTATTCGATGATGGTGACAAAATACCTACTTTTTTTGGACTCAAAAATCCACACCTTCTGCCGATTATAGGTTGATTTCAAACCTTGTATCAAGAATTGCGCAACCCCCCCGATCTACAAGAAATTTTGTAATACCTTCTCTTTGTAACGGAGATGGTTTTTCTAAAACCCTTTGAAGGTATCGGGACTTGATAGAACTGAATGTCCTTGGGTGTCCACGTCTTCCATGTCTAGGGAAAAGCACACGGTCACTAGTTCCACAAGATTTGTCTTTATTGTTACATGTGTTTGAGACACTTTGTTCACATAACGCACAGATCTCCTGGCTCATGTCCTCCCCTAGAGTTTAAAGTTGGGTTGGCGATGCCCCCACGCCCCAAGCCGCACTGCCCTAATACAAAAAAAAAACGCTGACCCAGACCTTTCATCCTTTCAAATCCCCGATGAAGCAAAGCGAATGTTTGTTTCTTCTGTCTTAAGCATAGAACAACAAAACCTATCTTTACATGGAAAAAGTGGGACAGGATTTTCCTTAATTGTCCCGCTAAGAAAAAAAATGTATGTCCTTTAAAAAAACACTTTTCAACACCGCTGCAAGGAGCAGAGGTCACTTGACTACGTGGCAAGCATTTGTGATAAATTACTCACCTACAGAAAAACAGACGCTCGCCCCTTCTGAGGGGCCCCCTCGGGGCTAAAGAGGGCGGCCCCGGGGGTAAAGGGGGCGGAAGGGGGCTAAAAACCCCCCCCCGGGGAAAAAATTTTCTCCACAGACCGAACGTTTGGGCCCACTTGTAACCTGCCACTCCCTCTCCCCCCCCCCCCTTTTTTCGGTGCCTCCTGTCTTGGCCCCCCACTCCCTTAAACTTTCTGCCCCATATTTTGCTTCCCAGTCCGCTGCGCTGGCGTTAGGACTTCATTAAAATCCGATGCAGCGGCTCTCTTTTTTGTGACAGGGCCCATCCTCCATGGTTTTGGTCTGGGGATGCCCCCACAATTTTTAAACCTCTACCTCCACTGTACACAGTGGCAAAGACCCCCTTTGACACCCTCATTTCACGCAACCCACTCCCTGGGTCCGTATAATTCTGTTTTTGATGCCCCACACCCTTACCTCGTCCTTTACCACCCTGTCGGGGAGCACCCCACCTCCCAGGGGGTGACAAGGATTTCAAAAACCTGGAAAATTCCTTCAATTCCCAAACCCCTTTTCCTCCTGTACTTTTTGCTAAAACCCCGATCCACGGGAAAAGGGGTGTCTGGCCCGGGTTTAAACGATAAAAGGCCTCACCCTTTCCCCCAGCCTTTACCCCCTCATCCACTATCTCGTTCCATAGACGACCAACGCCCTCCTTCACGCCCGTTGTTTAAACGCCTGTTTCCCCCGGTGTAGAAGGGATGTCTCCCCCCCGGGGCCCAGGAGTTTCGTTGCCCTTCCCACACTCCGCCCCCTTGTAAATCATATTCCCCACATAGTCGGCATGTACACCTTTGCCCCCGCTTTATGCACCATGCCCGGTGTCCTGTTTTCCCTTTTAGGTACACTAAGAGGGTTTAATGGGGTGTCGCAATGTCATTTTTTGGGTTTTAAAAGTGACCTCCGGCAAAACCTGTGTAGGCACCCGAAAACCCATTTCCCCATGCGGGCCAAATAAATCATTTTTCCGTTTTCCCCCCCCCCAAAAACTTTTCTGTATTGTCCCCTCGCCTCAAAGGGGAAATTACCCCGTTTAACCCCTTTGTATAATGTCTGGATAATCGATCATCCTCACACGCACGCTTTTGGTTTTTGCATCAAGACTTTTCGTCCTGAAAAAAATTGACTAACGACTCATAAACCGTTGCTGAGAGCAGTCCCAAAAAAAAATCTACGTGCCCATTCAATCTACCCGAACAACTTCCATCCTGAATTCCATACGTGTCTCTGATGATTTTTGGTAGTAATACCTGGGCTGACGCTGGGGTTATTGCCCCACTGAGAAATTCAACCCCCGACAGTGTTAAACCCCGGTTTTAAACTGCACACCATGGGTTTTTTAATGGTAGTTCTTCCCTGGTTGATGACAGAGGGGCACAAAACACCACCTCACACTACCTGTCCGGGGAAATGAAGTGCGTTTTTTGCGGAAGGGCTGCACGGCCCCAAAAGCGTGCAGACAATAAAAGTGTGTAATTGTTACATCCTACCCCCACATACATAAAATGAAAAATATAAGGGAAAAAAAAATTTTTTATTTTGCAATTTAAAGAGAAAAAAAATTTGAAAAGAAAATAAAAATTATTTTTTTTTTATTAACACCGACAGTTTCCCACTGAGACAGGGGGGACCCAAAAAAAAAGAATTTCTTTTTTTCACATTACTTCCCCACTGTCTTTCTGAGGGGTGCCCACACTTTTAGTTAAAAAAAAAATGCAATAAATTAACACTCCATACCCCCGGGTGGGTTTGGAAACCCCCGGTCAAATCTCAAAACTTAACACTCCTTCCCCTCAGAGCATGTTGATATGTTGCAGTATTCCCATAATATACCCCCCCTTGTTTCAGAGTCTTCCCCCTCCAAAATTCAAGTCCCAGATAACTGGCTCCCTTATCCCTTCAAAAAGTTACTTTTCCCGCACTGCAACACTGAAATGTCTCGGATAGAAAAACCCAAATTTAACGTTTTTTAGCCAGGTAATGGTGTTGGGAAAGAGGGTTTAAAATTTTTCGGTTTTTTTGGGTTTCCTTTTGAAGAGCTGGCAAAACCCCAGCAAAGAGTAGGGTGCCCCTTGCATCCCCAAACTTTGCAGCCGTTGTCCTGATGCCTTTAAGAGGATAGATTTTAAAACAATGACCCCCCTGGACTGAAAGAAAACCAGAAGAAGTAATGGGATATGTGGTTGTCGATGAGCCCGTCCTTTAGAAATTTATTGTTGCATCAGTAAAGGGGTTTAAAAAAAGGGGTTTAACATTAAAGGAAGCTATAAGGGAATTTTTTTTTTTGACATTCGGTAGGAAAAAAGCCAGAGGTTTACCCGAGTGTTTTTTAAAATGGCCTTGGGCCCGATGGGCCTAAAGGTCCCGAGGGGGTACCCGTTAAGGGGGCTAACTAATCTGGTGGTGCTTTTCCCTTTTCTCGAAGTGATGGGGTGTAGTAAGGGGAGACAAAACCCCGTGCTAACGCCAAATTTTTTTTGGTTTGTTTTCAAAGGGGAGACGATCACAGGGCTATCCCAAAACGTTTCGCCCATCAAGGGTTTCGATCCACCTTCGGGATTTCCCTTTATGGGGGAAATTTCCCTACTGTTAGGGAAAATTTTTTTGTGTTTAGTGCCCCCTGGGGGCCTAGTATAAAGGGAAAAAGTTAATTGTAAATAGCAGGTAAAATAAATATGTTGGTAGTGGCAAAAATCCTTTTTTGCTGGCACTTTTTGGGAAATTTCTGATTCGTTTAGAATGCAAAGTTACTTAAACTTAAATTTAAGGGGTGCATGACGACCCTAGGTAAAAAATTCCATATGGCAAGAAAATCGGTTTTATATCAATTAGATTTGGTTTTAGGCTGACTACCGCGCTACCTTAATATTCTGTAACTTGCTGTCTGTTAATCTTTGAGGTCCTCCACCTCCCTTTACCCGGGAAGGGTGTGAGGAGACAGGAGGTAAGTGTAGAGGTTGGTAATAGGCCTCACTCTGTGTGACATGGGCTGCCAATGATACCTTCTGCTTTACCTCACAGTTTTTCCCCTCATATCTGTTGCTGTCTTGTAACATTGCAAAGCTAATAATGCACGAGAGTGAAAACGATCTCGAACTAAACTTTTCTCCCTATTTGGCCTCTTCTGCGTATATATATATACATATATATATTATATATATATATAATATATATATATATATATATATATATATATATATACATATACATATATAATATATATATATATATATATATATATTATATATATATATATATATATATATATATATATATATATATATATATATATTTTTTTTTTTTTTTTATCACACTGGCCGATTCCCACCAAGGCAGGGTGGCCCGAAAAAGAAAAACTTTCACCATCATTCACTCCATCACTGTCTTGCCAGAAGGGTGCTTTACACTACAGTTTTTAAACTGCAACATTAACACCCCTCCTTCAGAGTGCAGGCACTGTACTTCCCATCTCCAGGACTCAAGTCCGGCCTGCCGGTTTCCCTGAACCCTTCATAAATGTTACTTTGCTCACACTCCAACAGCACGTCAAGTATTAAAAAACCATTTGTCTCCATTCACTCCTATCAAACACGCTCACGCATGCCTGCTGGAAGTCCAAGCCCCTCGCACACAAAACCTCCTTTACCCCCTCCCTCCAACCCTTCCTAGGCCGACCCTACCCCCGCCTTCCTTCCACTACAGACTGATACACTCTTGAAGTCATTCTGTTTCGCTCCATTCTCTCTACATGTCCGAACCACCTCAACAACCCTTCCTCAGCCCTCTGGACAACAGTTTTGGTAATCCCGCACCTCCTCCTAACTTCCAAACTACGAATTCTCTGCATTATATTCACACCACACATTGCCCTCAGACATGACATCTCCACTGCCTCCAGCCTTCTCCTCGCTGCAACATTCATCACCCACGCTTCACACCCATATAAGAGCGTTGGTAAAACTATACTCTCATACATTCCCCTTTTTGCCCCCAAAGGACAAAGTTCTTTGTCTCCACAGACTCCTAAGTGCACCACTCACTCTTTTTCCCTCATCAATTCTATGATTCACCTCATCTTTCATAGACCCATCCGCTGACACGCCCACTCCCAAATATCTGAATACGTTCACCTCCTCCATACTCTCTCCCTCCAATCTGATATTCAATCTTTCATCACCTAATCTTTTTGTTATCCTCATAACCTTACTCTTTCCTGTATTCACCTTTATTTTCTTCTTTTGCACACCCTACCAAATTCATCCACCAATCTCTGCAACTTCTCTTCAGAATCTCCCAAGAGCACAGTGTCATCGCAAAGAGCAGCTGTGACAACTCCCACTTTGTGTGTGATTCTTTATCTTTTAACTCCACGCCTCTTGCCAAGACCCTCGCATTTACTTCTCTTACAACCCCATCTATAAATATATTAAACAACCACGGTGACATCACACATCCTTGTCTAAGGCCTACTTTTACTGGGAAAAAATTTCCCTCTTTCCTACATACTCTAACTTGAGCCTCACTATCCTCGTAAAAACTCTTCACTGCTTTCAGTAAACCTACCTCATACACCATACACTTGCAACATCTGCCACATTGCCCCCTATCCACCCTGTCATACGCCTTTTCCAAATCCATAAATGCCACAAAGACCTCTTTAGCCTTATCTAAATACTGTTCACTTATATGTTTCACTGTAAACACCTGGTCCACACACCCCCTACCTTTCCTAAAGCCTCCTTGTTCATCTGCTATCCTATTCTCCGTCTTACTCTTAATTCTTTCAATTATAACTCTACCATAAAACTTTACCAGGTACACTCAACAGACTTATTCCCCTATAATTTTTGCACTCTCTTTTATCCCCTTTGCCTTTATACAAAGGAACATGCATGCTCTCTGCCAATCCCTAGGGACCTTACCCTCTTCCATACATTATTAAATAAAATTTCACCCCAAACCCCTCCAAAACTATATCCCCACCTGCTTTTAACATTTCTATCTTTATCCATCAATCCCAGCTGCCTTACCCCCCTTTCATTTTACCTACTGCCCCCACGAACTTCCCCCACACTCACAACTGGCTCTTCCTCACTCCTACAAGATGTTATTCCTCCTTTGCCCTATACACGAAATCACAGCTTCCCTATCTTATCAACATTTAACAATTCCTCAAAATATTCCCTCCATCTTCCAATACCTCTAACTCTCCATTTAATAACTCTCCTCTCCTATTTTTAACTGACAAATCCATTTGTTCTCTAGGCTTTCTTAACTTGTTAATCTCACTCCAAAACTTTTTCTTATTTTCAACAAAATTTGTTGATAACATCTCACCCACTCTCATTTGCTCTCTTTTTACATTGCTTCACCACTCTCTTAACTTCTCTCTTTTTCTCCATATACTCTTCCCTCCTTGCATCACTTCTACTTTGTAAAAACTTCTCATATGCTAACTTTTTCTCCCTTACTACTCTCTTTACATCATCATTCCACCAATCGCTCCTCTTCCCTCCTGCACCCACTTTCCTGTAACCACAAACTTCTGCTGAACACTCTAACACTACATTTTTAAACCTACCCCATACCTCTTCAACCCCATTACCTATGCTCTCATTAGCCCATCTATCCTCCAATAGCTGTTTATATCTTACCCTAACTGCCTCCTCTTTTAGTTTATAAACCTTCACCTCTCTCTTCCCTGATGCTTCTATTCTCCTTGTATCCCATCTACCTTTTACTCTCAGTGTAGCTACAACTAGAAAGTGATCTGATATATCTGTGGCCCCTCTATAAACATGTACATCCTGAAGTCTACTCAACAGTCTTTTATCTACCAATACATAATCCAACAAACTACTGTCATTTTCGCCCTACATCATATCGTGTATACTTATTTATCCTCTTTTTCTTAAAATATGTATTACCTATAACTAAACCCCTTTTCTATACAAAGTTCAATCAAAGGGCTCCCATTATCATTTACACCTGGCACCCCAAACTTACCTACCACCACACCCTCTCTAAAAGTTTCTCCTACTTTAGCATTCAAGTCCCCTACCACAATTACTCTCTCACTTGGTTCAAAGGCTCCTATACATTCACTTAACATCTCCCCAAAATCTCTCTCTCTCCTCTGCATTCCTCTCTTCTCCAGGTGCATACACGCTTATTATGACCCACTTCTCGCATCCAACCTTTACTTTAATCCACATAATTCTTGAATTTACACATTCATATTCTCTTTTTCTCCTTCCATAACTGATCATTTAACATTACTGCTACCCCTTCCTTTGCTCTAACTCTCTCAGATACTCCAGATTTAATCCCATTTATTTCCCCCCACTGAAACTCTCCTACCCCTTCAGCTTTGTTTCGCTTAGGGCCAGGACATCCAACTTCTTTTCATTCATAACATCAGCAATCATCTGTTTCTTGTCATCCACACTACATCCACGCACATTTAAGCAACCCAGTTTTATAAAGTTTTCTTCTTCTCTTTTTTAGTAATTGTATACAGGAGAAGGGGTTACTAGCCCATTGCTCCCGGCATTTTAGTCGCCTCATACGACACGCATGGCTTACGGAGGAAAGATTCTTTTCCACTTCCCCATGGACAATAGAAGAAATAAAAAAGAACAAGAGCTATTTAGAAAAAGGAGAAAAACCTAGATGTATGTATATATATATATGCATGTGCGTGTCTGTGAAGTGTGACCAAAGTGTAAGTAGGAGTAGCAAGATATCCCTGTTATCTTAGCGTGTTTATGAGACAGAAAAAGAAACCAGCAATCCTACCATCATGCAAAACAGTTACAGGTTTTTGTTTCACAGTCATCTGGCAGGACGGTAGTACTTCCCTGGTGGGTTGCTGTCTACCAACCTACTACTATATATAATATATATATATATATATATATATATATATATATATATATATAATATATATATATATATATATATATAATACATAATGTGCAATAAGATCACAGTAAACAGGTGATTTCAGAATATGCAAAACACCCACTGTGAAAGAATAGAGAAGTTCCAAGCGCTTTCGTGACTACTCACATTATAAGGATAATGTGAGTAGTCACGAAAGCGCTTGGAACTTCTCTATTCTTTCACAGTGGTTGTTTTGCATATATATATATATATATATATAATAATATATTATATATATATATATATATATATATATATATTATATATATATATATATATATATATATATAAATATATATTAGAATTCGCAGAACAGGCGAAGTATTCACAAACACTATCTCAGATCGAAGGGGATTCGAACCTACAAACCTTGGAACATGGTACTCAGTGCTTTACCCCCGTACCACACTGGTGCAATACCTTGGCGCCCAGCTAACGCTAGAAGTTTTTGTCCAAGGCAGCCAGCCTTCAGGCAGACAAGCTAAAGGGTGGGGGAGAGGGGTGGAAATCCTTAGCTCAGGAACTTGCACACTTCTCAGTGCATCATCAGGAGCTATGCAATATTGCAAGAGGAGCAACTGAAGAAATGAGGATAAGTTTTCTCAGAGTAGAGCAGGGCGGGGTGACACTAGCTCCAGCTTCTCTCAGAATGTAAGAGGCACCGGTCCTCTTAACACCCACCCCTACACCATCCCCTCCCCACCCACCGGTCCTCTTAACACCCACCCCTCCACCCGCCCCTCCCCACCCAACGGTCCTCTTAACACCTACCCCTCCACCATCGCGTCCCCACCCACCGGTCCTCTTACACCCTCCCCTCCACCCCCCCGCCCCACCCACCAGTCCTCTTAACACCCACCCCTCCACCATCGCCTCCCCACCCATCGGTCCTCTTAAACACCCACCCCTCCACATCGCCTCCCCCCACCCACCGTCCTCTTAACACCCATCCCTCCACCCTCCCCGCCCCACCCACCGGTCCTCTTAACACCCACCCCTCCACCCCCCGCCCCCCACCCACGTCGTCTTAACACCCACCCCTCCACCCCCGCCCCACCCACCGGTCTCTTAACACCCACCCCTCCACCCTCCCCACCCCACCAACCGGTCCCTCTTAACACCCACCCATCCACCCCCCCCGCCCCACCCACGGTCCTCTTAACACCCACCCCTCCACCCTCCCCGCCCCACCCACCAGTCCTGTTACCAACACCCCCCATCCACCCCCGCCCACCCACCGGTCCTGTTAACACCCACCCCTCTAACCCCCACCCCCACCCACCGTCCTGTAACAACCACCCCTCCACCCCTCGCCCCACCCACCGGTCCTCTTAACACCCACCCCTAAACCCCGGCCCCCACCCACCGGTCCTGTTAACAACCACCCTCCACCCCCCGCCCCACCCACCGGTCCTCTTAACACCCACCCCTCCACCCCCGCCCCACCCACCGGTCCTCTTAACAACCACCCCCTCCACCCCTGCCCCACCCACCGGTCCTGTTAACAACCACCCCTCCACCCCCCGACCCCACCCACCGGTCCTGTTAACAACCACCCCTCCACCCCCGCCCCACCCACCGGTCCTCTTAACAACCACCCCTCCACCCACCCGCCCCACCCACCGGTCCTGTTAACAACCACCCCTCCACCCCCCCGCCCCACCCACCTGTCCTGTTAACAACCACCCCTCCACCCCCGCCCCACCCACCGGTCCTCTTAACACCCACCCCTCCACCCCCGCCCCACCCACCGCTCCTCTTAACACCCACCCCTCCACCCTCCCTGCCCCACCCACCGGTCCTCTTAACAACCACCCCTCCACCCCCGCCCCACCCACCGGTCCTGTTAACAACCACCCCTCCACCCCCCGCCCCACCCACCGGTCCTGTTAACAACCACCCCTCCACCCCGCCCCACCCACCGGTCCTCTTAACACCCACCCCTCCACCCTCCCCGCCCCACCCACCGTCCTGTTAACAACCACCCCTCCACCCTCGCCCCACCCACCGGTCCTCTTAACAACCACCCCTCCACCCCCGCCCCACCCACCGGTCCTGTTAACAACCACCCCTCCACCCCCCGCCCCACCCACCGGTCCCTGTTAACAACCACCCCTCCACCCCCGCCCCACCCACCGGTCCTCTTAACACCCACCCCTCCACCCCGCCCCACCCACCGCTCCTCTTAACACCCACCCCTCCACCCTCCCCGCCCCACCCACAGGTCCTGTTAACAACCACCCCTCCACCCCCGCCCCACCCACTGGTCCTCTAACAACCACCCCTCCACACCCGCCCCACCACCGGTCCTGTTAACAACCACCCCTCCACCCCTCGCCCCCACCACCGGGTCCTGTTAACAACCACCCCTCCACCCCCGCCCCACCCACCGTCCTCTTAACACCACCCCTCCACCCCGCCCCACCCACCGCTCCTCTTAAAACCCACCCTTCCACCCCCGCCCCAACCACCGGTCCTCTTAACAACCACCCCTCCACCCTCCCCGCCCCACCCACCGGTCCTGTTAACAACCACCCCTCCACCCCGGCCCCACCCACCGGTTCTCTTAACAACCACCCCCCTCCACCCCCCGCCCCACCCACCGGTCCTGTTTAACAACCACCCCTCCACCCCCCGCCCCAACCCACCGGTCCTGTTAACAACCACCCCTCCACCCCCCCCCCCCCACCGGTCCTGTTAACACCCACCCCTCAACCCCCACCCCACCCACCGGTCCTGTTAACAACCACCCCTCCACCCCTCGCCCCACCCACCGGTCCTCTTAACACCCACCCCTAAACCCCGGCCCCACCCACCGGTCCTGTTAACAACCACCCCTCCACCCCCCGCCCCACCCACCGGTCCTCTTAACACCCACCCCTCCACCCCCGCCCCACCCACCGGTCCTCTTAACAACCACCCCTCCACCCCTGCCCCACCCACCGGTCCTGTTAACAACCACCCCTCCACCCCCCGCCCCACCCACCGTCCTGTTAACAACCACCCCTCCACCCCCGCCCCACCCACCGGTCCTCTTAACACCCACCCCTCCACCCCCGCCCCACACCACCGGTCCTCTAACACCCAACCCCTCCACCCTCCCCGCCCCACCCACCGGTCCTGTTAAACAACCACCCCTCCACCCCCGCCCCACCCACCGGTCCTCTTAACAACCACCCCTCCACCCCCGCCCCACCCACCGGTCCTGTTAACAACCACCCCTCCACCCCCCGCCCCACCCACCTGTCCTGTTAACAACCACCCCTCCACCCCCGCCCCACCCACCGTCCTCTTAACACCCCACCCTCCACCCCCGCCCCACCCACCGCTCCTCTTAACACCCACCCCTCCACCCTCCCTGCCCCACCCACCGGTCCTCTTAAAACCACCCCTCCACCCCCGCCCCACCCACCGGTCCCTGTTAACAACCACCCCCTCCACCCTCCGCCCCACCCCACCGGTCCTGTTAACAACCACCCCTCCACCCCCGCCCCACCCACCGGTCCTCTTAACACCCACCCCTCCCCCCTCCCCGCCCCACCCACCGTCCTGTTAACAACCACCCCTCCACCCCCGCCCCACCCACCGGTCCTCTTAACAACCACCCCCTCCACCCCCGCCCCACCCACCGGTCCTGTTAACAACCACCCCTCCACCCGCGCCCCACCCACCGGTCCTGTTAACAACCACCCCTCCACCCCCGCCCCACCCACCAGTCCTCTTAACACCCACCCCTCCACCCCCGCCCCACCCACCGCTCCTCTTAACACCCACCCCTCCACCCTCCCCGCCCCACCCACAGGTCCTGTTAACAACCACCCCTCCACCCCCGCCCCACCCACTGTCCTCTTAACAACCACCCTCCACACCCGCCCCACCCACCGGTCCTGTTAACAACCACCCCTCCACCCCTCGCCCCACCCACCGGTCCTGTTAACAACCACCCCTCCACCCCCGCCCCACCCACCGGTCCTCTTAACACCCACCCCTCCACCCCCGCCCCACCCACCGCTCCTCTTAAAACCCCACCCCTCCACCCCCGCCCCAACCACCGTCCTCTTAACAACCACCCCTCCACCCTCCCCGCCCCACCCACCGGTCCTGTTAACAACCACCCCTCCACCCCGGCCCCACCCACCGGTCTCTTAACAACCACCCCTCCACCCCCCGCCCCACCACCGGTCCTGTTAACAACCACCCCTCCACCCCCCGCCCCACCCACCGGTCCTGTTAACAACCACCCCTCCACCCCCGCCCCACCCACCGTCCTCTTAACACCCACCCCTCCACCCCGCCCCACCCACCGCTCCTCTTAACAACCACCCCTCCACCCTCCCCACCCCACCCACCGGTCCTCTTAACACCCACCCCCCCCCACCCCTGCCCCACCCACCGCTCCTCTTAACACACCCACCCCTCCACCCCCGCCCCACCCACCCGTCCTCTTAACAACCACCCCTCCACCCTCCCCGCCCCACCCACCGGTCCTGTTAACAACCACCCCTCCACCCCCGCCCCACCCACCGGTCCTCTTAACACCCACCCCTCCACCCCTGCCCCACCACCGCTTCTCTTAACACCCACCCCTCCACCCCCGCCCCACCCACCGGTCCTCTTAACAACCACCCCTCCACCCTCCCCGCCCCACCCACCAGTCCTGTTAACAACCACCCCTCCACCCCCCGCCCCACCCACCGGCCTCTTAACACCCACCCCTCCACCCCCCCTGCCCCACCCACCACTTCTCTTAACACACACCCCTCCACCCCTGCCCCACCCACCGCTTCTCTTAACACCCACCCCTCCACCCCCGCCCCACCCACCGGTCCTCTTAACAACCACCCCTGCACCCTCCCCGCCCCACCCACCGGTCCTGTTAACAACCACCCCTCCACCCCCCGCCCCACCCACCGCTTCTCTTAACACCCACACCCCTCCACCCCCGCCCCACCCACCCTCCTCTTAACAACCACCCCTCCACCCTCCCCGCCCCACCCACCGGTCCTGTTAACAACCACCCCCTCCATCCCCGCCCCACCCACCGGTCCTCTTAACACCCACCCCCTCCACCCCTGCCCCACCCACCGCTTCTCTTAACACCCACCCCTCCACCCCTGCCCCACCCACCCGTCCTCTTAACACCCACCCCTCCACCCCCGCCCCACCCACCCCTCTCTTTAACAACCACCCCTGCACCCTCCCCCGCCCCACCCACCGGTCCTCTTAACACCCACCCCTCCACCCCCGCCCCACCCACCGCTTCTCTTAACACCCACCCCTCCACCCCCGCCCCACCCACCGTCCTCTTAACAACCACCCCTGCACCCTCCCCGCCCCACCCACCGTCCTCTTAACACCCCCACCCCTCCACCCCCTGCCCCACCCACCGCTTCTCTTAACACCCACCCCTCCACCCCCGCCCCACCCACCGGTCCTCTTAACAACCACCCCTGCACCCTCCCCGCCCCACCCACCGGTCCTGTTAACAACCACCCCTCCACCCCCGCCCCACCCACCGCTTCTCTTAACACCCACCCCCTCCACCCCCGCCCCACCCACCCGTCCTCTTAACAACCACCCCTCCACCCTCCCCGCCCCACCCACCGGTCCTGTTAACAACCACCCCTCCATCCCCCGCCCCACCCACCGGTCCTCTTAACACCCACCCCTCCACCCCTGCCCCACCCACCGCTTCTCTTAACAACCCACCCCTCCACCCCCGCCCCACCCACCCGTCCTCTTAACACCCACCCCTCCACCCCCGCCCCACCCACCCCTCCTCTTAACAACCACCCCTGCACCCTCCCCGCCCCACCCACCGGTCCTCTTAACACCCACCCCTCCACCCCCGCCCCACCCACCGCTCCTCTTAACAAACCACCCCTCCACCCTCCCCGCCCCACCCAATATGGGGTAGACAAGGCCACCAAATTTACAGAAAGCGGAAAACAGAAAAATAGGAGGTATAATAGCCAGCCCTAAGCTGGCTATTATACCTCCTAATATCTGAGAACAGTCATGTGACATAATACGTTGCAATAAAAGGATAAAACATATACGGAATGAATTCACTTGTTCATCATTTTAAAAGCCGTACGTCTCGGCTTTTAGAATGTCCCCGGAAATACTCGCAAGTATTTCTTCATATATTCCTACATACATTACTCAGAAATGGTAAACATGAGGAAATTAAATCTTCATCAGAGTACAAAACAAATTCTGGCCACAAAATAGAGCGAAACACCAACGTCAAAGACCTGGGAGTGATCATATCGGAGAATCTCACCTTCAAGGACCATAACATTGTATCAATCGCATCTGCTAGAAAAATGACAGGATGGATAATGAGAACCTTCAAAACTAGGGAGGCCAAGCCCATGATGACACTCTTCAGGTCACTTGTTCTATCTAGGCTGGAATATTGCTGCACACTAACAGCACCTTTCAAGGCAGGTGAAATTGCTGACCTAGAAAATGTACAAAGAACTTTCACGGCGCGCATAACGGAGATAAAACACCTCAATTACTGGGAGCGCTTGAGGTTCCTAAACCTGTATTCCCTGGAACGCAGGAGGGAGAGATACATGATTATATACACCTGGAAAATCCTAGAGGGACTAGTCCCGAACTTGCACACGAAAATCACTCACTACGAAAGCAAAAGACTTGGCAGACGATGCACCATCCCCCCAATGAAAAGCAGGGGTGTCACTAGCACGTTAAGAGACCATACAATAAGTGTCAGGGGCCCAAGACTGTTCAACTGCCTCCCAGCACACATAAGGGGGATTACCAACAGACCCCTGGCAGTCTTCAAGCTGGCACTGGACAAGCACCTAAAGTCAGTTCCTGATCAGCCGGGCTGTGGCTCGTACGTTGGTTTGCGGGCAGCCAGCAGCAACAGCCTGGTTGATCAGGCTCTGATTCACCAGGAGGCCTGGTCACAGACCGGGCCGCGGGAGCGTTGACCCCCGGAACTCTCTCCAGGTAAACTCCAGGTAAACTCCCTACCAATATTCTCAGTATCGATGAATATGCTTGTATTATTTATCCATCTTCTATAACATTCCGATAATATTCCGATAATATTCCGATTTTCGAATATCCTTTAACACCACTGACAGCCGAACTCTGTAATCCACTGGGCTAGTTGCAATCACCATGTTGCAACCATGTTGCAATCACCATGTTGCAATCACCATGTTGCAATCGCCATGTTGCAATCACCATGTTGCAATCACCATATTCCAATCACCATGCTGCAATCACCATGTTGCAATCACCATGTTGCAATCACCATGTTGCAATCGCCATGTTGCAATCGCCATGTTGCAATCACCATGTTGCAATCACCATATTCCAATCACCATGCTGCAATCACCATGTTGCAATCACCATGTTGCAATCACCATGTTGCAATCACCATGTTCCAATCACCATGTTCCAATCACCATGCTGCAATCACTATGTTGCAATCACCATGTTGCAATCGCCATGTTGCAATCACCATATTGCAATCACCATGTTCCAATCACCATATTCCAATCATCATGCTGCAATCACCATGTAATCACCATATTACAATCACCGTATTATAATCACCAGGTTGCAATCACCATGTTGCAATCACCATGTTGCAATCACCATGTTGCAATCACCATGTTGCAATCACCAATGTGTACCTTTGTATGCCTGAACTTAGTAAGGTTTTGGACCTCAAGAAAAATAAGCCACAGCATCGGCCTCCGACCATCCTAGGTGAACCACACACGTGCCGCCATGTGCATCCCTGCCTGAATAAACTCGCCTGCCTACTTACTAACTATTAATATTTATATATATTGATCATGTTGCCATCACTGATTGTGCAAGACAGGTATACAATACCGACAAGATGAAAGTTAAGACACTTGTGCAACATCTGGTTATCTTTATTGTAGACGTTTCGCCATCCAGTGGCTTTATCAATACAGATTCTTGGACATAATAAGGAAACAGAAGAACTATATACAAAAGATGAGGTAATCAGTCCCTCAGCCTTGAAGGTGGTGTTTAGAGCACCATGGTTGTAGAGATTCTGAAGCACAGGCAAGGAGACTGGCGCTTATATAGGCGTCAGTGAAAGGGATGGGTAGCAGACGAGGGCATAGTCACTGGTAGGCGGGAGTCCCCAGTGGAAGTAGGTCCTACCCAAATTGATGAGTTAGTTGCAGTAGCCGTGAAGAAGGTGATGTAGATGTCCTCTGAACCAAGATACCATGATGTTGCAGTGTCTGACAAGTTGTGCAAGACAGGTATATAGTTCTTCTGTTTCCTTATTATGTCCAAGAATCTGTATTGATAAAGCCACTGGATGGCGAAACATCACTGATTACAACCACTTAACCTTGTGTACCTGTAAACATATGATATAGTAAGACATAACCGGGTTATATAATATGGTACCATTCACGACGGACGTAATGATCTTCGATGCGCAGACACTGGTCGAACGTCACCGGAGGATCATGAGACTCCATGACGTCACCGGAGGATCATGAGACTCCATGACGTCACCGGAGGATCATGAGACTCCATGGTATAATGAGCAATCCTGAGATTTTGTGTAACATTGTTTACCTGGAGTTTACCTGGAGAGAGTTCCGGGGGTCAACGCCCCCGCGGCCCGGTCTGTGACCAGGCCTCCTGGTGGATCAGAGCCTGATCAACCAGGCTGTTGCTGCTGGCTGCATGCAAACTAACGTACGAGTCACAGCCCGGCTGATCAGGAACTGACTTTAGGTGCTTGTCCAGTGCCAGCTTGAAGACTGCCAGGGGTCTGTTGGTAATCCCCCTTATGTGTGCTGGGAGGCAGTTGAACAGTCTCGGGCCCCTGACACTTATTGTATGGTCTCTTAACGTGCTAGTGACACCCCTGCTTTTCATTGTCTGCCAAGTCTTTTGCTTTCGTAGTGAGTGATTTTCGTGTGCAAGTTCGGTACTAGTCCCTCTAGGATTTTCCAGGTGTATATAATCATGTATCTCTCCCTCCTGCGTTCCAGGGAATACAGGTTTAGGAACCTCATGCGCTCCCAGTAATTGAGGTGTTTTATCTCCGTTATGCGCGCCGTGAAAGTTCTCTGTACATTTTCTAGGTCGGCAATTTCACCTGCCTTGAAAGGTGCTGTTAGTGTGCAGCAATATTCCAGCCTAGATAGAACAAGTGACCTGAAGAGTGTCATCATGGGCTTGGCCTCCCTAGTTTTGAAGGTTCTCATTATCCATCCTGTAATTTTTCTAGCAGATGCGATTGATACAATGTTATGGTCCTTGAAGGTGAGATCCTCCGACATGATCACTCCCAGGTCTTTGACATTGGTGTTTCGCTCTATTTTGTGGCCAGAATTTGTTTTGTACTCTGATGAAGATTTAATTTCCTCATGTTTACCATATCTGAGTAATTGAAATTTCTCATCGTTGAACTTCATATTGTTTTCTGCAGCCCACTGAAAGATTTGGTTGATGTCCGCCTGGAGCTTTGCAGTGCTGTTTAAGGTTGTGCACAATAAATGGCCTATTTAAATTCTTTCTACAAGCGAACTACAATTAATCATATTTATACATGATTAATCAATTAATCATATATAAAAAGTTGTAATAATGTTGGTAGAATTACCGACAATATGTAAAGTAAAAGGACACAAGTGCAACTAATGTGACATTTTATGGTGGCAACGTTTCGCTCTCCAGGAGCTTTATCAAGCCATTACAAACAGTACATGGACACAGAGGGTATATAAAGGCTCAGAGTGAGGTGCAATACTAGTGGTAGTAGTAGTAGTAGTAGTAGTAGTGACATAAGTTGTAGTAGTAGTAGTAATACAATATGGTAAAGCAATTAACTCGTACATGAGTAAGAGGATATAAAAGAGCTCTTTTATTGCAGTCTTTGATGAAAAACCTATGGCATGGGAATGGGGTCCCCCATCAGTGCTGTCCTAGCCAACTTATACATGGAACACCTAGAGTCCGAACACTTCGCCAACATCATCCCTTCAAGCGTCACTTGGTTACGTTACGTGAACGACGTCCTCGTAATAACTCCCAAACGTTTAGATGTACGGAATCTTCAGGCAAGGCTCAACGCAGTTGAACCGGCGATCCAGTTTACATTAGAAGAAGAGTCCAATGACAAACTACCTTTCCTCGACGTCCTCATTCACAAAGTAGACAACAACCTAAGATTTCAAGTTTATCGAAAACCTACCAATAAAAATGATCTCACACACTTCTATTCCAGTCAAGATACCAAGACCAAAAGAGGCATCATCATCGGGTTTTTGCTAAGAGCACACCGAATTTGTAGTCCTGAATTTCTTGATGAGGAATGTTCATACATTCACCAAACATTCACTGAGTTACATTTTCTTTCTTTTTTTATCAAAGACTGCAAGAAAAGAGCTCTTCAGATCCTTAATTCTCCACGCACCAACACCACTCCAACAAAGTTATAATTCTTCCCAACAGCCAGGTTGCACTGAACGTTTCTAAAGTACTTTCACAAGCTAACACCAGAGTCGCCATCGCTTCCAGCACTTCAATAAAGGATCTGATCAGGACAAAATCAAAGCACCACGAACCAGTCAATGCAGGGGTTTACGCTATACCCTGTGGAGGCTGTGGCAAGATTTATGTAGGTAGATAAGACACATAGGCAACATTTAGGCCTAAATGTTGCCTATGTGTCTTATCTACCAACCTGTCTGTATTGTATACCATTTGTTAATCACACATCAAGATTTATGTAGGTGAAAACAGCAAGAAACCTCGACACCCGCCTCAATGAACACATTTACGCATGTAGGAACGACAACTTGAACAACGCCTGTGTACAACACCGAAATTCAACCAATCATCTCATGAAATTCAGGGACACCCAATTAGTGATCAAAGAAACTAACTTCCGCTGACGCAAGTACCTCGAGTCAGCACTAATCGCTGTTTCGAATACAATTGAACATTAAAATGGTATAAAATACCGACAGGTTGTTAGGTAAGGCACATATGCAACAGTTAAGTATCTTTATTACGAAACGTTTCGCCTACTGTGTAGGCAAAACGTTTTGTAATAAAGATACCTAACTGTTGCATATGTGTCTTACCGAATACAATTAAACAAAACAGAGGCAGCTTCACCATCTCTGAAGTCTTAGCAAGAATCCTCCTGAAAAGAGTAAACCCTGCCATCACATAGTCTCTCCTGTTATACTACACAAAGCACATTACAGAGAGTGAACACTGAAACAGGTCTATATTTGTCTA
This sequence comes from Cherax quadricarinatus, assembly GCF_026875155.1. Lineage (NCBI taxonomy): Eukaryota > Metazoa > Arthropoda > Malacostraca > Decapoda > Parastacidae > Cherax > Cherax quadricarinatus. The sequence goes on along the minus strand of NC_069497.1, from coordinate 8,928,032 downwards.
ACCTATTTTTATGTTACCCAAGTAATAGCTTTTATATCATTTTACTCATGTACGAGTTAATTGCTCTACCCTATTGTGTTACTACTACAACTTATGTCACTACTACTACTACTACTACTACTACCACTAGTATTGCACCTCACTCTGAGCCTTTATATATCCTGTGTGTCCATGTACTGTTTGTAATGGCTTGATAAAGCTCCTGGAGAGCGAAACGTTGCCACAATAAAATGTCACATTAGTTGCACTTGTGTCCTTTTACTTTACATATAAAAAGTTAATTAAAAAGACGTGAGGAAATCTTGATTACTAACAAGGTTCTTATGTGACAGGTAATTTCAGGACCAGTGAAAGAGATCTGAGTGAAGTCCTGTTTGTGTGCTCTCTGTGAATCTGAACCAGGATGCCCTCTCTTGAGCAACTTTACCAGCAGCTGAGAGAAGAGCTCAGAGTTGCTAAGATGGAGATACGGCGATTAACGGAGGAGAACAAGAGGATTCGTAGTAATCCTCCTGTTGTGAGTCCCCAGATCAAGAGGGGAGCTTGGTCAGTGGCCGGGCAACTTGGAACCAAGCTGAAGATCAAGAAAACGGTTGGAGAGGCAGAAACAACGAGAAACCAGAAGACTACCGTGGAAACTTCCAACCCATTCTCGGTGCTACCTGACGAATGTGAGTGTTCTACTGGGAGTGCCACAACGAGCACCAAAGAAGCGTTGGCAGACGTGAGTAAGACATCCCTAGAAACCCCAACGAAGACCATCGAGAACGTCTTGACGAATTCTACAAGTGGTGTAATGCTACCTGGCGAATGTGAGTAGGACTACTCGGAGAACACGAGGAGACGCCAAGGAAGGTAAAAACACTTGTTGTTTGTTGGGGATAGCAAGATTGGGTTAATGGATACGGCATTCTGCTTGAAGTGATTGAGTAGAGGAGAGAGTGTGTTTCCTGGGGCCTGGATCCAAAGGATATTGTTAGCTATTCTGGATGACATCTGTGAGATGGTAATGGAGCAATCCTATTATCTACTGTTCTCAGTGTGAGCAACGATGTTGGCCAGACGTAGGAGTGAGGACCGGATTAGCAGGTATAGGTCAAGCAATAGAGATTAATTAGGAGGATGGGTGGGAAAACACTGTCATTATGTGCATTTTGACAAAGGAGAGGAGTGGAAATGAATGGTTGTCCAGAAGGCAATTGTGTCAATAGCTGGCTGGACAAATACTGTAAGGATTATGCGGTATCAGATTTCATTGACAACTGGGACCTCTTCTATGGCAGAAATGACATGTATGCCAGGGATTGGGGTTCACTTATCTAGAATGTGGGGTGGGTAGCACTGGGCCAACGCAGTGGAGGAGCTGTTAGGTCTTTAAACTAGGAAATAGTTAGTGGTATGGGTTTGAGCGGGTAAACTGGGAAGTCGCAGGGTAGTAACAATGAGGTACTAGGAGAAATAGTAATAGGCAAAATGAGGTGGATATTGGAAAGCCAGTGGCACTAATGACAAGGACAGAAATATAGTTTAGTGGAATAACAGAAAGGAAGCAGGTAGGGAAAAGAGAGAGGATGGGTCATTAAATATTTATTCACTAATAGTCGCAGTGTAGGAATAAGATGGACGAGTTGAGGTAGTTGCTAGTGCAGGTAACATAGATGTATTTGCCATTACTGAGACGTGGTTTATTCAAAAGTCGGGATGCCTGCAGAATGTCACATTCAGGGTTTTAAATTGTTCCAAGTAGATATAAGTATCGGAATGGGGTGGTGTTGATTGTATGATCGAGATCGCTTGAACTGTTGCATAAAAACGGGGTATTAAGTCTGAAGAACACTTACAGAGTCTCGTTTGATAGAATTTCAGAGGGGCATGAAAATTAATTTTAGGTGTGACTATACCGTCCCCCAAATTAGATAGGGGGGACAAGGAGAGAACTTACTATGGGAGGAAATTGTTAGGGCCACAAGGTTTATTCCACTAAAAGCCTTAAATCTCCACTCTCTGGAGAGGCGTAGAATGAGGGGAGATATCACTGAAGTGTATAAGTGGATGACGGGCATAAACAAGGGAGACATTAGAATAAAGTACTGAGGGTGTCGAACCAGGTAAGAACCAGAATAATGGATTTAGTTGGATAAATTTAGATTTAGAAAGGACATAGGTAAGTACTGGTTTTCTAACAGAGTTGTAGATGTTGTTAGGTAAGACACATATGCAACAGTTAGGTATGAACATTAAAATGGTATAAAATACCGACAGTTTGTTAGGTAAGACACATATGCAACAGTTAGGTATCTTTATTTCGAAACGTTTCGCCTACACAGTAGGCTTCTTCAGTCGAGTACAGAAAAGTTGATAGAAGCAGAAGATACTTGAAGACAATGTAATCAGTCCATCACCCTTAAAGGTTTTGATGGTGGTCAGGTCCCTCAGGTCTGGAGAAGAGCATTGTTCCATGGTATGAAAAACAATATGGAGATGTGTACGAACAAGACTCGAACGAAGGTTCAGGTAGATCCCAAATGGGATGAGCAGGGGAAGGACGGGGACAGACAAGAATAGGTGCAGGAGAGGAGTGTTCTTAGTGTAGAAAATGAGCCATGGGCTTATGTGTGTAGCAGCGAAGGCGTTCGTGGGACAGATATTGAGAAGAGAAATTCAGGCCTCTTCTGTTAGGTACTCCTGTGGGAGTGAGCGAGGAGAAGGGATATTGCGACGTTGAGCGGCTAGGAAAGAGGAGTGTAGAACTGGGCATGTCTTAACCCACAAATGCTAAGGCAAAACGTTGGTCAGAGAATGGTACCTGTCATAGAAGGTACCTTGTCTGCGGACTCCAAAGGTTTTTGTAAGTAGGGTTAGGAGAGGATCATGCAAGGAGTAGGAAAAGGTGTGTGTTGGTTTGTGGGTCTGCGGATGTTTCCGTGCAAGGAGAGTAGGTCCAGTAGTCATGTTGTGTCTTAATGTTTGTCTATCTGCTGTCACTGTGCCTCTTCCAGTAACAGATTCAGCGCAGGGATGTCTATACTGGGCATGGAGAGAATCGCTTGTTGGGAATCCTCCATCGGAATCAAGCACCAGCGCAGCGCCTTGTTCTGGACACGCTGCAGTATAAGTAAGTTTGTTTTAGCTGCAAGAGAGAGGGATAGAGGAGAGTAAGTTATCAGAGAAGTATTAGGGTTTGTAGAGTGTAGTTTGGTGCGTGAGAGGCATGTTTCAGCTTGTAGAGGCCCGCAAAGCGGCCTTACTAGCTATTGCAGTCGCCCTTGAGTGAATGTGTCTGTGTAAACGAAGAAGGTATCACCAAGATTAAAAAAAAAACGCCAAGGACAGTGACTGATTGTGTGTAGGAGAAGTAAGTGCGGGTGTCAGATGTTCTGAGTTCGACAGGTAATGGAGGATCACGTTTCTGTAGGTTAAAATTTGTTAATGCTGGATTTAGATGCCATTGGTTTTTGATTCTCCATTTTTGTTCCTCCAGTGGCTAATCTGTCGAACCTCATTTTGTGTTTTGTGTGTGAGTGTATCTATAATTGGCATGAGTGATAAGTTGTGTAATGTCGTCTGCATAGGCTAGTGTCGATGGAGTGTGGTATAAAGGGGTTGGAATGTCATTATTGTATAAAATGTGAGGGTAGGGGAGAGGACTGATCCCTGGGGTACTCCAGGCTTTTAGTGTGAAGTAGTCAGGAGTAACAGCCTTGAATTTGATTCTCATGGTACGGCCGTCTAGGGAAGTTGCAGAGAGTTACGGAGTATTGAGAGGCTGGTTGAAGGTTAGTGCAGAGTTTGTCTTGAGACCCTCGATGCCACACAGTGTCAAAGCTTTTTCAACGTTCCTTTTGCAACAGGGCTGTCCTGTTTCTTTGTTTTGGGTTGATGTGGATGTATTGAGAATGATGTTAATGGATCCTGTGTGGATCTGTGTGTTCTGAAGCCAAACTGGCCATCAGAAGTTGAGAATGAGTTCCAGGTATCTGCAGATGGCGATGTATTGATGAGTTTTTCAAAGAGTTTTCCTAAAGTTCGAGGAGCTGATAGGGCGATTGTTTTTAGGTCTTGAGTGATCTTTATTGGTTTAGGAAGGATGGATAAGCAGTAGCATGCTTTGAGAGGGAAGGGATGTGTCCAGAGGAAGGAGGCATTGAGGAGTTTGTGTAGGCATTAATGATAGTGTCTGGAAGGTGTTTCAGGATAATATGGTTCTAGGCCAGAAGGCACCAGGAGCCTTGGGATGAAGGTGTTGAGGAGAGTTTTATGTCTGTGTTGGTGAAAGGGTGTCGGTTCTTGGAGGAGGTAGAGAGTCTAATGTATGTGGCTGTCTGGTGTGATTTCTTGTGTGTGTGTGCAGTGTTCCAGTGTTCTATGTTTCTGAATGTGTTGATTAAAACGTTAGGGTGAGGTGGGTGAGGTGGTAGATGTTCTCCATATGTGTTGATGATATTGGCCAGCAGCCTGCGGGTCTGAGATGTGTGTGTGTTTGTGGGTGATGTGTTTGAATTTGTTGGTGGGAGTTGTGCCCCTTGATTTTTTTGATAAAGTACCAGAAGGCTTTAGTGTTTTAAATACGCTGCTTGCTTTTGCTTGTTGTATGGTTGTGAACAGTGATTGTTGCTGGTCTTGGTCTAGGCTGCGTAAATATGTTTCTAAGGGTAAGTGAGATATAATCGGACTTGATTAAATCTATGTGTGTTGTAGAGTGTAAGGCGGTTGGTGGTAGTGATTAATTAGTCTTCTTGTTTCTGAGTGACGAGTTGATGGAATAACGAGTGGTGTGTGTTTTCTTTGGTATTGCGAATGTTGGCCTGCTTTGTAATGGGTGTCATGGATGACATCAAGTTGAGTATCGAATGTCAGAGATAGAGAGTTTGGTTGTTGTAGTTCATAGGTGTGGTTATATATTGTCTATGTGTTGTGTGAAAGCATCCAGTAGCGTTCTTGTAGGTGAATGTAAGGTGTGGTTGCGATGGAGGATAGGGTTGGAGGAGATGTGTAGTGACTGGATGTGATCAGAGCCTGTAATAGGGCCAGGTGAAATGATAGTTTGAAATAGAGAGCTGCTCGGTTTGCCAGAATGATGTTCTGGTTTGCCTTGGCCCGTGTGGTTGTAGAAGGTATTGAAGTCTGGGCCAAGATGAATTAGGTGTTTTTGGTTTGTGAAGTTGAGTAATTGGGGGGAAGACATTTGGTGTTATTGGCGTGATGAAAGGCGGTGTGGTTTGGCATTCATGTAGCTAGTAGTGTATGTTGGTGTGTTGGTGTAAGTTGAAGACTAAGGAAAGGTCGTGTTATGTTGAGAATAGTGTTTGGGCGAGCATAGGTGTGAAAAAGATAAAGGGACCGAGGTGGGTGTGTATTCTGACTGCAAGGTCAGTGTTGGTGATAAAAGGAGTGGGAGAATATTCGTGTTTTTATGTTGGGAATTAACAAGGATGGCAAACCCATCGTGGGATCATAGGGGGACTGTAGTTGCGTATAACCAATAATGGCGAATGATTGAGGGGAACTATGGCGCAGGTACTGTTTAGCAAACCAACATATGGCATCTTTGCTTCAAGTAGCTCGGGCCAGTAGGGTGTCTAATTGTTAAAATTAAGAACGTAGTTGAACTGTATCACATTAAACGTGAATTTAATGCGTTTCGTCATAGCAAAGTTAATGTCGGGGGAGGAGTTTGGTTTTAAAGACTTGATGTGGTGCCATCAGTGATGATGTGTTTGTAGTGCTCCGGACCCGTTTCCTGGAGGGAGGTAAGAGTTAGTTGGATCGTTTTTATGTTCTTTGGTCTCTCTGTCAGAAGTTGGGAAGGGTTTAGGTTTGGAGTGGATTTTGTCCCCCCCCGGAGGAGTGAGTTGGAACCTGGATGAAGTTTTGGTTGTGGTGGAGTGTGGGCACGCTGGATGCAGAGAAGTGGAAGCTTTGAGGTTAATCGAGAAAAGAAAACTGGGTTTGAAGAGGTAGACGCAGGGTGGGGGATAGGCCTTAGAGCAGGAGTAGACAGAGTAGAGGCAGGTGTTGTCAGTAAGAGAAGGAGTGGTAAGGGGGAAGGAAGTGGAAGGCATTGAAGGCATCGTAAATTAGATGTGGCGGCCAAATCTGAGAGAATAATTGGTTAGGCAAGTACGTGTGAAGTAGACACACGTACTTGCCTGGTTATAACTTAAAAGTTTCTTTGTGGAATCCGTCTCTGGAGGCACAGGACACTGAGGAGGTGAGCTGTAGCTTGATGAGCACTGTATGCTCTGAACGGTGAGGAGAGGCAACACTGGCTGTATGGCGTGCAGATCACACGTACTGGCTGAGGCGTGGAGACTTCAGACAGCAAAAGGAGTGCAGGTAGCCACCGACCCACCAATCCTGATGGTGAAGACGAAGGTCCAGTAACCACCACCCGGTGAGGAGAGCAACTCTGACTGTGAGCGATGAGGAGAGCCAACACTAGCTGTATGACGCACAACAACGAACGACACACTGATACACCCAACAACAACAACAACGATTGTTGGTGTTGATTGTTGAAGTCTTTGTACCAAGATCCCATGATGTTGCAGTGTCTGACAGATGTGATGAATGGTTATATATAAGCCACCTCTCTGGCCCTGTGCTGCACTTCCTACAAGAGTGATGGACTGAACACATCGATTCCAGGTTGAGGGACTGATTACCTCAAAACTTCTACTCTCCTTACCCATTTCTACTTTGTATTGGACTGATGAAGCCACTGTGTGGCGAAACGTTTCTCCAATAAAGATTCCCATGTGTTGCATAAGTGTCTCAATTCTTCAACTTGTCGGTTTTCAAAACCATTCATCACATCTGTCAGACACTGCAACATCATGGGATCTTGGTACAAAGACTTCAACGCTTGCCCAACCTTTGGACGACGACCTACTTACACTAGTGGCAGGTCCCACTGTGATCCTGCCTCCTTCTGCTTGGACTCATCTCACCGCAGTATATAAGCCACCTCTCTGGCCCTGTGCTGCACTTCCTACAAGAGTGATGGGCTGAACACATCGATTCCAGGTTGAGGGACTGATTACCTAAAACTTCTACTCTCCTTACCCATTTCTACTTTGTATTGGACTGTAAAGCCACTGTGTGGCGAAACGTTTCTTCAATAAAGATTCCCATGTTTTGCATAAGTGTCTCAATTCTTCAACTTGTCGGTTTTCAAAACCATTCATCACATCTGTCAGACACTGCAATTTCATGGATCTTGGTACAAAGACTTCAACGCTTGCCCAACCTTTGGACGATGACCTACTTACACTAGTGGCAGGTCCCACTGTGATCGCCTCCTTCTGCTTGGACTCATCTCACCGCAGATATAAGCCACCCCTTCTGCCCTGTGCGAAATTCCTACAAGAGTGATGGACTGAACACATCGATTCCAGGTTTGAGGGACTGATTACCTCAAAACTTCTACTCTCCTTAACCCATTTCTACTTTGTATTGGACTGATGAAGCCACTGTGTGCGAAACGTTTCTTCAATAAAGATTCCAATGTGTTGCATAAGTGTCTCAATTCTTCAACTTGTCGGTTTTAAAAACCCATTCATTCAACTTTTCTGTACTCGACTGACCAGACTGAGGGACTGACCACCTCAAAACTTTAAGGGTGATGGAGATTACATCGTCTTCAAGTATCTTCTGTGGTGACGTGTTATCTTAGCTCAGTGGTGACGTGTACTTAGCTCTGTAAAGACCTGTTTGTGTGCTCTCTGTGAATCGAACCGGATGCCCTCTCTTGAGCAACTTTACCAGCAGCTGGAGAGAAGAGCTCAGAGTTGCTAATGATGGGATACCGCGATTAACGGAGGAGAACAAGAGGATTCGTAGTAATCCTCCTGTTGTGAGTCCCCAGGTTAAGAGGGGAGCTTGGTCAGTGCTGGGCAACATGGAACCAAGCTGAAGATCAAGAAAACGGTTGGAGAGGCCAAAAAAACAATGAGAAACCAGAAGACTACCGTGAAAACTTCCAACCCATTCTCGGTGCTACCCCGACGAATGTGAGTGTTCTACTGGGAATGCCACAACGAGCACCAAAGAAGCATTGGGAACGTGAGTGAGACATCCCTAGAAACCCCAACAAAGACCATCGAGAACGTCTTGACGAATTCTACAAGTGGTGTAATGCTACCTGGCGAAAAGTTTAGTCGACTACTCAGAGCATCACGACGGGCGGACGCCCAAAGAAGGTAAAAACATTGTTGTTGTTGGGGATAGCCAGATTAGGTACATGGATAGGGTATTCTGCTTGAAGGACAGGAGTAGAGGCAGAGAGTGTGTTTTCCTGGGGCTGGGGTGAAGGATATTGTTAGCCGTCTGGATGACATCATGAGAGGTAATGGGAGCAATCCTATTATCTGTCTCAGTGCTGGAGGCAACGATGTTGGCAGAGTAGGAGTGAGGACCCGATTAGCAGGTATAGGTCAGCAATAGAGATAATTAGGAGGAAGGGTGGGAAACTGTCATATGTGGCATTTTGCCCAAAGGGGAGGAGTTGGAAATGAATGGTTGTCCAGAGCAATGGTGTCAATTGCTGGCTCGACAAATACTGTAAGGAAAATGCGGTACCATTCATTGAAACTGGACCTCTTCTATGGCAGAAATGACATGTATGCCAGGGATGGGGGTTTACTTATCTAGGTGTGGAGTGGGAAACACTGGCCAACGCAGTGGAGGGAGCTGTTAGGTCTTTTTAAAATAGGAATAGTTAGTGGTATGGGTTTTTAGCGGGGAAAACTCTGAAGTCTCAGGGGAGTAAGATGAAATACTAGGAGAACTAGTAATAGGCAAAATGAGGTGGATATTGGAAAGCCATGGCACTAATTGACAAGGACAGTAATAGGTTTTTGTGGAATAAACAGAAAGGAGCAGGAAGGGTAAAGAGAGAAGGGTTTTTTAAGTATTTATTACACAAATAGTCGCAGTGCTAGGAATAAGATGGACGAGTTGAGACTAGTTGCTAGTGCAGGTAACATAGATGTATTTGCCATTACTGAGACGTGGTTTAATTCAAAACGTCGGGACATGCCTGCAGAATGTCACATTCAGGATTTTAAATTGTTTTCCCAATAGATATAAGTATCGGGAAGGGGGGTGGGGTGGCATTGTAGTCCGAGATCGCTTGAACTGTTGCATAACGGTATTAAGTCTGAAGTAACACATACAGAGTCTGTTTGGATGAATTT
>NC_069497.1:8893498-8918335 GCF_026875155.1 Cherax quadricarinatus | reverse complement strand
AAAAAAACCCCCCCTTCCTGCACTATTCTTTGTCGTCCCGTCTTCCCCGCCCATCCCTTTTGGGATTTACCTGAACCTTCGTTCGTTCTTCGTACTTCATCCCCATATTGTTTCTACCATGGAAAAATGCTCTTTCCAGATGAGGGACTGACCACCTCAAAATTTTTAAGGGGTGAGGGGACTGATTACTTTGTTTTCAAGTACTTCTGCTTCATCAACTTTTCTGACTCGACTAAAGAAGCCTACGTTGGGGCGAAACGTTTCGTAAAGAACCTAACGTTGCATATGTGTCTTACCTAAAAAAAACTGTGGGTTTTTTATCCCATTTAATGTTCAAAACCCTAAGTTGCATATGTGTCTTACCTAAAACATCTACAACCTTTTAGAAAACCAGATTACCTATGCCTTTTCTAATCTAAATTTTATCCAACTTAAACCCATTATTCTGGTTCTTCCGGTTCGCCACCCTCAGTACTTTTTTAAAATGTCTCCCTTGTTTATCCCTCATCCACTTATACCTTCAGGATTCTCCCCTCATTCTACGCCTCTCCAAGAGTGGAGATTTAAGGCTTTTAGTAAAAAACCCTTGGGGCCCTAAAATTTCCCCCTAGTAGTCCCCCTTGGCCCTATCTAAGTTTGGGGGCGGTATATCACACCTAAAATTAATTTTTCATGCCCCTCTAAAAAATTCTTTCCAAACAGACTCTGTAGGGTTTTAAAATTCAGACTTAATACCCGTTTTTATGAAAACAGTTCAAGCGATCTCGGACTTACAATCCACCCCACCCCCCTTCCAATACTTAAATCTATTTGGAAAAAAATTTTAAAAACCCCTGAATGTACTTCGCAGAAATGCCCCCGACTTTTAAATTTAAACCACGTCTAGTAAGGGCAAATACATCTATTTTCCCGCACTAGCAACATTCTCAACCCCCTCCATCTTATTCCAGCACTGCGACTATTTGTGTAAAAAATTTTTAATGACCCCCTCCTCTTTTCCCTTCCGCCCTTTCTGTTATTCCACTAAAACCCATTACTGTCCTGTAATTTGGCCACTGGCTTTCCAATATCCACCCCATTTTTTGCCTATTTCAGTTCTCCAAATACCATGTTACTACCCTGCGACTTCCGTTTACCCACCCAAAAACCCCTACCATAACTTTTTATTTAAAGGGCCTAACGCTCCCTCCACTGCGTTGGCCGGCTCCCACCCCACACCCGATAAATGAACCCCCATCCCTGGGTACAGCATTTTTGCCCTAAAGAGGGGCCCCTTGTCAATAATGTTACCGCATTATCCTTTCATATTTGTCCAGCCAGCAATTGACACCAAATTTCTCTGGACAACCATTCATTTTCAACTCCTCTCCTTTGCAAAATGCCACATATACAGGTTTCCCCCCTTTTTTCCTAATTATTTTATTGCGACCTAACCTGCTAATCAGGTCCTCACTCCCACTCTCCAACATCGTTGCCTTCAGCATGGACAGATAATAGGTTGCTCCCATTACCTCTCATGATGATCCAATGGGTAACAATTCCTTTATCCCCGCCCCCGGAAAACCACTCTTGCCTCCTACTCCCACCTTCAAGCAGAAGCCCTTTCCCTGTACCTAATCGGCTTCCCCCCAAAAACAAGTTTTTTTCCTTCCTTGGTCGTCCGTCTGATGCTCCCAGTATCACTCACATTCGCCAGGTGCATTACACCACTTGTAGAAATTTGTCAAGACGTTCTCGATGGTTTTTCGTTGGGTTTCTAGGGTTCTACTCACTCTGCCAACGCTTCTTGGTTTCGTTTTGGGACTCCCCGTAAAAACTCACTTCGTCAGGTAACCCCCGAAATGGGTTGAATTTCCCGGTAGTCTTCTGGGTTTTTCGTTGTTTTTTGCCCCTCCAACCGGTTTTTTTTTGATCTCAGCTTTGGTTTCCCTGTTGCCCGGGCCCCTGACCAAGCTCCCCCTTGACCTGGGGGGGTCACAACAGGAGGATTACTACGAAACCTCTTGTTCTCCTCCTTAATCGCCGTATCTCCATCTTAGCACTCTGGCTCTTCTCTCACTGCTGGTAAAGTTGCTCAAGAGAGGGCATCCGGGTTTTCAGTTTCACAGAGAGCACACAAACAGACTCACAGAGCTAAGTACACATCACCACTCAGATTCTCTTTCACGGGCCCCTGAAATTACCTGTCACTAAGAACCTTGTTAGTAATCAAGATTTCCTCACGCCCTTTTTAATTAACTTTTTATATTAAAGTAAAAGGACACAAGGCAACTAATGTAAACATTTTATTGTGGCAACGTTTCGCTCTCCAGGAGCTTTATCAAGCCATTACAAACAGTACATGGACACACAGGATATATAAAGGCTCAGAGTGAGGTGCAATACTGTGGTAAGTAGTAGTAGTTAGTAGTAGAGTAGTGACATAAGTTGTAGTAGTAACACAATAGGTTTAGAGCAATTAACTCGTACATGAGTAAAATGATATAAAAGCTATTACTTGGGTAACAAAAAATAGGTTAGACAAATATAGACCTGTTTCAGTGTTCACTCTCTGTAATGTGCTTTGTGTAGTATAACGGGAGAGATATGGATGGCAGGGTTTACTCTTTTCAGGAGGATTCTTGCTAAGACTTCAGAGATGGTGAAGCTCCTCTGTTTTGTTTAATTGTATTCGGTAAGACACATAGCAACATTTTAGGTATCTTTATTACAAAACGTTTTGCCTACACAGTAGCGAAACGTTTCGTAATAAAGATACCTAACTTTTTGCATATGTGCCTTACCAAACAACCTGTCGGTATTTTATACCATTTTAATGTTCAATTGTATTCGAAACAGCGATTAGTGCTGACTCGAGGTACTTGCGTCAGCGGAAGTTAGTTTCTTTGATCACTAATTGGGCGTCCCTGAATTTCATGAGATGATTGGTTAAATTTCGGTGTTGTACAACAGGCTTTGTTTCAAGTTGTCGTTCCTACTGCGTAAATGTGTTCATTGAGGCGGGTGTCGAGGTTTCTTGCTGTTTCACCTACATAAATCTTGATGTGTGATTAACAAATGGTATACAATACAGACAGGTTGGTAGATAAGACACATAGGCAACATTTAGGCCTAAATGTTGCCTATGTGTCTTATCTACCTACATAAATCTTCCAAAAGCCTCCACAGGGTATAGCGTAAACCCCTGCATTGACTGGTTCGTGGTGTTTTGGGATTTTGTCCTGATCAGACCCTTTTTATTGAAGTGCTGGAAGCGATGGCGACGGTCTGGTGTTAGCTTGTGAAAGTACTTTAGAAACGTTCAGTGCAACCTGGCTGTTGGGAAGAATTATAACTTTGTTGGAGTGGTGTTGGTGCGTGGAGAATTAAGGATCTGAAGAGCTCTTTTCTTGCAGTCTTTGATAAAAAAAGAAAGAAAATGTAACTCAGTTGAATGTTTGGTGAATGTATGAACATTCCTCATCAAGAAAAATTCAGGACTACAAAATTTGGTGTGCTCTTAGCAAAAACCCGATGATGATGCCTCTTTTGGTCTTGGTATCTTGACTGGAATAGAAGTGTGTGAGATCATTTTTATTGGTAGGTTTTTGATAAACTTGAAATCTTAGGTTGTTGTTCTACTTTGTGAATGAGGACGGGCCCAGGAAAGGTAGTTTGTCATTGGACTCTTCTTCTAATGTAAACTGGATCGCCGGTTCAACGCGTTTAGCCTTGCCTGAAGATTCCGTACATCTAAACGTTTGGGAGTTATTACGACGCTTGAAGGGATGATGTTGGCGAAGTGTTCGGACTCTAGGTGTTCCATGTATAAGTTGGCTAGTACAGCAAATGATGGGGGACCCATTCCCATGCCATAGGTTTTTCATCAAAGACTGCAAAAAAGAGCTCTTTTATATCCTCTTACCCCCATGTACGAGTTAATTGCTTTACCTTATTGTATTACTACTACTACTACAACTTATGTCACTACTACTACTACTACTACTACTACAACCACTAGTTAAATTTCACCCCACTCTGAGCCTTTATATACCCTCTGTGTCCATGTACTGTTTGTAAATGGCTTGATAAAGCTCCTGGAGAGCGAAACGTTGCCCACCATAAAATGTCACATTAGTTGCACTTGTGTCCTTTTACTTTACATATTGTCGGTAATTCTACCAACATTATTACAACTTTTTATATATGATTAATTGATTAATCATGTATAAATATGATTAATTGTAGTTCGCTTGTAGAAAGAATTTAAATAGGCCATTTATTGTGCACAACCTTAAACAACACTGCAAAGCTCCAGGCGGACATCAACCAAATCTTTCAGTGGGCTGCAGAAAACAATATGAAGTTCAACGATGAGAAATTTCAATTACTCAGATATGGTAAACATGAGGAAATTAAATCTTCATCAAGGGACAAAACAAATTCTGGCCACAAAAAAGAGCGAAACACCAATGTCAAAGACCGGGAGTGATCAGTCGGAGGATCTCCCCTTCAAGGACCAAACTTGTACAACGCAATCTGCAAAAATTTTACAGGATGGAAAGAGAACCTTCAAAACTGGGAGGCCAAGCCCAGATGAAATCTTCAGGTCCTTGTTCATCAGGCGGGAATATTGCTGCACACAACGCACCTTTAAAGGCAGTAAAATTTCCCGACCTAGAAAATGTACAGAAACTTTTCAGGGGCCCATAACGGAGATAAAACCCCTCAATTACTGGGAGCGCTTTGGGGTTCCAAAACCCTTTTTCCCTGGAACGCGGGAGGGAGAGATCAATTATATACACCGGGAAAAATCCTAGAGGGACTAGTCCCAAACTTCCCACCGAAAATCACTCACTACGAAAGCAAAAGACTTGCCAACAATGAAAAGCAGGGGGCACTACACTTAAAGAAAATCAATAAGGCGGGGGCCCGAGCCCTGTTCAACTGCCTCCCGCACACAAAAGGGGGTTTACCAAAAACCCCCTGGCATTTTAAAGCTGGCACTGGAAAAGCCCCTAAAGCAGTTCCGATCACCCGGGGGCTGGGGCTCGACGTTATTTGCATGCGCCAGCGCAACACCTGGTTAATCAGGCTTTTGACCCCAGAGGCCCTTTGTCACAGACCCCGGCCGCGGGGGCTTTGACCCCCGGAAAATTTTTCTCCAGGTAAACCCGGGTAAACAATGTTACAAAAAATCCGGGTTGCTCATTATCCATGGAGTCCCATATCCCCCGGTACGTCAGGGAGCCCCTCATGACCTCCGGTGACGTCAGGAGTCTCAGATCCCCCGGGTGACGTTCGACCATGACTGCCACGAAGACATTACGTCCGTCGTAAAATGGTCCCATATTATATAACCCGGTTATGTCTTCTATACATATGTTAACGTACACAAGGTTAAGTGGTTGAAAAACAGTGATTTTTTCGCCACCAGGGCTTTATCAATACAATTTTTGGGGACATAAAAGGGAAACAGAAGACTATATACCTGTCTTCCAACTTGTCGGGCACTGCAACACATGGACTTGGTTCAAGGAAAACTAACACCTTTCTTCCGCTACTGCCCAACCATCAATTTGGGTAGACCTACTTCCACTGGGGCTCCCGCCTCCCAGTGACATGCCCTCGCTGCACCCTCCCTTTCACTGACCCATAAAGCGCCATTCTCCTTCCCTGTGTTCAAAATCTCTACAACATGGTGCTCAAAACACCCCCTTTCAGCTGAGGGACGATTCCCTCATTTTTTGTAAAGTTCTTCTGTTTCCTTTATTATGTCCAAGAATCTGTTTTGAAAAGCCACGGAGGGCGAAACCTAAAATAAAGAAAACCCAAAAGTTGCAAAAGTGCTTAATTTTCATCTTTCGGTATTGTATACCTGTCTTGCACAATCTTGAGGAAACATGACAATATAATAAATATTAATATTATAAGTGGCAGGCAGTTTATTCAGGCAGGGATGCACAGGGGGGCACTTTTGTGGTTCACCTAGGTGGTCGAGGCCGAGCTGTGGCTTATTTTTTTGATCCAAAACCTTACTAAGTTCAGGCATACAAAGGTACACATGGTGATTGCAACTGGTGATTTTGGGTTCAACATGGGGATTTAACATGGGGGATTGCAACATGGGATTGGGGGCCCAAACCCGGGTTAAATACGGGGATTGAATATGGGGATTACGGTGATTGCACCTGATTGGAAAAATGGGATTGGAACATGGGGATTGCAATATGGGGATTTCAACAGGCATTGCAAAAATGGTGATTGCAAAATGTGATTGCACATGGGAAATTTGGAACATGGGGATTGGGGAACATGTGATTGCAACATGGTGATGCAACAGGTTTTGGGAAAATTTGGTATGCAACATGGGATTTCAACATGGGGGATTGCAACAGGGATTTTCAAAAATGGTGATTGCAACATGGTGATTTTAGCATGGTGATTGGGAAAGGTGATTGCAACAGTGATTGCAACATGGGGATTGCAACCCTGGGGATTGCAACATGGTTGCAACATGGTGATTGCAACTACCCGTGGGTTTTCGATTTTGGGTGTCAGTGGTGTTAAAGGATATTCAAAATCGGAAAATTATCGGAATATTATCGGAATGTTATAGAAATGGATAAATAAACAAGATATTAAACGAAACTGAGAATATTGGTAGGGAGTTTACCGGAGTTTCCTGGAAGTTCCGGGGTCAAAGCCCCCCGGCCCGGCTGTGACCAGGCCCCTGGGAATCAAGCCGATCAAAACCCGCTGTTTCTGCTGGGGTGCCCGCAAACCAACGTACGACCACGCCCGGGTGACAGAACGGGCTTTTGGTCTTTTTCCCGTCCACTTGAAGACGCCGGGGGCGTTGGGTTCCCCCTTATGTTTGGGTGGGAGGCAGTTGAACATCCGGCCCCTGACACTTATTGTATGGTCCTTAACTCTATGACACCCCTGCTTTCATTTTGGGGGTGGGGCACTCTGCCAAATCTTTTTCTTTTGTAGGAGTGATTTTCGTGTGCAAGTTCGGACTAGTCCCTAGGAAATTTTCCCCGGGGTATAAAATCATTATTCCCCTCCGCGTTCCAGGGAATACAATTTAGGAACCCCAAGCGCTCCCATAATTGAGGGTTTTATCTCCGTTATCGCGCCGGAAAGTTCTTGTACATTTTCTAAATCCAATTTCACCCGCCTTGAAAGGTGCGTTATGTGCAGCATATTCCAGCCTAGATAGAAAAAGGACCTGAAAGTGTCATCAAAGGGCTTGGCCTCCCTAGTTTTTTTAAAGGTTTTCATTTTCCATCCTGCATTTTTCTAGCAGATGCGATTGATACAAGTTATGGTCCTTTAAGGGAATTCTCCCAATGAACACTCCCAGTCTTTGCGTTGTGTTTCGCTCTATTTTGTGGCCAAATTTTTTGGAAACCCGAGAAGATTTAATTTCCCCAGTTTACCATTTCTATAATGATGAGAATATAGAGAAATACTTGCGATATTTTCCCGGGGACATTCTAAAACGAGACGTCGCTTTTAAAAAGGAAAATAATTCATTTCCCTATTTTTTACCTTTTAAATTTCAACGTATTATGTCACATACTGTTCTCAGATATTTGGAGGTATAATACCGCTTAGGGCTGGCTATTATACCTCCTATTTTTCTTTTTTCCGCTTCTGAAATTTTGGGGCCTTGTCCCCCCATATTGGGTGGGGGGGGAGGGTGCAGGGGTGGTTTTTAAGAGGGGGGGGGGGGGTGGGGGGGGGGGGAAGGGGGGGTGTTAAGAGGACCGGGGGTGGGGCGGGGGGGGAGGGGGGGGGTTGTTAACAGGACCGGGGGGGGGGGCGGGGAGGGGGAGGGGTGGTTTTTTAAGAGGACCGGTGGGGGGGGCGGGGGGGGGAGGGGTGGGTGTTAAGAAAAGCGGGGGGGTGGGCAGGGGTGGAGGGTGGGTTTAAGAGGACCGGGGGGGTGGGCGGGGGTGGAGGGGGGTTGTTAACGGGCCCGGGGGGGGGCGGGAGGGTGGAGGGTGGTTGTTAAGGGCGGGTGGTGGGGGGGGGGGTGGAGGGTGGGTGTTAAAGGACGGGGGTGGGCAGGGTTTTGGGGGGGTTTGAAAGAGGACCGGGGGGTGGGGTGGGGGGGGGTGGGGGGTGGTTTTTAAAGGAGGACGGTGGGGGGGGGGGGTGGAGGGTGGTGTTAAGAGGACCGTGGGTGGGGCGGGGGTGGAGGGGGGGGTTTGTTAAAGGGGCCCGGGGGGGTGGGGCGGGGTGGAGGGGGGGGGTTGTTAACAAAACCGGGGGTGGGGGGGGTGGGGGGGTGGTTTTTTAAGAGGACCGGTGGGTGGGGCGGGGTGGAGGGGTGGTTTTTAAAAGGACGGTGGGGGGGCGGGGTGGAGGGGGGGTTGTTAAAGGACCGGGGGGGGG
The DNA here is from genome assembly GCF_026875155.1 of Cherax quadricarinatus. Taxonomy (NCBI): domain Eukaryota; kingdom Metazoa; phylum Arthropoda; class Malacostraca; order Decapoda; family Parastacidae; genus Cherax; species Cherax quadricarinatus. Next base: position 8,909,950 of record NC_069497.1, on the reverse strand, counting down.
GGGGCGGGGGTGGGGGGGGGTTTTTGAAAACAACCTGGGTGGGGCGGGGGGGGGGGAGGGGGGGGGGTTTAAAAGGGGCCCGGGTGGGGGGGCGGGGGGGAGGGGGGGTTTGTTAAAACCCGTGGGTTGGGGGGGGGGTGGGGGGGTGGTTTTAAAGGACCGGTGGTTGGGGCGGGGTGGAGGGTGGGTGTTAAAGAGGAGCGGGGTGGGGCGGGGGTGGAGGGGGGGTTTTAAGAGGACCGGTGGGGGGGGCGGGGTGGAGGGGGGTTGTTTAAGAGGACCGGTGGGTGGGGCGGGAGGGGTGGAGGGGGGGTGTTAAGAGGAGCGGTGGTGGGGGGGGGGTGGAGGGGTGGGTGTTAAGAGGACCGGGGGGTGGGGCGGGGGTGGAGGGGGGTTGTTAAAGGACCGGGGGGTGGGGCGGGGGGTGGAGGGGGGTTGTTAACGGGGACCGGGGGGGGGGCGGTGTGGAGGGGGGGTTGTTTAAGAGACCGGGGGGGGGGGGCGGGGGTGGAGGGGTGGTTTTTAAACGGGCCGGGGTGGGGCGGGGAGGGTGGAGGGGGGGGGTTTTTTAAGAAGGACCGGGGGGGGGGGGGGGGTGGGGGGGTGGTTGTTAACAGGCCCGGTGGGGGGGGGCGGGGGGGGAGGGGGGGTTTTGTTAACAGACGGGGGTGGGGCGGGGGTGGAGGGGTGTTGTTAAAGGCCCGGGGGGTGGGGGGGGGGGTGGAGGGGTGGTTTTAACGGACCGGTGGTGGGGCAGGGGGGTGGGGGGGTGGGTGAAAAGGGGAGCGGTGGGTGGGGCGGGGGGAGGGGGGTGTTAAGAGGACCGGGGGGGGGGCGGGGGGGGAGGGTTTGTTAACAGGAAGGGTGGGTGGGGCGGGGGGTGGGGGGTGGTTGTTAACGGGCCCCTTTGGTGGGGCGGGGGTGGAGGGGTGGTTTTTAAGGGGACCGTGGGGGGGCGGGGGGGGAGGGGGGGTTTTTAACAGGCCCGGGGGGTTGGGGGGGGGAGGGGGGGGGGGGGTTTTAAGAGGACCGGGGGTTGGGCGGGGGGGGGGTGGGTTTTAAAAACCCGGGTGGGTGGGGCGGGGGTGGGGGGGGTTTTTTGTTAACGGACGGTGGGGGGGCGGGGGGTGGAGGGTGGTTGTTAACAGGACCTGGGGGGGCGGGTGGAGGGGTGGTTGTAAAGGCCCGGGGTGGGTGGGGCGGGGGGGGGGGGGGTTTTTAAACCCAGGACCGGTGGGTGGGAGGGAGGGGGGAGGGGTGGGTTTTAAGGGGCCCGGGGGTGGGGCGGGGTGGAGGGGTGGGTTAAAGGCCGGTGGGGGGGGCGGGGGGTGGGAAGGGGGTTTTTAACAGGACCGGTGGGGGGGGCGGGGGATGGAGGGGGGTTTGTTAACAGGACGTGGTGGGGCGGGGGGGGAGGGGGGTTTAAGAGGCCGTGGTGGGGCGGGGGGGGAGGGGGGGGTGTTTAGAGGACCGGTGGGTGGGGGGGGGGGTGGGAGGGGGGTTTTGTTACAGACGGTGGGGGGGGGGGGTTGAGGGTGGGTTTTAAGAACCGGTGGTGGGGCGGGGGGTGGATGGGGGTTTTTTTAACGGGGACCGGTGGGGGGGGCGGGGGTGAGGGGTGGTGTTTAGGGCCCGGGGTGGGTGGGGCGGGGGGGGAGGGGGGGTTTGTTAACAGGCCGGTGGGTGGGGGGGGGTTTTAGGGGTGGGTGTTGAGGACCGTGGGGGGGGCGGGGGGTGGAGGGGGGTTTTTAACAGAGGGGTGGGTGGGGGGGGGGTTGGGGGGTGGGTGTTAAAGGACCGGGGGGGGGCGGGGGGGAGGGGGGTTGTTAACGGGAAAAGGTGGGGTGGGGCGGGGAGGGGGAGGGGTGGGTGTTAAGAGGCCCGGGTGGTGGGGCGGGGGGTGGATGGTGGTTTTTAAGGGGCCCGGTTGGTGGGGCGGGGGGGTAGGGGTGGGTTTTAAGGGACCGGTGGGTGGGGGGGGGTGGGGGGGGTGTTAAGACCGGTGGGTGGGGCGGGGGTGGAGGGGGGGGGTGTTAAAGGGACCGGTGGGTGGGCGGGGGGGGGGGGAGGGGTTTTAAGGGGCCCGGGTGGGGGGGGGGGCGATGGGGGAGGGGTGGGTTTTAAAGAGGCCGAGGGGGGGGAGGCGATGGTGGAGGGGTGGGTTTTTAAGGGGCCCGGTGGTGGGGCGGGGGTGGAGGGGAGGGGTAAAAAGGACCGGTGGGTGGGGACCGATGGGGGAGGGGTGGGGTTTTAAGAGGACCGTGGGTGGGGAGGGGGGGGTTGGAGGGGGGGTGTTAAGAGGCCCTTTGGGGGTTTGGAGGGGAGGGGTGGGGTGGGTGTTAAGGGGACCGGTCCTCTACATTCTGAGAAAGCTGGAGCTATGTCACCCCGCCCTGCCTACTTGAGAAAATTTACCTCATTTTTTCAGTTGCTCCTCTTGCAATATTGCATAGTCCTGAGATGCACTGAAAGTGTGCAATTTCCAGCAAAGGATTCCACCCCCTCCCCCACCCTTTAGCTTGTCTGCGAAGGGGCGCCTTTGGACAAAAACTTTTAGCGTTAGCGGGCGCCAAGGTATTTCACCGTTTGGTATGGGGTAAAGCCCGAGACCTGTTCCAAGGTTTGTGGTTCGAATCTCCCCTTTGATCTGAGATAGTGTTTTGAATATTCGCCTGTTCGCGAATTTTAAATATATAATATTATATATATATATTTAAATTTTATTAATATATATATAATATAATATATATATTATATATATTTTATTTATAAATTATTATATGTAAAATAAAATATATGTATATAAAATATCGCGAAGAGGCCCAAAAAGGGAGAAAAGTTTAGTTTTGGATGTTTTCACTCCGTGCATTTTAGCTTTCATGTTACAAACAGCAACAATAGAGGGGGGAAAAAAGTGAGGTAAAGCAAAATCATTGGCAAACCCCTGTCACACAGAGGGGGCCAACCAACCCCCTTACCTTCCCCCCTTCCCTGACACCTTTCCCCTAAAGGAGGTGGGGATCAAAGATTTAAAAGACCAAGTTACAGAATATTAAGGAGCGCGGGAGTGAGCCAAAACCAATCTAAGATATCAACCGACTCTCCATAAGGAATTATTTTTCCACGTCGTCAGTGCACCCCTTAAACTTAAGTTTAAGTAACTTTGCATTACTATACGAATCAGAAAAGTTCCAGAAAGTGCCAGCAGAAAAGATATTTGCCTACTACCAACATATTTACTTATCCTGCATATTACAATTACACGTTTTTTTAAATACTGGGGACCCCAGAGGCACTAAATCACTAACACTTACTAACAGTATGAATTCCCCATAAATGGCACTACCGAAGGTGGATCGCAATCCTTGATGGCCGAAACGTGGGGATAGTCCGTGATTGTCTACCCTGAAAACAAAACCAAAGTAATTGAGCGTTAGCACAGGTACAGTCTCTCCTTACTACATCCCATCACTCGAGCATAGGGAGAGCACCACACAGATTAGCCAGCCACCTTAACAGGTACCTCTCAGACCTTATAGGCACCATCAGCCATGGCCGTCTTAAACACTCAGGTGACCTCTGGCGTTTCCACCCAATGTCAAAAACAAAATGCTTATAGCTTCCTTTAATGTTAAAGCCCCTCTTTACCCCTTTACTGAAGCTACAATAAATATTCTGAGACAGGCTCATCGACAACCACGATATCCCCTTACTTCTTCTGGATTTCATCAGTCCAGTGGGTCATTGGTTAATCTATCCTCTTCAAGCATCAGGACAACTGCTGCAAAGCTTTGGGATAGCAATGGGCAGCCTACTCGTTGCTGTGTTTGCCAGTCTCTTCATGGAGAACCAGAGACCGAGAAATTTAACCTCATTCCCAACACTATTACCTGGCTAAAATACGTTGAAGTTGGTTTTCTATCCGAGACATTTCAGTTTGCAGTGCAGGTAAAGTAACATTTTTGAAGGGACTAAGGGAAGCCAGTTATCTAGACTTGAATCTTGGAGGTGGGAAGTATATTATGGGAAGTACTGCAACATATCAACACGTGCTCTGACGGAGGAGTGTTAAGTTTTGAGACTCTGACCGCGGTTCAAATCCACCCGTGGTATGGAGTGTTTTTAAAATATTGCAGTTTTTTTTAACTATAGTGTAGGCACACCTCTAAAAGACATTTATAAAATGATGATAAAGATTTCTTTTTTTTTTTGGGTCACCCCGTCTCAGTGGGAAACTGCCCGGGGTGTTAATGAAAAAAAAATAATTATATTTTCATATAAATTTTTTTTTTCCTTTAATAGCTAAATAAAAAATTTTATTTGTCATACTTTCATTTTTGATGTAGGAGGATGTAACAACTACACACTTATTTCTGCATCGCTTTTGGGGGCCTGCAGACCTCCCACAAACGCATTTCAGTTCCCTGACAGCATTAGGTAGGTGGTGCTTGTCCGCCTCTGTCATCAGCCAGGAGAAACTACCATTACAACATGGTGTGCAGTTATAGACGCAGGTTTTAACACTGGGGTTTGTTTTCTATGGGCAATAAGCCAGCGCCCCAGGTTTTACCCCTAAAATCATCAGGACACGAGGGAATTCGGGATGGAGAGTTGTACGGCGTAGCATTGAATGGAGCACGAATTTTTTTTGAGACTGCTTCAGAAGGGTTTTTGAGTCGTTAGTAAAACCTTTTTCAGGAGTAAGTCTTGAGAAAAACACCAGCGTGCTTTGGAGGATGATCGATGTATCCAGACTTTTAAACAGGTTTAAAAACTGCGAAATTTCCCCTTTGAGGCAAGATGAGACAGATATCAAAAATTTTTTTGAGGAATACGGAATGATAAATTTGGCCCAGCAGGGTAAGTGGGTGGGGTGCCACACAGGTATGCCGGAGGGCACTTTTAACCAAAAAAATGCATTGCGACACCCCATCCCGTTTTAAGTGTACCTAAAAAATTCGGCACGGGGTCATGGGCATACGCGGGGAAAGGGTACATCCGACTATGGGGGAATATGATCAATAGGGGGGGTGTGGGAAGGGGCAAGAGCTCCGGCCCAGGGGCGGAGACATCCCTTCTACCCCGGGGGAAAAGCAGGCGTTGATAAACGACGTGAAGGAGGGCGTGGTCGTCTATGGAGCGAGATAGTGGATGAGGCTATAAGGCTGGGGGAGAGGGGTGAGGCCCTTGATCAGTTACCTGGTCCAGACACATTTCCGGGGATCGGGTTGACAAAAATACAGGAGGAAGTTTGGAATTTGAGGGGAATTACCGGGGTTTCTAATTCCTTGTCACCACCTGAGGGGGTTTGGCTGCTCCTGCAGTGGTAGAAGACAGGGGGAAGGCGTGGGGGGCAAAAACAAATTTATTCGACGCGGAGTGATAGCGTGACGAGGGCACCCGGGACTTTGCCACTGTGTACAGTGGAGTAGGTCATTGTGAGGCATCCCCAACCAACCCTGGAGGATGCGCCTTCACAAGAAAGAAGCCCCGCATGGATTCAATATGTCCTAACCAGCGCAGCGGACTGGGGGCAAAATGGGCAGAAAGTGAAGGTAGTGGGGCCATGACAAGGGAAAACCCAAAGAAAGGGGGGGGGGGAGAGGGGAATGTGCGGTGACAAGTGGTCCCAAACGTTTTGGGGCTGTGGAGAAATTTCTCCAGGAGGGGGGGACACCCCCTTCAGCCCCTTTACCCCGAGGGGCCAAGCCCTCTCAGCCCTGAGGGGGCCCCTCAGAAGGGGCGGCATCTGTTTTACTGCTAGAGTGAGTAATTGACACAGAAACTTGCCCGATCAAGTGACCTTGCCCTTGCAGCGGGGTTGCAAAGTGTATTTTTAAAAAGAGACAGTACATCTCTTACTTTGCGGGCAATAAAGGAAAACCTGCTCCCCCTTTATTACCCTAGTAAAGATAGGTACATTTTTTGTCTATGCTTAAGACAGCAAAAAACAAAATTTTGCTTTGCTTTATGAGGGGGTGACAAGGATGCAAGGTACTAGGGCAGCGTTTTTTTTTTTGTATTAGGGGAGTACGGCTTGGGGGGGTGTGGGATCGCCAGACATCTTTGACTCTAGGGAGAGTGAACCCAGCCGGAGATCTGTGCGTTAGTTGAAAAAAGTGTCTCAAACACATTAAACAATAAAGAAAATCTTGGGAACATAAGGGGGGGGGGGGGGGGCCAGTGTGCTTTCCCAGACAATGGAAGACTGGAATCCAAGGGCAATTCACTTTTATCAATCACCGATCCTTTGAAGGTGTTAGAACACCATGCCACGTTTACAAAAAAGCAAGTATTTACGAATTTCTTGTAGATCGGGGATTGCGCAATTTTTAGTCACAAGGGGGTTTTGTAATCAACCTATAATCGGCAGTAAGGGGTGGACTTTTGAGTCCAAACAAGTAGGTATTTCGTCACCCAAATCATCGAATGAAATATGCTGACATAACACCCCCTAGGGGTAATTTATACTTAAAATTGTACTCTTGACAGCCCAATGTTGTGATGGTTTCGACAGTTTCCTAGACCTCGTCTGCAGGGGCGGCTGTGTAGACGATTTGCTGTCATTTATCAGCTAAGTGTTCATTATAAAATATATTTATAATACACACAGCAGGAAAGGGCCAAAATCCTCAACAGAGTTTGGCGTGCTCGAACCGGAAAAAAGACCACACTGTGGTCCAAATATGTTGTACTACAGTGTACAAATAACCATGACCCCAAGGCCTTCGAAAAAAGCTGTAAAACTAGTGTTTTTACAAAAAAAATCATTTATAAATGAGTCCCTCCAGACTCATTCACAGAGAATGGGCAGCCAAAAGAAAACGGGCGTCACCCCAACTTCACCCCAAAAGAAAACGGGCCTCACCCAGCGGACACCCAAAGAAAACGGAGCGGGGGTGACTCCCCACACCGCACCCACTGCTCCAATCTCGAAAAATTTTGCTGATTAAGACAACCCAAGTGATGTTGTTTGTCTGAGTGTATATATACACAGTGTTAAATTTTTTATAGACAGAAATTAAGAGACAAGATTGTGTAAAGTTGGTTTCTTATAGATCTACCTGTTTATATTAAAGGAACTTATATAAAAAGTGTAACTTCAAATACATATTAACAGTACATTATATATGTGTAAGTAAATTCACGGGATTTACAGTTATACAGTACATTTATAGTGTAAGTAAATGAAGTGTATAAATATCGTTATTTACGTTTAATCATCGTGGTCAGGTGACACAGCAAACAAGCCAAAACCCCAGACACATTACCCTGTACCCTTCATGGTCATTGACCCTGAGGTTAAGTTTAAAGGGGGTTTCGTAGTGTCTGACTCGATATTGCTGACTAAGTATAACAAAAAACTCACCTGTTATAGCAGTACAGTGTTTTTAAACACTCTAAGTGTGGTGCTAGAATTTTCATTTATACCATTAAAATGGCTTGTTTGAAAACTCAGTTTCAGTCTTTACAGACTAAGATTACACAATTAGAAAATCTAAATTTCAGTCTGCTAGGATAACTCAAGATACAAACGAGATTTTTATGATCTTTAGGTCAAGTTTGAATTATTTACACAACGTATGGAAATAAATTAATTCAGACTATACACATATGAAAATAAAAATTTTTTGAATCAGATCCATCTGAGATGAAATTAAAAAATTGTTTTTGGATACTTTAGTGATAAACAATTAAGGTGGACAGGAGTAACAGGCTATCGCCGTAAAACTCTTCACAGAGACCTACTACTAGTGGTCAAAAAACCTTTACAAATTGTAAAAAAACAAGTGTCCATTACCAAGCTTTCCTACATTGTCACTACCTATTTCCAAGGTCTAAATTATGAAGAATTCATTAGTGGTTTTTTAATCCATAGTAAATTCACGAACTGACATAGATGAGATTGCAAGTTGAATTATCTTAAAAGTCTTGTGAAGGGAGAACCCTATGAACTGATTAAGTCATTTCCGGTGGTCAAAGGCAATTATCAAATAGCCTTACGTGTCTTAGCAGACAATTACTTCGATGCTGACAAGGCCCAAATTAGACATGCAGTCTTAATATCAAGCTTTAAGCCAAACCCAAAAATTGTTTTTTCAGACTTACAGGCATTTAAAATACATTAGACAATATCTCAGATCTCTAGGTGCTAAATATTTACCTAAGACAATGTGATTGTTTATCAGTGGTATTTTACAGGATAAGCTGTCACCACAAACTATTGAACGATTAAATATTATGGTTGTCAATAAACTCTATTTCACTTGTGAGGAAATTAGCAATGGTTACAAACAATAGTTTCATGCATGTCAAGCAACGAGACAAGATGAAAATCCACAATCCTGTGGATAATAAACCTTCAACTCAGTATAAATAAAAAAGTATACCTACCCCACTAAACCAAAATAAAGGAATCATAATGGAAATCCATATAGGCATTTATCAAGCTGTGAATACAACAGACAGTAAACAACTGTCTACATAAACGTACTCCAAAATGTGTACTTTGTGATGAACACATTGGACACAGTACTGGTGTAATTTCAATATACATCAATTGGAGGCACAAAACAACGTGGTTCATCAGCTGAAAAGATGCATCATCAAGTGTTAGGTGAACACAAGGGAGGTAAATGCTCACTGAAGAAGTGTTTTAAATGCAAGGGTATGCATCATACAGCATTATGCCCAAATACTTTCGCTGAACAGCAGCAGACTTCCCCACAGAATCAGGAAGCAACAAGGCAACAGCATTAAATGTGAGAGATAAATTTTAAAAGCAACTGCTCCTCCTCCGATAGCTCGATTGAGTTATCTAAAAATACACAAAACCAATGTGCTAACCTATTTGATCAAGGCTCACAAAGGTCCCGTCATATAGACGATCAAGTGTTGCAGAAACTGAAATAAACCACTCCAACCAAATACAGTTAGATATAGCTTTTTTTTCCACAATTCTGGTAAAACAGACATATGACCTAGCAGAATCACTGTTGGTCTAGGAAACAGGAAAAAGACAGTAGAAGCTGTGGTAGTAGATGATTTTGCTAATCTGTGCAGATCCAGGGATTAAAAGAAACAGTTGCAGCACGGAAAGCAGCTAAGTCAGTTAGCCTGTCCTGACAACAAGCCTGACACAATGAAGTCAACTGATTTAATCATTGGAAGTGATTATTATCACTGTTTTGTGCAAAATATAGTAAGTAAACAATGAATGTTTCACTTGGCTGAAAACAGCAGGAGGCCACATGATATGTGGTCCCATTCCCTCTCAAAGGGGAAGATGCTGATATTGATTCAGTGGGAAAATGTACTAGTTACGAGAATAACCGCTGATCAGTACCACAGCAAAAATTATCATTACTGGAAGCAATGAATGAACAGTTTGATAAGTTGTCGGATTTAGAGGCATAGGTATTGATGTAAATAACCAAGCCCACAAGAGTCCACAGACTTATAACCAATATTTGGACACTGTCAAATAGAAGATGGACAGTATTTTGGGTTAGGTTACCAGGGAATTTAAATCCACACATCTGCTAGCCAATTAACGCATGGCTTTCGGACCAAATTAAAGCACAAAATACATGAGCTCAGGAAGAATCCAGAGCTACTGACTGTTTATGATAATACATACAAGAACATTGGACAATAAAATTCATTGAGGAAATAGTCGAAGATAAGTTGAAGACAGAAGCCATTAACTCCCGCACCATGGAGTCAGAAAAGATTCTGAAAACCCTCCACTACGTGTTGTATATAATTGCAGCGCACGTGCAAATAAAGATGTAGCAAGTCCTTAATGACTGTCTATGACCGGAACCCTCACTAACTGAGAAGCTGGAGACGTGCTTATGAAATTTCGCACAAAACCCATATGCTACACGCTGATATTTCCAAGGCTTTCCTTAAGAGAAGGACTACAAGAAATAGATAGAGATTATACTCGATTCTTGTGGCCTGAAAAATTCCACATGATCCTAAAGTCCTGTAAAACTTATCGTTTTTCAAATCAGTATTATTTGGTTGGCAACAATCCTCTCCATTCTTATTAGAAAGCTACTCTATATACACATTTGAAGAAATCTGAAAGTCCCTCAAAGAATCTTAAAGAAAAGTTTCTATGTGGACAAATCTTCAAGGTACTGTGAATAAAGAGAGGATTTGAAATCCCTTATACAGAGAAGCTAACAAGTAGATGAAAGAAGCAAATATGCTCTAAGATGTGGAATACAATTCCAAAGCAATTAGGAACTTATCAAAGAGATTTCCCTGAAACTGAAATTCCTGATTGCAACAAATCTGGGACTTTAATTGGAACACAACAGGAAGATACTTTGAATCTCAAAAGGATGAACAATAAATCCATGCCGTACACTCACTAAACGTATTTACTGTCAGGGTATCACATGTTTTGATCCTCTAGACTTGTCTCACCAATTACCATAAAAAGGTAAAATTGCTTTATGCAAGACTCATGGAAGCTCAAAATGGATGGGATGAAAAATTGCCTCTAGAAATGATTCCCCCCCCCCCCCCCAAAGCATGGATGAAATATCCAAGGAGTTTAAACAACTGTCATCAAATAAAATTCCCCAGACAAATAAGTCTAGGGGAAACAAGTGCACCAATACATGTGTTCTGTGATGCGTCAACCAGAGTTATGGCTCTGTAGCTTACATGAGTAATGCTGAAGGAATACACTAATTACTTCAAAGGCAGGGTAGTACCCTTGAAGGTCAGACAGTACCACAATTGGAACTGACAAGCACTCTCTGTAGTACAAAAATTAGCTATCTCTACTCAACAAGTACTTTGAATCATCTCAACTATTGAGAAAACCGGATCTGGAGTGATAATGAGGTAGTACTCCAGTGGTTAAGAATAATAAGAGTTAAGTTGGTCTATGTACAGAACAGAGTAGCAGAAATAAAAGAGATGCAGGGAGATTATCTCTTTCTTCATGTCTCTACCAGAGAATCCAGCTGACATTTGTCACGTGTGTCCAACTCAAGAAAATTTGTGGATAATAAATATGGCTCCACTCGGACCGCAACCTGGCTCTCTAATGAAAATAACTGGCCTCAGCCAAAAGCTCACATATATGCCAGAAGAAACAGTACCACCAACCTGCTTGAACACAGCAGAAATAAGTGTGTAAATACTGCAAGACCAACAGAAATAGTCATTGATGGATCTAAATACCATCATTGGGTAAACTTCTAAAGTTGCCGCTCTTGTCTTTAAATTCATTAAAGGAAAAAAACCTGATTATTGAATGTCCTTGAACCCATTAATACTGGGTGAAACTTATACAGAAAGACGTTTTCCTCGACAGAATATAAATTTCTAGAAACACAAGATAAATCCCCAAAGAAACCTGTTAAGATTAATTCTTTAGGACTTTGAGTCGCTCGACTCAGAAAAGATTATAAGATGTCAGGAAGAATCAATAATTCTTCACTACCTAAAGAACACATACATCCAATATGATCCCCCAAGAATCATTGGCTAACAAAACTGATTGTGCAAAAACGCCCACAGTACGTGTTACATGGTGGGGTAGCTGACACACTTTTATCATATACGACAGTCCTACTGGATCTCCAAGGTCGACAAAGTGTGAAAAAACAAATAATGGACTGTAATTACTTGTCGTCACTACGATATGCAGTCAGGTCAGTATCCAGGTCCAACCTCCATATCCCTCTGAAAGAGTTTGTCATATCACTTCCATTTGGTGAAGTGTAGATTAAACTGGAACCAATAATTTAACCAAAACAGTTGACAAAGTTTCCCATCAAGGTGTTACATCTGTTTGTTCACTTGTGCTACGACTAGACAGGTACATCTAGAAGTAGCCACTGACATTTCTGCTGAAACTATTTATCAATTAATTCAGAAGGTTTGCAGCCAGAATGGCATGTCCCAGACTGATGATTTTCAGATAATCAAACGAACTTTGTTGCTGGTGGCTGCTTATATAAGCAAGATCTTTGATCAACCAAAGTACAACAGAGGCTGAATCAACGCAGTTGTCGCTGAAGATACATTCCTCCTAAATCTCCATGCAACGCGGATTTTATGAAAGAATATCGCATTGAAAACGTGTTTAAAAACCCTTTGACTGTCGCAAACCCCCCAATCCTGAGTGGGGGGGGGGGGGGGGGGGGGGGGGGGGGGGGGGGGGGGGGGGGGGGGGGGGGGGGGGGAGGGGGGGGGGGGGGGGGGGTGGGGGGGGGGGGGGGGGGGGGGGGGGGGGGGGGGGGGGGGGGGGGGGGGGGGGGGGGGGGGGTCTCCCTGTCTCGGCAAAATTTAAAAAAAACAAAAATATTTTTCTTATGAAATGAAGAAGAATCTTTCCCGATTGTAATGACGCCAAAAAACCGAAATTTGATGAAAACGGGACCGGAATTATCTCGTCGCGGAAGTTAGCGACGCAGCGCTGTTTACAAATCGGCGATTTCCGCCCACCTTGAGCCCTATTTTCGGCCTAATTCCATTTGTTCCCAGTCGCCCAAACTCATAGGCTATTTCTTTAGAACTTCATTTTTTTCTATTGATTTGAGCACAAGAAACTGCCCATTTACCGGATTTCAACTACCTAATAATGTTGTCAGAAATTTTGCAATTTTGGCCAATTTTCAACGAAAACTAAAAAATAGACAATTCAATTAAGGTCCAGAATGAACTATGCAACATCCTGGCACCCTAAAATAACAATTTTCTTTGCTCATCAGTCATGTCTCCAGGCCGCCTGATATTACTCTTGCTTTCTATTTTGAATTTTATTCAAACAAAAATAGAAGACTACTATTATGCAGGACTACGCAATACTGTAATAATTGTATAAAAACATCAAACCCATTCATGCCTGCATAATTAAATGCTATTGGACATTTATTGGACAATGGCATCATTTGTTTACTTTTCACATTGGCAAAAATCAAACTTTTCCCTACTTTAGCTCCATTTCTAGTTCTTTTTATGTTAAATAAAAATCACCTCTATTTTATAATAGTTTTCCATTCATCAATGAACCAAAAGAAAACGAAATAAAACCATAAAAACTATACGAAAATAGACCACAAAGTCGGCATTTTAATTAAAAAAATCGGTCGATTTTTTTTTTTCTCTTAGCAGCGTCTCCGGGTTTTTTTTATATGGTGCACACTGATCACACAGACCCATTCTCTCACATGTGGGCCTCAGCTTTCTCCTGTTTGATTGAAACCGCTAGAATTTATGATATATATACGTCAAACAGGGTCCCCTCAAGACGTACTTAGGGCCACGACCAAAGGGTTAATATATGATATTTAAACATTTATCAGGCTTTTATATCATCTGAAAGTGAAAAATGGCTATGATTCACTTTACAGTGATTTGCAGTTTAAAACATAGTGTAATCAAACCCTGCGTATAAGGGGGGCCCCTCGGTATTTTTAATTCCCGTTAATTCTCATTGTTATCATATAAATTGATTTTTTCTAATCTCCTCATATAATTATTTTTTCTAATACATGGTAATAGACACTAATGCGTGCAAAGGGGAAAACCCGGAAAAAGTGGCAAGGGTCTAAACTTTCTAACCAATCGCCACAAAAGTAGGGGAAAACAATTTAAAGTCAGATGCTGCCATGGGAAAGAGCTTGCCTACAAGGCACGTCTCACACCTACCCTGTTTCTTATCTCATATCAGAATAGACAAAATTTAAAACCACAGCACTATCATTTTTTTGCGACTACTGGGATCTGCATGAAGTTTTTCCCCCATTGAGGACACGGCAAAGCTCCAAAAAAATATAAACCAAGTTTTTCCAAGGGGAACAGAGAACATAATGTTTAATAAAGACAAATTCCAAAATACTCCGTTTATGGAAAAGGAGGAAAAAAAAAACTAAACTGAGATACTACAAACCCAATCAACAATAGATGGGAAAAATAATGTGAAGGGCCTGGGGGTGGTAAGTCTGAAACCTCACTTCAAGGGCCCCCCAAAAAAGCCCCTTCACATTGCTAGGGAAATATGGGTGGGTAATGAAACATTCAAACAAGAGAGAACCAAGAGATCTTTTTAAAAAACACTTATTCTTTTAGGCGGAATACTGCGTAAAATAACATCCCATTCAAGGGAGGTGAAATTGCAGGCTAGAGAATGTACAGAGAACCTTTACTGCACGTAAAATTTTCCATAAAACCCTAACTCGGGAGTGCCTGGAAGCATTGACTTGTACTCCTAAGCGCAACAAGAGATAATCACAATCTACACCGGGAAATTTGGAGGGACTGGTCCCTAATATGCACACACAGTCACCCCATACAAAAGCAAAAGACTTGGCGGGCAATGAACTCCCCCCCTGTGAAAATAGGGCGTCACGGGTACAAAAGAGAAAACACAATAATGTCTGGGGCCCAAACTGTTCAACAGCCCCCACCAGCAAAAAGGGAAATTTACGGGGGGCCCGGGTTGTTTTCAAGGGGAGGGGAAGATCCCTAAAGAGGGGCCCGGGATCACCGGGCTGTGGTTTTTTACGTTGGATTGTGTGGGCCACATAACAGCCCGTTGATCAGCCCGATCCCCGGGAGGGGATATAAAAACACTCATAACCCCCAAAAATCGAACGCTGCCAACACAACCAATTATGTAAGGTTTTTTTTTGTAAGGCTTTTAAAGTGTATTTTTTTGGGGGCTAAATGGACTAAACTAAATTTACATTATTCCTGAGGGGAAAAAATTCATTTGGGAAAGGCACTCGAACAGCCTTTTGGGGCCCAAGAAAGTTCGATATTTTAGGTTCCCTTATAAGTAACATTAAAAAATAGATTACTTAGAAAGAATAAAAAAAGGCAAAAATGGGAAGTGTCCAGGGCCCTCGAGCATATAAAATCATTATTTCTTTTCCCATAAATTTCTTTTTATCCGGGGAAAAAAATGGAATTTTTGAGAGGAACTGCACTGACACTGTTTCATAAGGGAAAAAACGAACACAAGCAATTTTTTTCAGAAAAAAATTGATTTTATTTCATGAACCCCACCCTTTATTTTAAAGTAAGAAATAATATTACAGGAACAAAAAAAATGATTGTTCATGTGAATTTTGGAAATGTTCCAAATTTTTGGGGATTTGTGGGGAGTAAGGGCAAGATTTTTGCAAATTAAAAAATTTAGCAACTTTTATTTTTGTAGTATACAAAAAGAACTTTAAATTTTACTGATTACCCCCAATGAAAACATTGCGCTAGCATTGTTTTTTATACCAACCCCAAAACCCCCTTTTCATTTTGCCATTTAGGCCCGGGGTTCTTGCCGAAGGTTTTTTTTCAAATTTTTTTTTTTTTTTTTTTTTTTTTGCAAAAAAACTGCTCATAACTCAAATTTTGGCTCGCAACTCAAAACAAAAAAATTGACCGACAAGGCTCTAATCAAAACCCCAAGGGGGGCAATCATAAGTCAAGGTACCACTGTATTTCTTCCATTATGTGTATTACAGAAAAAAAGGTATCAAGGTTACCCTATAAATTTTTTTTCCCAAATTCAAATACAGTAAAACCTTGAATTTTGGGCCTCTGTTGGATCGTCTAATTTTTTATAGTATTTAAATCACATGAAAAAAAAAGCATTATGTTTAATATGGCAAAAAAAAAAAATTAATTGTCCCCCTCTCTAATGTTAGTATCAAGAAAAAATTTTCTCTTATCTACAACAATTTTTTTTATTTATTTTTTTTTGTTAATTTTTATTAAGTTTTCTTTTTATTTACTTTTTTTTTCTGTACAAAACCAACTTTTCGTCATCTTTTAGAAAAATAACCTTTACCCTTTTGGGGTTTAAGATTTATTGAAATTTTTTTTTTAATCCTAGGTACCCAATGTCCTCATTGTTACGACATCCAATATTTTTGGTACACTTGACTTTGGGTTTTTTGGACCGTGCAGCATAAAGCAGATGTGGGCTTTTCCCCTTTAAGCTGCTATTTTTCAAATTACACCTGTTTGTGAATTGAGACTGACTGCCTTTTTTAATTTTTTATTTTATATTATGTGCCACTTTTAAAATTTTTCAAAATTAAAAAAGGCTAAAAGTTTAAGAAACCTTTAGTGGTATTTTTATCTTTTAAACATCTGGTTTACCTATCTTCTGTGAAAAATTGAACTCATAATCTTGAAATTCATAACTAGGGATTACAACCCAGGATCCCAAAGGGGTGTTATCCTGGGGGTAAAGGAGCAAAAAAAACACACGAAAAACTTTTTTATTTATCCTTTTACCAATTTTGAAAAGAAAATGTATACATATACACATGTACAAAAAAATAAAAAGTGCACTCCCAGAACAAGGCAGAATAAAGCCACTAAGGCAACCAGCTTCAACCGCTCTAGAATGGGAAAGACAAGGGAGACGGGGGAGTGGTAGCACTCACCTCTGCGTTGCCAAAAAACCCTCTC
>NC_069497.1:8852190-8892998 GCF_026875155.1 Cherax quadricarinatus | reverse complement strand
AAAGTAGATTTCGGGACCTATGCAGATTTAGTAGTTATTGATGTAAAATTTGTGGAGCTCCCATTGATAAGACCTCAAAAACAAAAATTTACCACATCAAACAATTAAAGTCTTTTCATACTCCAGTTTAAAGTCCCAGTAATGACTCTGTCCTTACCTCTGGGGAAACGACTCTGATTCTTTGCACTCTATCTCTGAAATTAATATTAAACTTTCAAATTCTGTCCTCCTCAAGGATCCACCCCTTTAAATGGAGGGATTATCTAAAACCCCAAGCAACAAATTTAACGGAGCTTCTACAGTAAATACCCTAATATTTTTTCGGATGTCCCGAAAAAATGTACGTTAGGTTATCATGATGTAGATGTGGGAAACTCTAAACCAATTAAACTCTCCCCCTACAGAGCTAATCCTGAAAAGCAAAGGCTACTTCAGCAGGAAGTAGAATTTTTGTTAAAGCATGGTTTAGTGGAGGAGTCATCTAGTCCATGGGCTTCACCGTGCATCCTTGTGAAGAAGGCTGATGGAGGGTTTCGTATGTGTACAGACTACCGTAAGGTGAACGAGGTCACCATGACTTAAGAAATCGTAATGACACGATTGCAAATAAACCATACCCCCGGCCGGGATTGAACCCGCGGTCATAGAGACTCTATGACCGCGGGTTCAATCCCGGCCGGGGGTATGGTTTATGGGAGGTCACCATTACAGATGCTTACCCTCTTCCTCGTCTGGATGACGTAATTGACTTTGTGGGTAAGGCTACTTTTGTGTCCAAGTTAGATCTTCTTAAAGGCTACTATCAGGTACCTTTGACGGATAAGGCGAAGGAAATCTCTGCCTTCGTAATTCCAGGAGGTCATTATCAATACACAGTTACCCCCTTCGGAATGAAAAATTCCCCCTCTCCATTCCAGAAACTTACCCATCAGGCTATTAAAGGACTTGAAGGCACGGCAGCGTCCAATTAAAGGGAACAAAGTTCCCTTTAATTGGACCTCAGACTGTAACACTGCTTTTAATAAAGCAAAAAGATTATTGTGTACTGCACCCATTCTCTTGTCTCCAGACTTCTCCAAACCTTTTTCATTACAGGTTGATGCTTGTGAGTCTGGGGTTGGACCCATTTACTTTTTACAAAAGAAAAAGAGGATTTGGGCAGCCTGTAGAAATATTTTTTCAACCCAAAGTTCCCAAAGCCCACATCAGGGGTTTTAACTCTCCCAATTGAAAAAAAAGCCCTTTTGTTTGGTACTGGCTTTGGGCTTTCGAGGGTTTATGGGGGCCAGCAACGCAGGTGGTCACAGTCTACAGTTTTACAACCTCTAGTATACTCCAAGCAGGGAACCCCCAACAAAAAAGGTCATGCGTGGACGTTTTAAAAGGCTGCCCCCCTATAATTTTAATTAAATATTTTCCCGGGGCCAAAAAAAATTTTGTTGGCACCTCTTTATCTAGGGGGTCTAATTTTTTTATTTATTTGGGTTTTGGGGGTTTTTGGGGGGAAAACCCCTTTTTTCCCGCTTTTTTTTTTTACCCCTGGTGTGGGGTTTTTTTTAGTGGGGGGGGGATGCGGGCTCCCGCGCCGGGAAATTTGGACCTTTTTTGCCTGTTGATGCTGTCTCACTCTAAGTTTGGGTGTGGCTTTTGGCCCACGGAAAAGCTGGGGGTTTTCTATCAAAGATTTGGGGTTTGGTGGAGAGGAAAGGCGGTCACAATTTTTTTGGGGCCCAATGGCGGAAGGGTTTTACCACTGGGGGGTGGCCCAGCCTAACCCTGAGCCTTCCGGGGTGGGGGGTTGGGGCACCCAAAGAGTACGAAACCTTTTATTGGGCGCATTTCACCCCCTCATTTACAGGCTTTTCCCCCCCAACCCAGCGAACCAGGTTGCTATGAGTTGATGATGGGGCCCCGTCGTTCAACTATTTAAACCAAAAGGGTACAAAGCAATAAGAGGGTTTTTTGGCAACCCGCAGAGGTTATGTGGGTTTCCGCTCCCCTGTCTCCCCTTGTCTTTCCCCAATTTAGAGCGGGTTTAAAACCCGGTCTGCTATTTGTGGCTTCTTTTTTCTCCCTTTGCTTTCCGTGGAGTGCACTTTTTTAAATCACTGTACATGGGTTTTACATTTTGCTTTCTAAATTGGTGAAGGAAATATAAGTTTTTAAATTTTTTTCTGTGTGTTTTTTTTGGGGTTTCATTACCCCCGAGTAACAGGCCATTTGGAACCCTGGGTTGTAATATGTGTGGATGTGTGTGTGTGTGGGAGTGTGGGGGGGTTTGTTTGAGTGTGTGTGGGTGTGGGGTGTGTGTGTGGGTGTGTGGGAAAGTGTGGGGTGTGGGTGTGTGGGTGTGTGTGTGGGTGTGGGGGGGTTTTGGGGTTTTGGGTGAGTGTGTGTGTGTGTGTGTGTGTGGGTGTGGGGTGTGTGGGGGGTGTGTGTGGGTGCGTGTGTGTGTGTGGGTTTTGTGGGGTGTGGGTGTGGGGGTTGTGTGTATGGGTGTGTGGGTGTGGTGGGGGTGTGGGGGGAATTTGGGGGTGTGTTGGTGTGTGGGTGGGGGGGGTTTGGGTGTGGGGTTTTTGTGTGTGAGTGAGTGTGTTGTTTTGTGTGTGGGTGTGTGGGTGTGTGGGTGTGTGTGTGGGGTGTGTGTGTGTGTGTGTGTGTGTGTGTGTGTGTGTGTTTTGGGGTGTGGGTGTGTTTATGGGTGTGTGGGTGTTTTTGTGGGGGTTTGGTTGTGGGGAGTGGGGGGTGGGGTGTTTTGGGTGTTGTGTGTGGGGGTGTGTGTGTGTGTGTGTGTGTGTGTGTGTGTGTGTGTGTGTGGGTATGGGGTGTGTGGGTGTTTTGTGGGGGTGTTGTGGGTGTTGTGTGTGTGTGTTTTGGGGTTTTGTGGGTGTGTGTGTTGTGTGTGGGGTGTGTGTTTGTGTGTGTGTGTTTGGGTGTGTGTTTGTGGTGTTTTTGTGTGTGTGTGGGTGTGTGGGATTTTGGGTTTTGTGGGGGTTTGTGTTTTTTGTGTGTGGGTGTGTGGGGGTGTGTGGGGGTTTGTGGGTGGTATGTGTGTGTGTATGTGTGTGTGTGTTTTTGTGTGTGGGGGTTTGTGTGGGGTTTTGGGGTGTGTGGGTGTGTGTTTGTGTGGGGGTGTGCTTTGTGTGTGTGTGTGTGTGTGTGTATGTGTGTTTGGGGTTGTGGGTTGTGTGGGTGTGTTTTTGGGTGTGGGGGGTTTTGTGGGGGGTCGGGGGTGTGGGGGTTGTGTGTGTGTTTTGGGGGGGTGTTGTGGGTTGTGGGGGGTTTTGTGGGTGTGTGGGGGTGTGTGTGTGTGTCTTTTTGTATGTGGGTGTGGGTTTTGTGGGGTGTGTGGGTGTGTGTGGGTGTGTGGGGGTGTGTGGGTGTGTGGGTGTGTGTGTGTGTGGTTTTGAGTGGGGGGTGTGTGGGTTTTGTGGGGGGGTGTGTGTGTGTGTGTGTGTGTGTGTGTGTGGGGGTTTTATGGTGTGTGGGTGTGGGGGTTTTGTGTGTGGGGTTGGGTGTGTGTGGGGGGTGGGGTTTTGTGGGGGTTTGGGGTATTAAGGGTTTTTATTATAGTCTGGGAGGGGTGGGAAAGTGAAAATATAAAAAAAGGGGAGAGAAACTTGTTAAATTGTTTAAAATGATGTCTAGCTAAATTTTTCCCCCCTTCCATAAGATATTCATAATATTGTCTTTTTTAAACCTGACCCACAAGTGTTTTAAAACCAGTAACTTTTCAAAATTTTTCAAAATGGATTTCTTGAAAATCCCAAAAAACCAAACATTCTTATCAAAAATATTAAAAATTTATAAAGTTTCGAATTCCCAAACATTTAAAAGAATGTTTTTTTTTTCTGCCCCCAAAGTTTTCAATTTTTTTTTTTGGGAAAAGGCAAATGAAATTTTTAAAACAACCGTGAGGTGGGGACTGTATATATTTATCCCAAATTTTAAAAGTCCCATATGGTGTGTGGCAAAAGGGGGGAAACCGTCTGGTGTGGGTTTTGTGTGTGTGTGTGTGTGGGGTTTGTGTGTGTGTGTTTTGTGTGTGTGTGTGTGAGGTGTGTGGTGTGTGAGTGTGTTTGTGTGTGAGTGTGTGTCTGTCTGTGTTTTGGTCTGTTTTTTTATATGTGATTACATCCCATATTATTTGGTAAGAGGGCGTGAGTGTTTTTTAAACGTTTTGATGCGCGCGAAGTTGCATATTTTCTGTGCTTGAAATATATGATGGTGAATCAAAAGCTGTTTTTTGGGGGAAAAGGGCCCCAAATGAGTTTTTAAAATGAAGTGTGGGTTTTTTGTAAGTAAGTTTTTTTAAAGGTACAGGTACCCCGTAAAAAAAAATTTTCCCAAAAATTTTTTATTACATAAAAAACATATGCGAAAATTTAAACCCGGAAAACCCCAAAAAAAGAAAGTCAGATAAAAGTGACTTTTTTTTTTGGTGTCTCGTCTCGAAAGGTTTACATAAGAAAAAAAAACCCAATAAAACTAAAAAAGTTTAAAATTATTACAGTTCTGGTGGGGGTTGGAACAAACACATTAACACCAAACACTAATCAAATACACAAAAAAAACTTTCACAAAAACATTAAACCCTTCTGTTTAAAGTTCAGAAACTTATTTTTTTAATTTTAAATGAATCGTAAAAAATATAAATAGAACTAAAAATTTTTTCACTAAGTGGCCAGACCTTGGTGGCCCAACTGGGCGGTAGCTTGGGGTGCGTCTGGCTGACCTACGGTCGAGGGGCGTTTGGTGGGGGTAAACAGGGGCGCAGATTTCTGAGTGTCCCCTCCTGTAATTCAAACCCCCCTGGACAGTCTTTTACCCTTTTTACCGCTAAACAAGACCTCGGGTTTTAAATTTGGGTAGTTTACTGGGGGTGGTGAGCCCGACTTCGGGGGGTAATAAAACCCGGGAAGGCTGAGGGGTGGAAGATATCCAAGGGGAATGGGAAGGGGGAAAGGGGGGACACCGGGGGGCCCCCGGAGGATTCCCGGACACATGAACCTGGGAAAAGGGGGGATGCCCCGAGGGAAAGGGGGAAAAAAGGGGGAATATCTGAAGGCGGACGATAGGCCTGGGACACATTGGGCTGGGAAAAACGAGGATACCTGGTTGTTTTAGGCAAACCTTGGGGAAATGGGAAAAAGGGGAATATCTAGGGGAAACAGATGGGCTCCCGGCACATGGGACCTGGGAAAGACGAGGATACTGGTTGTTTTAGGCAAACCTTGGGGAAGTGAGGGAAAAGGGGGAATATCTGATGGGACACAGATGGACTCCTTTGGGCACATGGACCTGGAAAAGGCAGGGGATACCCTGGGGAAAATGGGAAAGGGGAAAAAATATCTTAAAGGGGACAGAAAAGGGGTCCTGGACACATGGACCTGGGGAAAAACGAGGGGTACTGGGGTTTTTGAGGCAAAAACCCTTGGGGGGAAAATGAGGGGGGAAAAGGGGAATATTTGAGTGGACCCCAGATGAAATCCTGGAACATGGCCCCGGAAAAGGCCGAGGTAATGGGGGGAATGGGAAAGGGGGAGAATATTGAAAAGGGGGACAGAAAAGACTCCCGGACACAAAGGGCATGGGAAAGGGCGAGGATAAATGGTTGTTGAGGCAAAAACCCTTTGGGGGGAGGAAAAAGGGGAATTCTTTAGGGGGCAAATGGACTCCCGGAAACTGGAACCCGGGAAAGACGAGGGTATGGTTTTTGAGGCAAAAACCCTTTGGGGGGGGAAAGGGGAAAGGAGAATATTGAGGGGGACCCCAGATGGATTCCTGGAACATGGACCCCGGAAAAGGCGAGGATACCCCCCGGGGGGAAAAATGGGAAAGGGGGAATATTTTGGGAAGGGGGCAGATAGACCCTGGGCACATGGAACCCGGGAAAAAACGAGGTTTCTGGTTGTTTTAGGCAAAAACCCTTTGGGGAAGTGAGGAAAGGAGGGAAAATTGAGGGGAAACAAATGGACTCCTGGACACATGGACCCGGAAAAGGGAGGGGTTTCCCTGGGTTAAAAGGGGGAAAGGGGGAAAAATATCTGAAGGCGGACGATAGAAATCCTGGGGCAACTGGACCCGGGAAACAGGGGGTTTCTGGTTGTTTTAGGCAAACCTTGGGGAAATGAGGGGAAAAGGGGAATATTGAGTGGACCACAGATGAACCCTGGACACTGGACCCGGAAAAGCGGGGGATACCCTTGGGGGGGGGGAAATTGGGGGAAAAGGGGGAAAAATTAAAGGGGGGGCCCCCCGATCCGGGGCAAATGGACAGGGAAAGACGAGGTTTCTGGTTTTTTGAGGCAAACCTTGGGGGGGAAATGAGGAAAGGAGAATTTGAGGGGACACAGTTTGGGCTCCCGGGGGGCAATGGACCTGGGAAAAAACGAGGATACTGGTTGTTGAGGGGCCCTTGGGGGGGAAGTGAGGGAAAAAAGAATTAAAATTTTGAGGGGACCCCAAGGGTGGACTCCTTGGGGGGGCCATGGACCCGGGAAAAAGGCGGGGGGATACCCTGGGGAAAATGGGAAAGGGGAGAATATTGAGGCGGACAGATAGACTCCTGGAACAGGACCCGGGGAAAAAAAAAAGGTATGGTTGTTTAGGGGAAAACCTTGGGGAAGGAGGAAAAGGGGAAATCTGAGGGGACACAGATGGACTCCTGGAACCCTGGGGCCCGGAAAAGGCGAGGTTTACCCTGAGGGAAGTGGGGGAAAAAAAGGGGAATATTGAAGGAAAGGGGATAGACTCCTTTGGAAAACCCTTTGGGCTGGGAAAAAGCGAGGGTATTGGGTTTTTTGAGGCAAACCTTGGGGGGAAATGAGGGGAAAAGGGGGAATTTCCCGGGGGGGAAAAGATGGACTCCTGGACACATGGACCGGGAAAAACCCAGGATACTGGTTATTGAGGCCCAAAACCCTTGGGGGAAGTGAGGGAAAAGGGTAATTTTCTGAGGGGACCCCAGATGGATTTGGAAAACATGGAAACCCGGAAAAGGGAGGGATACCCCGGGGAAGTGGGGGGAAAGGGAGAATTTTCTGAAAAGGGGGAAAAGATTTGGGCTCCTGGGGCACATGGACCTTTGGGGGAAAACGAGGATACTGGGGTTTTTGGGCAAACCCTTTGGGGGAAGTGAGGAAAGGAGAATAAACTGAGGGGGGCACGTTTGGGCTTCCCGGACACATGGACCTGGAAAAAAGGGGAGGGTACCCTGGGGAAGTCGGGGGAAAAGGGGAAAAAAATTTTTGAAGGGGACAAGGAAGGGCTCCTGGACACATGGGCCTTTGGAAAAAACGAGGATACTGGTTGTTGAGGCAAACCTTTGGGGGGGGGGGGAGGGAAAGGGAATATCTGAGGGGGGAAAAAGATGGGGCTCCTGGTCACATGGAAACCCGGAAAAAAGGGGAGGATTTCCCTGGGGAAAATGGGGAAAAGGGGGAATATTGAAGGTGGGGCAGGTTTGACTCCGGGGCACAGGGGCCTGGGAAAGGGCGAGGATACTGGGTTTTTTAGGGAGACCTTGGGGAAAAGGGGGAAAAGGGGAATTTCTGAGGGGGGCACGGGTGGCCTCCGGTCTTTGGGCCTGGGGAAAAAAATTTGGAAACAAAAGTAATGGTTTGGGGGGACCTTAAAGGGCGAAACCACTGGCCCCCCAAAGTTGGGCAAGGTCTGGTAACTCAGAAAAAACTCCCGGGCTGACTTTTGGGTTCCCAAATAAAAAAGATACAATTTCGATTTCTTTTTAAACTGACATGTGATTATTTTACAATTTTGGGGGGCCCTTAAAAATTTTCCCCGAAACATGGATTTTTTTTCCAGTCTTTTGTAAAAGATGGGGGTTCTCTCACACAGGAACACTCCTGGGTTTGGGTCGAAACTGGTTTGTCAGTAAAGTAAAACATATAATTTTAAAAAGGGAAACTGTATAAGATCATTTTTTTTTCCCATCTCTGTTGTTTCTAATTATAGTTTTTTTCCCCGTTGGGTTCCTTTCCACTTTTCAACAACTACCAAGGTGGCCACCCGCTTTTACAAGATAACATTATGAAATTTTCATCGGGAAAATTTTACAATAATGGGGAAAAGACCCACTCGATGGTTTAAGAAAAATGTTATATGAAAAATTTTTGAGACTATGAGTAACCATGTTGAAATTTTTGAAAAAAAATTGAGTAAAAAAAGTAGCAAGTTTTGTTTAAACCCCCCCAAATTTCTTGATCTAAGGGCAAGATTTTTGTAAGCCTCAAAATAAATTAAGATAAAGGGTTTTTTTTCAGAAATTCAAAATTGTGGAAAAACCCTTTTGGGGCTTTTAAATTAAAAAATTACATTTAATGTCGATTTGGTAAAGGAAAACGTTTCTGTAAAAGGCGGATATGGGTTAGGGAAACTTTTAAAGAACAATTTTATCAATGAGGGGAGAGAGAATAAACAATTATCCCCAAAATTCACCCTTTAAAAAGCTAAATATTGTTCAAAACCATTATGGGCACATGTGGTCCCGGTTTTACATAATGTGGATGGTTGGTTTGTGGATGGTTGGTAGTGGAAAGGGTGGTGTGGATGTTTGGTAGTGGATGTTTGGTAGTGGATGGTTGGTAAGGATGTTTTGGGAAGGGGGATGGTTGGGAGTGGATGTTTGGGAGTGGAAAGTTTGGTTTGTTGGGTGGTTTTGGGAGTGGATGGTTGGTAATGGATGTTTGGTTTGTGGATGGTTTGGTAGTGGAGTTTTGGGAGTGGATGTTTGATAGTGGATGTTTGGAGTGGATGTTTGGGGGAATGGGGGTTTGATAGTGGATTTGGGTTTGGGAGTGGATGTTTTGGGAGTGGATTTTGATAAAAGGATGTTTGGGAGTGGATCTTTGGTTTGTGGATGGTTGGTAGGGGATGTTTTGGGAGTTTGGGTGTTTGGTTTGGGATGTTTGGGTTTTTTGGGTGGTTGGGGTGGATGTTTGGTAGTGGTGTTTGGGGAGTGGATGTTTGGGAGTGGATGTTTGGGAGTGGATGGTTGGTAGGGATGTTTGGTTAGTGGATGTTTGGTAGTGGATGTTTGGTAGTGGATGTTTTTGGGAGTGGATTGGGGGGGGGAGTGGATGTTTGGTAGTGGATGGGGGGTTTTGTGGATGTTTTTGGTTTGTGGAATTTTTTGGAGTGGGTGGTTTTGGTTTGTGGATGTTTGGTAGTGGGGTGGTTTTGGGAGGGATGTTTGGTAGTGGATGGGTTTGGGAGGAGTTGTGGGGAAAAGGGGGTTGATTTAAGTTTTTGATGCGCATTTTTTTGTCTTTACCATCACTTCAATGATCATAATACTGACACACACTTTACCCTCACTTCAAATGGAAACATTAAATTTGACACAAATTTACCCTCACTTCATGATCAAAACTTTTGACAACCCACTTTAAAAACCCTCACTTCACTGATTAATTTGGGCAAAAACTTTTTCCCCTCACTTCACTGATCAAAAATTCTGACCCCACATTTTACCATTTAAATTCACTGATTTATAATTCTTTACACCCCACTTTACATCACTTCACTGATCATAAATTTTGACCCCTCACTTTAACCAAACACTTCACTGATCATAATTCTGACACCACACTTTACCATTTATTCACTGATTATAAATTTTGACACACACTTTACCATCACTTAAATGATATAAATTTTGACACCACTTTTTCCTTAAAAATTTACTGATCATAATTTGACACACACTTTACCCTCACTTTCAACTGATAAAAATTCTGACAAAAACTTTACCCTAAATTCAATGATCCCTAATCTGACCCACACTTTACCATCACTTTACTGATCATAATTTTGCAAAACACTTTTTTCCATCACTTTAATGATCTTTAAATTTTGGGAAAACACTTTTTCCCTCACTTTTCCCGATCATAAATTTTGAAAACACACTTTACCAAACACTTTCACTGATCATAATTCTGACAACACTTTTTCCCTTTACTTCACGGGTCCCTAATTCCCGGGCACACACTTTTCCCTCACTTCACTGATCATAAATTTTGACCCACCCCTTTTCCCTCACTTTTACTATCATTTAAATTTTGCCCCCACTTTTCCTCAAATTCATGTCAAATTCGACACACACTTTACCATCACTTTTACTTTATCTTTAAATTTTGACCCAACACTTTACCATCACTTCATGATCATAATTCTGACACAAACTTTCCCTCACTTCTTGATCATAATTCTGACACACACTTTACCTTAAATTTATGAATCATAATTCCCGACCACCCCACCCTTCCATCAAATTCCCCTGATCATAATTTTTGACACAAAAACTTTACCATCCTTCACTGATTTTTAATTTGACACACACTTTACCACCCCCTTCACTGATCATAATTCTGACACCAATTTACCTGGTCTGGTCAACAGTATTATTCCCATTATAATTATTTCATTCTCTTTTAAAATTTTTCCTTTTTTTTTCTTTTATAAACATTATGAAAAATCCTTTAAAATTCCAATTTCTTTATTAAAAACTGTGTTTACCAACTTAATTTTTATTTCGTTCTAAAAAACCCCTTAAATTGGCCCGTCAGCAGAGTTTTAGCCAGGTGACAGCCGGTAAAACGGATTTACAGCAGAGGGCAGCCAGGCTGACGCTGTACCACAGAACTGGCTCTTCTTTATTGTGAAATTTTTTGGGAAATTATAAAAATGTTTTCCCTTTGTTGTTTACTTTTCACTTTGGTCTACACATAAACAACAAAACAAAACCAAAGCTACCCCCAAAAACATGTTTTAAACATGGTTTAAAAGTTTCATAAACATATCTACCCCTCTTTCCCCCCACCAAATTTTATTTAAAATTTAAACCCAATAATATATAATAGTGTAAGAGACTTAAGAAAATTCTTAATTAAGTAATTTCAAATTTCTTATGAAAATTGAATGAGGGTTACAATATTTGGATGAAATATTTTGGGAAAGGATGTAAATATGAGAGACTTGTGTTTAAGACAGAGAAGACATTCTTATAAATCATCTTAATGAACACTTTGTTTCAGTAGAATAAATTCATTAATGACATAAAAACATTCACCACCACAGATACAAAACAAAAACTTTCGGTGATGAACATAAAAACTGTCAACTTGGGTGATTCGATCTCTTGACAATAAGAATTTTGGTGGTGGCTGCCACAACCTGACCAGTACGACTGTGTGTTAATGTCTCCCATACTGTTGTTATGTACTGTGATGTATCATTGTTAACATATATTGCACACTGAATGTTGTGGTGCACTATGTTGCAGAGATATATAGCACAAAATCAGTAAGTGCTGAAAAACACACAATTGTAGAAGGTAACTATTGAATGAAGAAGCTTATTTCACAGGTGAAAGTTCCTCTCTGTTATAATGTGTTTTTTCACCACCATCGTTGTGTTGTGATGTGTATAAAGTCTGTCTGATACACCAGAGTGAATAACACTGCACGTAAACTGTTTGGTAAATATCTTGATAATAAACTTCTTGGCAGGATTCTATCCTTAGGATTCTGCTGGTAGGATTCAAGTGTATAAGACTGAACGCAGTTGGAAGAACACTGCTGGAAGGATTGTTACCTGAGGACTATTGGTAGAAGACCTCTGGTAGGTTTCTGTTGGAAACATAGTGCTGGCAGGACTCTGTTGGTAAAAGACTTGGGTGCGGGGTTCGTAAAAGGAAATTATGTGCTGGGTTTTAGTAATACATAAAACAGTTAGTGACACACAAAAACAATAAAGAACACAAAAAAACGTTAAAACACAAAAAGCAGTATGTGACCCATAAAACAAATGTAACAAAAAAACAGCATAGGACCTTAAATAAGTATAATAAAATAAACAGCATCCCTATAGTGGCATTAATACAATATAGTAACTCATAAAACAGCAAAAACACATAAAAAATTAAAAAAAATATATAACGTGAAACAGACAACACACAGAACAGTATAATGCAAGAGAATAAATCAAAATACGATGTTGAAAAACAAGACCAAAATAACAAGAAGACCGTAATAAACAAGAAGACCCTATAGTAACACAGAAGACCCGTTTTGTAACACAAAACCATACAGAAAACACAAGACCGTACAGTAACACAGAAGACCATATAGTAACACAGGAAAACAGTACGTAAACGAAGACCAGTACAGTAACACAGAAGCCAGTATAGTAACACAGAAAAAACCGTACAGTAAACAGAAACCAAATTTCAGTAACCAGAAGACCCGTACAGTAAACGAAGACCATCAGAACAAGAAACCAGATAGTAACACCAAAACCAGCACGAAAACACAAGACCGTACGTAACCAGAATACCCTTCAGTAAACAGAAGACCAGTATAGTAACACGAAGACCCTACAGTAACACACAAAAACCAGTACAGTAACACAGAAACCCTACAGTAAACCGAAGACCCGTACAGTAACACAAAGACCATTGTCCCCTTTGTCCAACCTTTGGACGATTACCTCAAAATTCACCTCTCCTTACACCTTTCTACTTTGTATTTGGGCTGATGAAGCTAGGTGGGAAACTTTCCAGTAAGGATTCCCATATGTTGCTTTAAATGTCTCAAACTTCATTTTTTTATAGTCTGTAAAAAGGAATACAATGCCCCGCACTTTAAAGGAGGGGTTTGGGATACCAGCAGTTTGGGGGGATGTGTAATAGGATGGTAATTTTTTTAATTGGGGGCCGTATTTTTTCTATATGGAGTTTTTATTTCAGGTCCTTTTTAATTTATCTTTATTTTGTTTTAAAAAGTTGTATCCGGGCGCCCCCTGCAAAAACAGTGATTATGTTGAGTGAGGTGAAAGCGTTGAAAATGATGAAAATATTCCTTTTGGGGATTTTTCTTTCTTTTTTTTCCCCCTGCCTTGGGGGAGACGGCCGTCTTGTTGAAATTTATTATTTTATATATATATTATATTTTATATATAAATATATATATAATATATATATTTATATATTATATTATATAATATATATTATAATAATGCACTACACAAATGTTCCCCACACTTTTTTATCATTTCTAGTTGTAGGAGTGCGTAATTAAAGAAAATACTTGAATTTTTTTATAAAATAAATTTTTCATTGAACTGTGTGGTGAATGGTTTTGAAAACCGACAAGAGAAGAAGTAGGCACTTATGCAACATATGAGAATCTTTACTGAAGAACGTTTTTTGCCACACAGTGGTTTCATCAGTCTTATACAATGCAGGAAGGTATCAGGAGAGGAGGAGTTTGAGGTAATCAGTCCCTCAGCCTGGAATCGATTTGTTCAGTCCATCAATTCTGTAGAAAGTACAGCACAGGACCGTAGCAGTGGCTTAACTACTGTAGTCAGGTGTCAGATCTTGACACAAAGAATTCTTCAAAACTTGTCCAACCTTTGGACGAAGACCTACTTCGACTAGTGGATGGTACCACTGTGACCCCGCCTCCTCCTGCTTCACCTCACCTGACTACAGTATATAAGCAACGTCTACGGCGCTATGCTGTACATTCTACAAGATTGATGGACTGAACACATCGACTCCAGGCTGAGGGACTGATTACCTCAAACTCCTCCTCTCCTTATACCTTCCTGCTTTGTATAAGACTGATGAAGCCACTGTGTGGCGAAAAGTTTCCTAAATAAAGATTCCCATATGTTGCATAAGTGTCTCAATCTTCAACTGGTCTTTTGTGTTATTGTACTGTACTGATCTTCTGTGTTATTTTCCTGTACTGGTCTCCTGTGTTATTGTACTGTACTGGTCTCCTGTGTTATTGTACTGTACTGGTCTTTGTTGTTATTGTACTGTACTGGTCTTCTGTCTTATTGTACTGTACTGGTCTTCCATGTTATTGCACTGTACTGGTCTCTTGTGTTATTGTACTGTACTGGTCTTCTGTGTTATTGTACTGTACTGGTCTTCTGTGTTATTGTACTGTACTGGTCTTCTGTGTTATTGAACTGTATTAATTTTCTCTGTTATTATACTGTACTGGTCTTCCATGTTATTGTACTGTACTGGTCTTCTGTGTTATTGTACTGCATTAATCTTCTCTGTTATTATACTGTACTAGTCTTCCATGTTATTGTACTGTACTGGTCTCTTGTGTTATTATACTGTACTGGTCTTCCATGTTATTGTACTGTACTGGTCTTCTGTGTTATTGTACTGTACTGGTCTTTTGTGTTATTGTACTGCATTAATCTTCTCTGTTATTATACTGTACTAGTCTTCCATGTTATTGTACTGTACTGGTCTTTTGTGTTATTGCACTGTACTGGTCTCTTGTGTTATTATACTGTACTGGTCTTCTGCGTTATTGTACTGAACTGGTCTTCCATGTTATTGCACTGTACTGGTCTCTTGTGTTATTATACTGTACTGGTCTTCCATGTTATTGTACTGTGTTATTGAACTGTACTGGTCTTTTGTGTTATTGTACTGCATTAATCTTCTCTGTTATTATACTGTACTAGTCTTCCATGTTATTGCACTGTACTGGTCTTCTGTGTTATTATACTGTACTGGTCTTCTGTGTTATTATACTGTACTGGTCTTCTGTGTTATTGTACTGTACTGGTCTTCCATGTTATTGCACTGTACTGGTCTCTTGTGTTATTATACTGTACTGGTCTTCTGTGTTACTATACTGTACTTGTCTTATGTGTTATAGTACTGAACTGGTCTTCCATGTTATTGCACTGTACGGTCTCTTGTGTTATTAAATTGTAAGCTGGTCCTTCTGTGTATTATACTGTACTGGTCTTCTGTGTTATTGTATTGTACTGGTCTTCTGTGTTATTGTACTGTACTGGTCTTCTGTGTTATTGTACTGCACTGGTCTTCTGTGTTATTGTACTGTACTGGTCTTCTGTGTTATTGTACTGTACTGGTCTTCTGTGTTATTATACTATACTGGTCTCTGTGTAAATGACAGTACTGTCTTCTTTGTTTTATTTGTACTGTACTTATTTTCTGTGTTATTGTACTGTAGTGGTCTTAGGTGTTATTGTACTGTACTTTTCTTCTGTGTTATTGTACTATACTTGTCTTCGATGTTATTGTACTGTACTACTCTTCTGTGTTATTGTACTGTACTGGTCTTCCAAGTTATTGCACTGTAACTGGTCCGCTTGTGTTATATACTGTACTGGTCCTTTCTGCTTTATTGTACTGAACTGTCCCTTCCATGTTGGGTTTTTTTTTTTTTTTTGCACAGTACTGGTCTTCTGTGTTATTATACTGTACTGGTCTTCTGTGTTACTATACTGTACTTGTCTTATGTGTTATTGTACTGAACTGGTGTTCCATGTTATTGCACTGTTCTGGTCTCTTGTGTTATTATTTTGTACTGGTCTTCTGTGTTATTATACTGTACTGGTTTCTTCAGTGTTATTGTATTGTACTGGTCTCTGTGTTATTGTACTGTACTGGTCGTTCTGTGTTATTGTAATGCATTGGGGTCTTCTGTGTTAATTGTCTGTACAGGTCTTCTGTGTTATTGTACTGTATCTGGACTTCTGTGTTTATTTGTACTTACTGGTCTTCTGTGTTTATTGTACAGTACTGATTCTTCTGTACTGTACTTATTTTCTGTGTTATTGTACTGTACTGGTCTTCTGTGTTATTGTACTGTACTTTTCTTCTGTGTTATTGTACTATACTTGTCTTCTGTGTTATTGTACTGTACTGGTCTTCTGTGTTATTGTACTGTACTGGTCTTCTGTGTTATTGCACTGTACTGGTCTTCTGTGTTATTGTACTGTACTGATCTTCTGTGTTTTTGCACTGTACTGGTCTTCTGTGTTATTGTACTGTACTGGTCTTCTGTGTTATTGCACTGAGCTGGTCTTCTGGTATGTACTGTACTGTCTTCTGTTTATTTGTACTGTACTGGTTCTTCTGTGTATGTAATGGTACTGGCTTCTGTGTTTTGCAACTGTACTTTCCCTTTGTGTTATTGTACTGTACTGTCTTCTGTTGTATTGTACGTACCTGTCCTTCTGTGTTATTGTACTGTACTGGTCTTCTGTGTTATTGTACTGTACTGGTCTTCTGTGTTATTGTACTGTACTGATCTTCTGTGTCATTGCACTGTACCAGACTTGTATGTTACAACACTGTTATTTTTATTTAATTCTTTTGTATTGTGCTGTTTTACTGTGTTATTGTACTCTTTTTTGTTACATATTTATTATGTAATTAAGCTGTTTTTTGTGTAATTGTACTTATTGTACATTGTTTTATGTCTCAATTTTCTTTTTTATGTGTTTCTGTAATCTTTCATGTGTAATTATATTGTTTTATTATTGTGATACTGTTTTATGAGTTACTTTAATGTTTTGTGTGTTAATATACTCATTTGTGTCACTATAAAACCAGCTAACTTGATTCATCTTATTCGTTACAAATGAACCGCTTCCTAAAGTCTTTTACCAATATAGTCCTGCTAACACTATTTCCAGCAGAAACCTACCAGAGGTCTGGTAACAATCCTCCATAGAATTCTTTATACTAGCGTCCCAGTCCTACCAAGAGAATCCTAAGGGAAAAGAAATCCTGCCAGTAAGTCTTCTATGAGATATTTACCAAACAAGTTACATACAGTGTTATTAACTCTGGTGTATCAGACAGACTTTATACACATCACAACACAACGATGGTGGTGTAAAAAACACATTTTAACAGAGAGGAACTTTCACCTGTGAAACAAACTTCTTCATTCAATAGTTACCTTCTACAATTGTGTCTTTATCATTACTTACTGACTTTGTGTCATATATCTCTGCAACATAGTGCACCACAACAATCAATGTGCTATATATCTCTGCAACATAGTGCACCACAACAATCAATGTGCTATATATCTCTGTAACATAGTGCACCACAACATTCAATATGTAATATATATATTAAAATTGATACATCACAGTAAACATACCAACAGTATGGGAGACATTAACACACAGTCGTACTGGCCAGGTTGTGGCAGCCACCACCAAAATTCTTATTGTCAAGAGATCGAATCATCCAGGTTAATAGTTTTTATTTTCATCACCGAGTTTTTTTTATCCATCTGTTGTGCTGAATGTTTTAATGTCATTATTGAAGAGGTGAGAGAAGAATGTATGAGAAAACTGAGAGAATTATTTAATAATTAATTCTAATTAAACAAAATGTTTATTAAGATGATTTATAAGAATATCTTTGAATTAAAGTATAAGTGTTCCTGAAGTCAGTAACTTCTCACATATTTAAAATATCTTTTTCCAAAATATTTCATCAAAATATTGTAACCCCATTCCATTTTCTTAAGAAAATTTAAAATTATACGATCAAGAATTTCTTAAATTTTCTTACATCATTTTATAAGAATTCATTAATTTAAACAAGTTGTTGTGAGAGTGCTTATAGAACGTTTACCATGTATGTATATATGTGTTGTTGTGAGCATGGTGTTTTTTGTAGTGGATGTTTATGTTGGTATCATGGTGTTTGTAGTGATGTTTTATGTTGGTAGCATGGTGGTTTGTAGTGATGTTATGTTTGGTAGCATGGTGTTTGTAGTGAAATTTATGTGGAAGCATGGTGTTTTGTAGTGATGTTTATGTTGGACATGGGTGTTCGTAGTGATAGTTTATGTTGTAGCATGGTGTTTGTAGTTATGTTTATGTTGGTAGCAGGTGTTTTGTAGTTGATGTTTATGTTGGTAGCATGTGTTTGTAGTGATGTTTATGTTGGTAGCATGGTGTATTGTAGTGATTGTTTATGTGGTAGCATGGTTTTGTAGTGCTGTTTTATGTTGATTAGCAGGTGTTTATAGTGATGTTTTGTGTAGCATGGTGCTTGTAGTGAATGTTTATGTTGGTAGCAGTGTGTTTGTAGTGATGTTTATGTTGGTAGCATGGTGTTAGTCATTGATGATTATATGGTATCATGGTGTTTGTAGTGATGTTATTTATGTTGTGGGTAGCATGGTGTTTGTAGGATGTTTATGTTGGTAGCATG
The DNA here is from genome assembly GCF_026875155.1 of Cherax quadricarinatus. Classification (NCBI taxonomy): domain Eukaryota; kingdom Metazoa; phylum Arthropoda; class Malacostraca; order Decapoda; family Parastacidae; genus Cherax; species Cherax quadricarinatus. The sequence continues at coordinate 8,874,949 of NC_069497.1, read as the reverse complement.
TGTTTTGGTAGTTATGTTATGTTGGTAGCATGGTGTTTGTAGTTATGTTATGTTGGGTGCATGGTGTTTGTAGTGATGTTTTTATGTGGTAGGCTTGGTGTTTGTAGTGAATTTAATTTGGTAGCATGGAGTTTGTAGTGATGTTTATGTGGTAGCATGGTGTTTGTAGTGATGTTTAGGTTGGTAGCATGGTGTTTGTAGGATGTTTATGTTGGTAGCATGGTGTTTTGTAGTGATGTTTATGTGTAGATGAAAGTGAAAAGTAAACCATCATAAGGAAAACTTGTATGAAACACGTTTATAAATCACAATAAAGAAGAGTCACAGATCTGTGGTACAGCTGTCCATCTGGCTGACCTGCTGTCCCACCTGGCTGACTCTTCTGTCATCCTGGCTGAACCCTGCTGTCAGCCTGGCTGACCGTGGCAGTCAGTCTGGCATACTCTGCTTGTCAGCCTGGATGACTCTGCTGTCAGCCTTGAGACCCTGCTGTCAGCCTGGCTGACCCTGCTGTCAGCCTGCTGACTCTGCTGTCAGCCTGGATGACTCTGCTTGTCCACATAGTTAGTCAGTTCAGTAATAAAAAAATGAGATCAAAACTGGGAAATTAGAATGCTTTAAGATTGAAGTTTGTGACGCAGTTGTAATAAAGTACTGGAATAGTTAATGATTTTTCTCCATAATGTTATAAAAGAGAAAAGGGTAAAAAACTTTAAAGAATGTAATAATTATAACGAAAAAAAGGGACTGTTTACCAGACCAGGAAAAGTGTAAGTCAGAAATATGAGGATGAAGTGATGGAAAAGAAAAAAATATGCGTAACAAAAAAGAGTGTGAACTCAGAAAGGGAAGGTAATATATACATCAGGGTAAACAATGAAATACACAGGTAAGAACACCTTACATAAAGGGAAGCAGCACTTAGGTGGATTTATAGGTTTGATAAAAAATATATGAAAGATGTTACTAGAGTTAAAAATTTGCCTTTAATCTTAGCAAATGTTTTGATTGCCATAGTGTTGAAGTAAGTTAAAATATGCAAGAAAGACGGAAAAATTTACCAAAAACGGGGTCTTAAATAATGTTCTGTGTTTGTCACCTGAGGTCAAAACACGTGTGATGTCACTGTCCTTTGCTCAGAAGACAATATATCCCAAAGAAAGCCATCATGTAAACCAGGTGTGGACTGTAAACACAGCTTTGTTAACATACTATATTAAAACTCTGTACCACAACACACACACACAATATATATATACATATATAACTTAAAAAATATATATATTATATATATATAATATATATATTATATTATATATATATATATATATATATATAAATTTATTATATAATATATATATAATAATATTTTTTATATATATATAAATATATATATATATATATATATTATATATATATATATATATATATATTATAAAAATTATTTATTTTTTTTATTATCACACTAGCCGATTCCTACCAAGGCAGGGGTGGCCCGAAAAAGAAAAACTTTCACCATCATTCACTCCACCACTGTCTTGCCAAAGAAGACTGCTTTACACAAACAGTTCTTAAACTGCAACATTAACACCCCTCCTTCAGAGTGCAGGCACTGTACTTCCCATCTCCAGGACTCAAGTCCGGCCTGCCGGTTTCCTGAACCCCTTCATAAATGTTACTTTGCTCACACTCCAACAGAAACGTCAAGTATTAAAAACCATTTGTCTCCATTCACTCCTATCAAACACGCTCACGCATGCCTGCTGGAAGTCCAAGCCCCTCGCACACAAAACCTCCTTTAACCCCCTCCCTCAACCTTTCCTAGGCCGACCCCTACCCCGCCTTCCTTCCACTACAGGAGGGCACTCTTGAAGTTATTCTGTTTCGCTCCATTCTCTCCACATGTCCAAACCCACCTTAACAACCCTTCCTCGGCCCTCTGGACAACAGTTTTGGTAATCCCGCACCTCCCCCTAACTTCCAAACTACAAATTCTTTGCATTGTATTCACACCAACATTGCTCTCAGACATGACATCTCCACTGCCTCCACCCTTCTCCTCGCTGCAAAAAATTCATCTCCCATGCTTCAACACCCTATAAGGCGTTGGTAAAACTATACTCTCATACATTCCCCTCTTTCCTCCAAGGACAAAGTTCTTTGTCTCCACAGACTCCTAAGTGCACCACTCACCCTTTTCCCCTCATCAATTCTATGATCACCTCATTTTTTCATAGACCCATCCGCTGACACGTCCACTCCCAAATATCTGAATATATTCACCTCCTCCATACTCTCTCCCTCCAATCTGATATCCAATCTTTCATCACCTAATCTTTTTGTTATCCTCATAACCTTACTTTTCCTGTATTCACTTTCAATTTTCTTCTTTGCACACCCTACCAAATTCATCCACCAATCTCTGCAACTTCTCTTCAGAATCTCCCAAAGCACAGTGTCATCAGCAAAGAGCAAATGTGACAACTCCCACTTTATGTGTGATTCTTTATCTTTTAACTCCACGCCTCTTGCCAAGACCCTCGCATTCACTTCTCTTGCAACCCCATCATAAATTTATTAAACAACCACGGTGACATCACACATCCCTGTCTAAGGCCCACTTTTATTGGGAAAAAATTTCCCTTTTCCTACACACTCTAACTTGAGCCTCACTATCCTCGTAAAAACTCTTCACTCTTTCAGTAACCTACCTCCTACACCATACACCTGCAACATCTGCCACATTGCCCCCCCCCTATCCACCCTGTCATACGCGTTTTCCAAATCCATAAATGCCACAAAGACCTCTTTAGCCTTATCTAAATACTGTTCACTTATTTGTTTCACTGTAAACACCTGGTCCACACACCCCCTACCTTTCCTAAAGCCTCCTTGTTCATCTGCTATCCTATTTCTCCGTCTTACTCTTAATTCTTTCAATAATAACTCTACCCTACACTTTGCCAGGTATACTCAACAGACTTATCCCCTATAAATTTTTTCACTCTCTTTTATCCCCTTTGCCTTTATACAAGGAACTATGCATGCTCTCTGCCAATCCCTAGGTACCTTACCCTCTTCCATACATTTATTTAAAAAATTTATAATTTCAAAACCAACCCCCTCCCAAAAATATATCCCCACCTGCTTTTAATATTTCTATCTTTATCCCATCAATCCCGGCTGCCTTACCCCCTTTCATTTTACCTACTGCCTCACGAACTTCCCCCACACTCACAACTGGCTCTTCCTCACTCCTACAAGATGTTGTTCCTCCTTCCCCTATACACGAAATCACAGCTTCCTATCTTCATCAACATTTAACAATTCCTCAAAATATTCCCTCCATCTTCTCAATACCTCTAACTCTCCTCTCCTATTTTTAACTGACAAATCCATTTGTTCTCTAGGCTTTCTTAACTTGTTAATCTCACTCCAAAACTTTTTCTTATTTTCAACAAAATTTGTTGATAACATCTCACCCACTCTCCATTTTGCTCTCTTTTTTACATTGCTTCACCACTCTCTTAACCTCTCTCTTTTTCTCCATATACTCTTCCCTCTTTGCATCACTTCTACTTCGTAAAAACTTCTCATATGCTAACTTTTTCTCCCTTAACTACTCTCTTCACATCATCATTCCACCAATCGCTCCTCTTCCGTCCCGCACCCACTTTCCTGTAACCACAAACTTCTGCTGAACACTCTAACACTATATTTTTAAACCTACCCCATACCTCTTCGATCCCATTGCCTATGCTCTCATTAGCCCATCTATCCTCCAATAGCTGTTTATATCTTACCCTAACTGCCTCCTCTTTTAGTTTATAAACCTTCACCTCTCTCTTCCCTGATGCTTCTATTCTCCTTGTATCCCATCTACCTTTTACTCTCAGTGTAGCTACAACTAGAAAGTGATCTGATATATCTGTGGCCCCTCTATAAACATGTACAACCTGAAGTCTACTCAACAGTCTTTTATCTACCAATACATAATCCAATACACAAATAACCCGCACATAAAAGAGAGAAGCTTACGACGACGTTTCGGTCCGACTCGGACCATTGACAAAGTCACACTGTGTCAATGGTCCAAGTCGGACCGAAACGTCGTCGTAAGCTTCTCTCTTTTATGTGCGGGTTATTTGTGTATTGTTCCAGTCACGGTATTGTGCCTTTTTGTTATTTATACATAATCCAACAAACTACTGTCATTTCGCCCTACATCATATCTTGTATACTTATTTATCCTCTTTTTCTTAAAATATGTATTACCTATAACTAAACCCCTTTCTATACAAAGTTCAATCAAAGGGCTCCCATTATCATTTACACCTGGCACCCCAAACTTACCTACCACACCCTCTCTAAAAGTTTCTCCTACTTTAGCATTCAGGTCCCCTACCACAATTACTCTCTCACTTGGTTCAAAGGCTCCTATACATTCACTTAACATCTCCCAAAATCTCTCTCTCTCCTCTGCATTCCTCTCTTCTCCAGGTGCATACACGCTTATTATGACCCCCTTCTCGCATCCAACCTTTACTTTAATCCACATAATTCTTGAATTTACACATTCATATTCTCTTGTTTCCTTCCATAACTGATCATTCAACATTACTGCTATCCCTTCCTTTGCTCTAACTCTCTCAGATACTCCAGATTTAATCCCATTTATTTCCCCCCACCGAAACTCCCCTACCCCCTTCAGCTTTGTTTCGCTTAGGGCCAGGACATCCAACTTCTTTTCATTCATAACATCAGCAATCATCTGTTTCTTGTCATCCGCACTACATCCACGTACATTTAAGCATCCCAGTTTTATAAAGTTTTTCTTCTTCTCTTTTTTAGTAAATGTCTACAGGAGAAGGGTTTAATAGCCCATTGCTCTCGGCATTTTAGTCCGCTCATACGACACGCATGGCTTACGGAGGAAAGATTCTTTTCCACTTCCCCATGGACAATTTGAAGAAATAAAGAGGAACAAGAACTAAATTTAGAAAAAGGAGAAAAAACCTAGATGTATGTATATTTAATATGCATGTGCGTGTCTGTGAAGTGTGACCAAAGTGTAAGTAGGAAGTAGAGATATCGCTGTTATCTAGCGTGTTTATGAGACAGAAAAAGAAACCAGCATATATATATATATATATATATAAAATATATATATATATATATATATTATATATATTATATATAATATAATATTATATATTATTATATATATATTATATATATATATTATTATATTATATATATATATATTTTATATATATTATATATATATTTTATATATATAATATATATATATATTTAAAATATATATATATATATATATAAAATATATATATATATATATATTTATAAAATATTTTAAATATATATAATTATATATATATATATATATATATTATAATTATATATATATTATTATATATAATATAAAATATATATATTTTATAATATATATATATATTATATATATATATATATATATATATATGCGCGCATGATAGTAAATATCTGACCTTCAAATTTATTTAGAAACACCAGAAAATATTAATAAATAACAAAAAGGCACAATACGTTTATGGAACGATACACAAATAACCGCACATAAAAGAGAAGCTTACGAAAGAGTTTCGGTCCGACTTGGACCATTGACAAAGTCACACTAACAGCGGTGGAGCAGGACGGCTATATATAGGCAGGAAGAGGTGGAGGTGGTAGTAGTGTAGTAGTAGTAGTCAGTAGTAGTAGTGTAGTAGAGTAGTAGTTAGTAGAGTATGTGTAGTACAGAATTGTATATAATACCGACAGGATGAAATTAAGACACATGCCACAACCTGACCAGTACGACTGTGTGTTAATGTCTTCCATACTGTTGTTATGTACTGTGATGTATCAGTGTTAACATATATTGCACACTGAATGTTGTGGTGCACTATGTTGCAGAGATATATAGCACAAAATCAGTAAGTGCTGAAAAACACACAATTGTAGAAGGTAACTATTGAATGAAGAAGCTTATTTCACAGGTGAAAGTTCCTCTCTGTTATAATGTGTTTTTTCACCACCATCGTTGTGTTGTGATGTGTATAAAGTCTGTCTGATACACCAGAGTGAATAACACTGTACGTAAACTGTTTGGTAAATATCTTGATAATAAACTTCTTGGCAGGATTCTATCCTTAGGATTCTGCTGGTAGGATTCAAGTGTATAAGACTGAACGCAGTTGGAAGAACACTGCTGGAAGGATTGTTACCTGAGACTTTTGGTAGAAGACCTCTGGTAGGTTTCTGTTGGAAACATAGTGCTGGCAGGACTCTGTTGGTAAAAGACTTTAGGTAGCGGTTCGTTTGTTACGTATAAGATGAATTATGTCAGCTGGTGTTATAGTAATACATAAAACAGTATAGTGACACACAAAAACAATAAAGTAACACATAAAACAGTATAATAACACAAAAAGCAGTATAGTGACACATAAAACAGAATAGTAACACATAAAACAGCATAGTGACACATAAATAAGTATAATAACATATAAAACAGCATAGCATATAGTGGCATATAATACAATATAGTAACTCATAAAACAGCAAAAAACACATAAAACATAAAACAAATATATAACGTGAAACAGTACAACAACACAGAACAGTATAATGCAAGAGAAGTAAATCAAAATATCGATGTTGCAACATACAAGACCAGAATAGTAACACAGAAGACCAGTACAGTAACACAGAAGACCAGTATAGTAACACAGAAGACCAGTATAGTAACACAGAAGACCAGTACAGTAACACAGAAGACCAGTATAGTAACACAGAAGACCAATATAGTAACACAGAAGACCAGTACAGTAACACAGAAGACCAGTATAGTAACACAGAAAACCAGTACAGTAACACAGAAGACCAGTAACAGTAACACAGAAGCCAGTAAAAGTAACACAGAAGACCAGTACAGTAACACAGAAGACCAGTACAGTAACACAGAAGACCAGTACAGTAACAGAGAAGACCAGTACAGTAACACAGAAGACCAGTATAGTAACACACAAGACCAGTACAGTAACACACAAGACCAGTACAGTAACACAGAATACCAGTACAGTAACACAGAAGACCAGTATAGTAACACAGAAGACCAGTACAGTAACACACAAGACCAGTACAGTAACACAGAAGACCAGTACAGTAACACAGAAGACAAGTTGTCCAACTTGTCCAACCTTTGGACGATTACCTCAAACTTCACCTCTCCTTACACCTTTCTACTTTGTATTGGACTGATGAAGCTACTGTGTGGCGAAACATTTCCTCAGTAAGGATTCCCATATGTTGCATAAGTGTCTCAATCTTCATTTTTATATAGTACTGTAAATGGGAAGTACAATGCCAGCACTTTAAAGGAGGGGTTTGGGATACTAGCAGTTTGGAGGGATGTGTAATAGGATGGTATATTTATAATTGGGGCCTGATATTGTATTCTATATGGAGTTTATTATTTCAGGTCACTTTTTATATTGTATCTTTATATATGTTTCTAAACTGTTGTATCCGGGCGCCTCTGCAAAAACAGTGATTATGTATGAGTGAGGTGAAAGCGTTGAATAATGATGAAAGTATATTCCTTTTGGGGATTTTCTTTCTTTTTGGGTCACCCTGCCTCTGTGGGAGACGGCCGTCTTGTTGTTTTTAAAATTATATAATTTTAAATATATATTATATATAAAATAATATATATTTTATATATATATATATATATATAAAATATATATTATATATATATATATATATATATATATATATATATATATATAATGCACTCACACACAATGTTCAACCACACTTATTTACTACACTTTCAGTAGTTTGTAGGAGTGCGTAATATATAGCAATACTTGAAGTTTTTACTAAAATAAATTGTCATTGTAACTGTGTGGTGAATGGTTTTGAAAACCGACAAGATGAAGAAGTGAGACACTTATGCAACATATGAGAATCTTTACTGAAGAAACGTTTCGCCACACAGTGGTTTCATCAGTCTTATACAATGCAGGAAGGTATCAGGAGAGGAGGAGTTTGAGGTAATCAGTCCCTCAGCCTGGAATCGATTTGTTCAGTCCATCAATTCTGTAGAAAGTACAGCACAGGACCGTAGCAGTGGCTTAACTACTGTAGTCAGGTGTCAGATCTTGACACAAAGAATTCTTCAAAACTTGTCCAACCTTTGGACGAAGCCTACTTCACAGTTTTTGGAAACCACTTTTTCCCCCGCCCCCTTTCCTGCTTCACCTCACCTGACTACAGTTTATAAGAAAACGTCTAGGGCGCTATGCTTACATTCTAAAAGATTGTTGGACTAAACACATGGGATCCGGGCTGAGGGACTGTTTTACCTTCAAACCCCTCCTCCCTTATACCTTCCTGCTTTGTTTAAACTGATGAACCCACTGTTTGGCGAAAAGTTTCCTAAAAAAAGTTTTCCCCATTTTTTTGCTTAAGTGTCTCAAATTTTTTCAATGGTTTTTTGTTTTATTGTACTGTACTGATCTTCTGTTTATTTTCCTGTACTGGTCTTTGGGGGTTAAATTTTTTAAACTGTACGGGTTTCCCCTTGTTATTTTTTACTGTACTGGTCTTTGTGTTTTTTTAAACTGTACTGGTCTTCTTCTTAGGTACGAAACTGTTTCCCATGTTTTTTGGGAAAATTTGTACTGGTTCTTGTGTTATTTTTACTTTTCGGGCTTCTGTGTTATTGACTGTAGGGGCCCTTCTGTGTTATTGTATTTGTACGGCCCTTGTGTGTTTTTAAAACTGTATTAATTTTCTTTTTTTATTTAAACTGATTTGGTCTTCCATTTTTTATTGTACGTACGGTCTTCTGTGTTATTGTACTGTTAATCTTCTGTTTTTTAACTGAAACTAGTTTCCCAAAGTTATTGTACTGTACTGGTCTCTTGTTTATTATAAGTCTGGTCTTCCATTTATTGTTGAAAGGGTCTTCTGTGTTTTTGGGTACTTTATGGTCTTTTTTTTTATTTTTACGGGCATTAATTTCTCTGTTATTTTTACTGTACTATCTTCCATGATTGTACTGTATTTTGGTCTTTTGTTTTAAAATTGGGGGGGCCCCCCCAAAAAACCCCTGTACTGGTCTCTTGTTTTTATTATACTGTATGGTCTTCTGCTTTTATTGTACTAACGGTCTTCCTTGTTATTGCTCGTACGGGGTCTCTTGTGTTATTAACTGAAATGGTCTTCCATTTTATTGTACTGTACTGGTCTTCTGTTTTATTGAACTTATTTGGTTTTTTGGGTTTTTATTGCGCTTTTAATTTTCCCTCTGTTATTAAAAACTGTCTAGCTTCCATGTTTTGCAGGTACGGTCTTCTGTGGTTATTATACTGAAATGGCTTCTGTGTTATTAATGTATGGTCTTCTGTGTTTTTGAAATTTAAATGGCCCTTCCCAAATGTTATTGCACTGAAACGGGTCTTTTGTGTTAAAATTGTAGGGTTTTTGGGTTTTAACTTACTGTACTTGTTTTTATGTTTTTATATTTACTAAAACTGGGTCTTCCATGTTTTTTTCATGAAAAGGGCTTGTTTTATTATTTTGTACGGGTCTTCGGTGTTATTTTTCTGTACGGGTCTTCTGTTTTATTGAAATTGTACGGGTTTTTCTGTGTTAAATTTTTCCCCCCTACGGCTTCGGTTATTGTACTGCCCTGGTCTTTTTGTGTTTTTGTACTGTACTGGTCTTTTTGGTTTATTTTTCTGAAACGGGTTTTCTGTTTTAAATTGTACTTTTCCGGGTTTCTTCTGTTTATTGTACAGTACTGGTCTTCTGTGTTTTTGAACTGAAACTTTTTTTTCTGTGTTATTTTTATTTGTAGTGGTTTTTAGGTGTTATTGTACTGTACTTTTCTTCTGTTTTTTTGTACTAAAACTTGTCTTCGATGTTATTTTTTATGTACTACCCCTTCGTGTTATTTTTACTTTTACTGGTTTTCCCAAAAGTTATTGCACTTTTACTGGTCTTTTTTGTTTTTATTATACTTTTAGGGGCTTCTGGGGTTATTGTACTGAACGGGTCTTCCATGTTATTGCACTGTATTTGGTCTTCTGTGTTATTTTTACTGTACTGGTCTTTTTTGTGTTACTATACGTATTGTCTTAGTTTTATTGTACAGAACTGGGGGTTCCATGTTATTGCACTTTTTGGGTTCTTTTTTTATTATTTTTTTACTGGTCTTTTTGTGTTATTGTATTGTAGGGTTTTCTTTTGTTTTTGTCCTGAAATGGTTTCTGGGGTTATTGTACGGCACTGGCTTTGTTTTTATTGTATGTACAGGTCTTCTGTTTTATTGTACTGTATGGTCTTCTTTTGTTATTGTACTTTTACTGGCCTTGTTTTTTTGTACAGTACGGCTTCTGTACTGTACTTTTTTTCTGTTTTTATTGTATTTAAAGGGCCCTTCTGTGTTATTTTTACTGTACTTTTTTCCTGTTTATTGAAACCTTTATTGCCCTTCTGTGTTTTTTTTTGTACTGTATAGTCTTCTGTTTTAATTGTATTTGTACGGGTCTTCTGTGTTTTTGCATTGTATGGCTTTCTTGTTATTGACTGTACTGATCTTCTGTGTTTTTGAAACTTACGGTTTTCTGTTTTTATTGTACTTTTAACCGGGCCCTTCGTTTTAAATTTGCACGGGCCCGGTCTTCGTGTTATTGTATTTGTACGGGTTCTTCTGTTTTTTTTGTACTGTACTGGCTTCTGTTTTATTGTACTGTACGGGTTCTTCTTGTTTTTTGGGCACTGTACTTTTTTTTGTGTTATTGTCTGTACTGGCCCCTTCTGTGTTATTTTTACTGTCCGGGCTTCTGTTTTAAATTGTATGTACGGGTCCTTTCTGTGAAATTGTCCGAACGGGGTTCCCCTGTTTATTTTTAACTGTACTAAATCTTCTGTTTTTTGCCCTGTACCAACTTGTATGTTAAAACCCTGTTATTTTTTTTTAAAATTTTTTTTGGTATTGTGTTTGTTTTACTGTTTTTATTGATTTCTTTTTTTTTTTCTTTTTATTATTAATTAACTGTTTTTTGTTTTAATTGAACTTATTGTACATTTTTTTTATGTCTAAAAATTTTTTTTTTTTTATGTTTTTTCTGTAATTTTTTAAAGGTAATTATTTTTTTTTTATTATTGTGAAAACTGTTTTATGAGTTACTTTAATGTTTTTTGTGTTTTTTTTAACTCATTTTTTGTCACAAAAAAACCCAGCTAATTTGATTCATCTTATTCGTTAAAAATTTAACCCGCTTAAAAAAGGGTTTTTTTCCAATATAGCCCCCTGCTAACACTTTTTCCAGCAAAAACCCTACCAGAGGTCGTAACAAACCTTCCGTATTATTCTTATACTAAGTCCAGTCCTACAAAAAGAACCCTAAGGAAAAAAATCCGGCCATAAGTCTTCTTGAGATATTTCCCCAAAAAGTTACATACAGTGTTATTAATCGGGTGTATCAGCCCGATTTTATAACATCACCCAAACAACAGGGTGGTGTAAAAAAACAATTTAACAGAGAGGAACTTTCACCTTTTTTGAAACAAACTTCTTCATTAAATTAGTTAACCTTCTACAATTGTGTCTTTTTTCATTACTTATGACTTTGTGTCTTTATATCCTGCAAATATTGCACCACAAATAAATGTCCCCCCCCCTTATTTTATCTCTGCAACATAGTGCACCAAAACAAACCCAATGTCCCCTATATACCCTTTTAAAACCATAGTGCACCACAACATTCAATATGTAATATATATATTAAAATTGATACATCACAGTATGGGAGACATTAACACACAGTCGTACTGGCCAGGTTGTGGCAGCCACCACCAAAATTCTTATTGTCAAGAGATCGAATCATCCAGGTTGATAGTTTTTATTTTCATCACCGAGTTTTTTTTATCCATCTGTTGTGCTGAATGTTTTAATGTCATTATTGAAGAGGTGAGAGAAGAATGTATGAGAAAACTGAGAGAATTATTTAATAATTAATTCTAATTAAACTAAATGTTTATTAAGATGATTTATAAGAATATCTTTGTATTAAGTATAAGTTTCTGAAGTCAGTAACTTCTTCACATATTTAAATCTTTTTCCAAAATATTTCATCAAAATATTGTAACCCTCATTCCATTTTCTTAAGAAAATTTAAATTATACGATCAAGAATTTTCTTAATTTTCTTACATCATTTATATAGAATTCATTAATTTAAACAATGTTGTGTGAGAGTGCTTATGAGAACGTTTACACATGTATGTATATATGTGTGTTGGTAGCATGGTGTTTGTAGTGATGTTTATGTTGGTAGCATGGTGTTTGTAGTGATGTTTATGTTGGTAGCATGGTGTTTGTAGTGATGTTTATGTTGGTAGCATGGTGTTTGTAGTGAAGTTTATGTTGGTAGCATGGTGTTTGTAGTGATGTTTATGTTGGTAGCATGGTGTTCGTAGTGATGTTTATGTTGGTAGCATGGTGTTTGTAGTGATGTTTATGTTGGTAGCATGGTGTTTGTAGTGATGTTTATGTTGGTAGCATGGTGTTTGTAGTGATGTTTATGTTGGTAGCATGGTGTTTGTAGTGATGTTTATGTTGGTAGCATGGTGTTTGTAGTGATGTTTATGTTGATAGCATGGTGTTTGTAGTGATGTTTATGTTGGTAGCATGGTGCTTGTAGTGATGTTTATGTTGGTAGCATTGTGTTTGTAGTGATGTTTATGTTGGTAGCATGGTGTTTGTAGTGATGTTTATATTGGTAGCATGGTGTTTGTAGTGATGTTTATGTTGGTAGCATGGTGTTTGTAGTGATGTTTATGTTGGTAGCATGGTGTTTGTAGTGATGTTTATGTTGGTAGCATGGTGTTTGTAGTGATGTTTATGTTGGTAGCATGGTGTTTGTAGTGATGTTTATGTTGGTAGCATGGTGTTTGTAGTGAAGTTTATGTTGGTAGCATGGTGTTTGTAGTGATGTTTATGTTGGTAGCATGGTGTTTGTAGTGATGTTTATGTTGGTAGCATGGTGTTTGTAGTGATGTTTATGTTGGTAGCATGGTGTTTGTAGTGATGTTTATGTTGGTAGCATGGTGTTTGTAGTGATGTTTATGTTGGAAGCATGGTGTTTGTAGTGATGTTTATGTTGGTAGCATGGTGTTTGTAGTGATGTTTATGTTGGTAGCATGGTGTTTGTAGTGATGTTTATGTTGGTAGCATGGTGTTTGTAGTGATGTTTATGTTGGTAGCATGGTGTTTGAAGTGATGTTTATGTTGGTAGCATGGTGTTTGTAGTGATGTTTATGTTGGTAGCATGGTGTTTGTAGTGATGTTTATGTTGGTAGCATGGTGTTTGTAGTGATGTTTATGTGTAGATGAAAGTGAAAAGTAAACATCGGAAGGAAACTTGTATGAACTACATTATAAATCACAATAAAGAAGAGCACAGTTCTGTGGTACAGCTGTCAGTCTGGCTGACTCTGCTGTCAGCCTGGCTGACTCTGCTGTCAGCCTGGCTGACCCTGCTGTCAGCCTGGCTGACCGTGCTGTCAGTCTGGCTGACTCTGCTGTCAGCCTGGATGACTCTGCTGTCAGCCTGGATGACCCTGCTGTCAGCCTGGCTGACCCTGCTGTCAGCCTGGCTGACTCTGCTGTCAGCCTGGATGACTCTGCTGTCCACAGAGTTAGTCAGTCAGTATAAAAGAAATGAGATCAAAACTGGGAAATTTAGAATGCTTTAAGATTGAAGTTTGTGACGCAGTTGTAATAAAGTACTGGAATAGTTAATGATTTTCTCCATAATGTTATAAAAGAAGAAAAGGGTAAAAAACTTTAAAGAATGTAATAATTATAACGAAATAAGACTGTTTACCAGACCAGGTAAAGTGTAAGTCAGAAATATGATGGATGAAGTGATGGAAAAGACAAAATATGCGTAACAAAGAAGAGTGTGAACTCAGAAAGGGAAGGTAATATATACATCATGGATAAACAATGAAATACACAGGTGAAGAACACTTACATAAAGGGAAGCAGCACTTAGGTGGATTTATAGGTTTGATCAAAATATATGAAAGATGTTACTAGAGTTAAAAATGTCTTTAATCTTAGCAAATGTTTTGATTGCCATAGTGTTGAAGTAAGTTATAATATGCAAGAAAGACGGTAAAGATTTACCCAAAAAACTGGGTCTTAAATAATGTTCTGTGATGTCACCTGAGGTCATAAACACGTGTGATGTCACTGTCCTTTGCTCAGAAGACAATATATACCAAGAAAGCCATCATGTAAACCAGGTGTGACTGTAAACACAGCTTTGTTAACATACTATATTAAAACTCTGTACACACACACACACACACACACACACACACACATATATATACATATATATACATAATATATAATATATATATATATATATATATATATATAATATATATATATATATATATATATATATATATATTATATATATATATATATATATATATATAATATATATATATATTTATATATATAATATAATATATATATATATATATATATATATATATATATATATATATATATATTATATATATAATATATATATATATATATATATATATATTATATATAATATATATATACAACATATAATAATATAAATATATATATATATATATACATATATATAATATATATATATATATATACATATTTAAATTATATATATTATAACTACCTTCCTATCAAGTGCATGGCAGTACTTCACCATACTTCCAACTATAGTCTGCTAGAACGTTTCACTAATTCTTTAATTTAAATTATCTAGATAGCCGTTCACTCCAACCAAACGGCTGGTCCGAAAAAGTATTAAAAACCATTTGTCTCCATTCACTCTATCAACACGCTCACGCATGCCTGCTGGAAGTCCAAGCCCCTCGCAACAAAACCTCCTTTACCCCCTCCCTCCAAACTTTCCTAGGCCGAACCCCTACCCCCCTTCCTTCCACTACAGACTGATACACTCTTGAAGTTATTCTGTTTCGCTCCATTCTCTCCACATGTCCGAACCACCTTAACAACCCTTCCTCAGCCCTCTGGACAACAGTTTTGGTAATCCCGCACCTCCTCCTAACTTCCAAACTACGAATTCTCTGCATTGTATTCACACCACACATTGCTCTCAGACATGACATCTCCACTGCCTCCAGCCTTCTCCTCGCTGCAACATTCATCACCCATGCTTCACACCCATATAAGAGCGTTGGTAAAACTATACTCTCATACATTCCCCTTTTTGCCTCCAAGGACAAAGTTCTTTGTCTCCACAGACTCCTAAGTGCGCCACTCACCCTTTTCCCCTCATCAATTCTATGATTCACCTCATCTTTCATAGACCCATCCGCTGACACGTCCACTCCCAAATATCTGAATATATTCACCTCCTCCATACTCTCTCCCTCCAATCTGATATCCAATCTTTCATCACCTAATCTTTTTGTTATCCTCATAACCTTACTCTTTCCTGTATTCACTTTCAATTTTCTTCTTTTGCACACCCTACCAAATTCATCCACCAATCTCTGCAACTTCTCTTCAGAATCTCCCAAGAGCACAGTGTCATCAGCAAAGAGCAACTGTGACAACTCCCACTTTATGTGTGATTCTTTATCTTTTAACTCCACGCCTCTTGCCAAGACCCTCGCATTCACTTCTCTTGCAACCCCATCTATAAATATATTAAACAACCACGGTGACATCACACATCCCTGTCTAAGGCCCACTTTTACTGGGAAATAATTTCCCTCTTTCCTACACACTCTAACTTGAGCCTCACTATCCTCGTAAAAACTCTTCACTGCTTTCAGTAACCTACCTCCTACACCATACACCTGCAACATCTGCCACATTGCCCCCCCTATCCACCCTGTCATACGCGTTTTCCAAATCCATAAATGCCACAAAGACCTCTTTAGCCTTATCTAAATACTGTTCACTTATATGTTTCACTGTAAACACCTGGTCCACACACCCCCTACCTTTCCTAAAGCCTCCTTGTTCATCTGCTATCCTATTCTCCGTCTTACTCTTAATTCTTTCAATAATAACTCTACCATACACTTTGCCAGGTATACTCAACAGACTTATCCCCCTATATTTTTGCACTCTCTTTTATACCCTTTGCCTTTTATACCAAGGAACTATGCATGCTCTCTGCCAATCCCTAGGTACCTTACCCTCTTCCATACATTTATTAAGTAATTGCACCAACCACTCCAAAACTATATCCCCACCTGCTTTTAATATTTCTATCTTTATCCCATCAATCCCGGCTGCCTTACCCCTTTCATTTTACCTACTGCCTCACGAACTTCCCCCACACTCACAACTGGCTCTTCCTCACTCCTACAAGATGTTGTTCCTCCTTGCCCTATACACGAAATCACAGCTTCCCTATCTTCATCAACATTTAACAATTCCTCAAAATATTCCCTCCATCTTCTCAATACCTCTAACTCTCCTCTCCTATTTTTAACTGACAAATCCATTTGTTCTCTAGGCTTTCTTAACTTGTTAATCTCACTCCAAAACTTTTTCTTATTTTCAACAAAATTGTTGATAACATCTCACCCACTCTCTCATTTTCTCTCTTTTTACATTGCTTCACCACTCTCTTAACCTCTCTCTTTTTCTCCATATACTCTTCCCTCTTTGCATCACTTCTACTTCGTAAAAACTTCTCATATGCTAACTTTTTCTCCCTTACTACTCTCTTCACATCATCATTCCACCAATCGCTCCTCTTCCCTCCCGCACCCACTTTCCTGTAACCACAAACTTCTGCTGAACACTCTAACACTACATGTTTAAACCTACCCCATACCTCTTCGATCCCATTGCCTATGCTCTCATTAGCCCATCTATCCTCCAATAGCTGTTTATATCTTACCCTAACTGCCTCCTCTTTTAGTTTATAAACCTTCACCTCTCTCTTCCCTGATGCTTCTACTCTCCTTGTATCCCATCTACCTTTTTATACTCTCATGTAGCAACAACTAGAAATTGATCTGATATTCTGTGAGCCCCCTCTATAAACATTCACAACCAGAAGTCTAACTCAACAGTCTTTTTATCTACCATACATAAATCCAATACACAAAAAACCCGCACATAAAAGAGAAAGCTTACGACTACGTTTCGGTCCGACTTGAACCATTGACAAAGTCACCCATGTGACTTTGTCAAGGTCCGAGTCGACCAAACGTCGTCGTAAAGCTCTCTCTTTTATGTGCCGGGTTATTTGGGTATTGGTTTCCAGTCTCGTATTGTGCCATTTTGTTATTATACATAATCCAACAAACTACTGTCATTTCGCCCTAATCATATCTTTTATACTTATTTAGATCCTCATTTTCTTAAATATGTATTAACCTCCAACTAAAACCCCGTTTTCTATAGCAAAGTTCAATCGAATGGGCTCCCATTACATTACACCTGTGCACCCCAACTTACCTACACACCCCCTCTCTAAAAGTTCTCCACTTTAGCTTTTCACAGGTCCCCTCTTACCACAAGTACTCTCTCACTTGTTTCAAGAGGCGTCCTATAACATTCACTTTAAACATCTCCCAAAAGCACTCTCTCTCTCCTCTTCATTCCTCTCTTCTCCAGGTGCATACACTCTGTATTATGACCCCCTTCCTCGCATCCAACCTTTACTTTAAAATTCCACATAATTCTTGAATTTACACATTCAAATTCTCTTTTTTCCTTCCCATAACTGATCATACACATACGCTATCTCCCCTTCCTTTGCTCTAACTTCTCTCAGATACTCCAGATTTAATCCATATATTTTCCCCCCACGAAACTCCCCTACCCCCTTCACTTTGTTTCGCGGTTGGGCCAGACATCCAACTTCTTTTCATTCATTGCTCATCAGCAATCATCTGTTTCTTGTCATCCGCACTAACATTCCACGTACATTTAAGCATCCCAGTTTGATAAAGTTTTTCTTTTCTCTTTTTTTAGTAAATGACCTACATGAGAATGGGTTTACTAGCCCATTGCTTCTCGCAATTTATCGCCTCAAATACGACACTCATGGCTACGAGGAAAAGATTCTATGTCTCCACTTCCCCATGACAATAGAAAATTAAAGAGGAACAAGAACTATTTAGAAAAAGGGAGAAAAACCTAGAGTAAGTAATATAGATATATGCATGTGCGTGTCTGTGAAGTGTGACCAAAGTGTTAGGTAGGAGTAGTAAGATATCGCTGTTATTCTACTGTTTATGAGACAGAAAAGAAACCAGCATATATATATATATAAAATATATATATATATATAAATATATATATAATATATATAATAATTTATGATATATATAATATATTATATATATATAGTGTATATATATATATTTACTATATATATATATATATATATATATATATATACACACATATATATATAATTATAATAATATATATATAGTATATAATATATATGTATATAATTTATATATATATATACATTATATATATATATTATATATATATATATATATAGATATATATATATATATATAAATATACTTATATATAAATATATACACATATATCTAATATATATATTTATACACACATAAAAATAAAATTATATTAGATACACACCCACAATAGTATAGTATAATATGATCTATATAATATATATTATAATATATTTAAAATAAATATATATATATGATATATATATAATGATATAAATATATTTATATACATATAATTATATATATAATATATATATATATATATGCTAACTATATATTGTAAATTTACATATATTATTGAAAATAGTATATATATATATAATCTATATATATATATATATATAAATATTATTTAATATAAGAAGTATATATGTATATATATATTATATAAATATATATATATTTATATAAATATATATAATAGTATATATATATAATATTATAATATATTTATATATATGATATATAAAAATATATATATGATATCTTTAATATATATTATATATATATATGTATAATATATATAAATGTATATATTATATATAAAAAAAATATATAATATATAGTAATATATATATATATAAGAAATATATATATATATTATATGATATTTATATATAAATATATATAGATATATAGATTATATATATATATATAATAAAGAATATATATATATATAATGCCGCATGAATGGTGTAAAATAATCTGACCATCAATTAATTTAACGAACACCAGAAAACGTAATATTAAATAACAAAAAGGCACAATACGCGTGACTGGAACGATACACAAATAACCCACATAAAAGAGAGAAGCTTACGACGGACGTTTCGGTCCGACTTTCTGGACCATTGCAAAGTCACCTAACAGCGTGGAGCAGGACGGCTATATATAGCAGGAAGAGGTGAGGTGTAGTAGAGTATAGTAGTAGTAGTAGTAAGTAGTTATGTAAGTAAGTAGTAGTAGTAGTATAGTAGTAGTAGTTATAGTAGAAGCTAAAGTATATTAGCAAAAGAAATGGTATATAATACCGACAGGATGAAATTAGACCACATCCCCAGACACCGGGCATCCCCATCGTAAGACGTTTCCGCCATCCAGCCCGCCACGGCTGGCAAACGTCCACAACAAAGACAAACCAGACGCCGCACATGGTCCTCACTTCATCAGTAGTTGTAGTAGAAGAAGAAAGAGTAGTGAGTAGTGGGTATGGTAGAAGTTGAAATAAGGAAGACGAAGCCAGTCAAATAACAAGGAAGGGGAGCACTGCAGAGAGCTAGAACCACACAGAGGGAGAGCAAGCTCCAGAGGTGGCGTGAAAGGGGAAGTGGTGACATAAAATAAATGAAAAAGGAAAAGAAGACACGAGACAGGAATAAAGACAACCCCGAGTGAGAAAAGTGAAAGGCAAGGATGGGGGGAAAAAAAAGAGGAAGAAAAAAAGAAAAAGAAAAAAATGATGGATTCAGGTTAAGTCACGGTGTTCTGAAGTTTGTGAGCATTTTAACACTGTTAAGTGGAGGAGGAAGGCAACTACAGAAGACGAAGCCAGGTCTAAGGTTCATCCAAGGGAAAGTGTGTATTGAGTAGGATTTCAACTAACGGCGGCTGTTCGAGTTGGAAAGTAGGGAAGACAGTTTTTAGCAGAAGACCATCAATAATGGCTTGAAATTTCTCTGGCGTGACAGAAAAGAAGCATTGTTATGTCGGCAAGCCTAACAACTGTTTTTGTGCTCCCTAAGTCTTTCAGAAAGAGATCGAACCATTTTTCTCCGAAGTATTGAAAGACAGGAGGAGCAAGAAAAGAGAAGACACGCAGTGAAACATCTGTAGATGGAGAGGTATGAACGAGATTAGTGCGAAGAGTGTAGTCCTGGCGGAAGGTAAGCTTTATGTCCTAAGGGACGAGAGAAATTGTTTGTGATTAGAAAGACCTGAATGTAGGGAAGCAGAGGAATAGAAAGTTCCCATGAGTAAAAGTTTGGAGAGAAAGAAATTGCGTAAGCACGTGAGGAAGGGGCATAGTCCTATGGATGATGGGAAGGTATCCAAGACGGAGAACGAATTGTGAAAGTGGAAATTTATGCTGGAAGGAAGCTGAGGATCACAGATGCGGTAGGGCACGGAAGAAAGAGTGAGATAAGAACACGTTTCTGACAAGGGAAGCATGATAAAAAAGTAGTGAATGTACATGCCACTGTGCATAGGTTTATTGTCAACGGAAAAGAAAACCCTGTATCTGAGCGGGACATGACACAATGAAAGGAAGAAAGGAATTAGAATTCCCATACAGCTTTAAACTTAAAGAAAGGGGCAAGATTATTAAGACTTCAAGAAAAGGTTGGAAGAGACTGGAGACATGAGGCCACAGAGCAAAGATTTCATCCACATAGCGGAGCAAGTGAAGGTTCATTCATCGAGGGTATGGAAGAAGAACAGTTCCTCGAAGTATTCCAGTAAAGATTAGCCAAGGACAGGAGATGAGGAGAGCCCCATAGCGACACCCGAAGGTGTGAGAATAATATATCCCTTGGAAGGAAAAGGCATTTAGAGTCCACACAGAGGCGGATCAGAACAAGAAAGACATCAGTGGGATACGGAATGAAGAAACCTTCATGGCCTTCTCTCTAAGGAAATCACGGACAGTCATCAAGAGGGACATTGGTAAAGAGGGACTCATCGCAAGACTAAGCCTCTTACAGGTTGGGAGAGAGCGAGAACCCGTTTTAATGAAGTCTTGAGAGATGACGGAGGGGTGGGCAGAAGAAAAAGTACCAAGAAAGGGAGTGAGGGTTTTGGCCAGCCAAGAACAAGAGATAAGAACAGAGCCCTCTAGAGATATTGATAGGAAGAAGAGGTAATATCAGGTTTATGAGTTTGTGGAAGCATAGAAAAAGGGAAGAGAGGGAAAGATGACACGAAAACCGTGAACAAGGGCAAAGTTCAGGGACAAGAGGTCGATACCTCATTGACTGTCAATGGTCCAAGTGGACCGAAAGCGTCGTCCGTAAGCTTCCTCTATTTTATGTGCGGTTATTGAGAAATCGTATTAATATTTGTTACAGTTTTCATGGAGGAGATTAGAGATTCACATTTGATACTCATTCATAATAACAACATGTACACATGACAATTACGTCAACACACAAGAACAGGTACATATACACCCATATAAAATAACAAGTAGTCATACCTTCCTTCATACATAATAACATGTTACACTGCCACAGGCCTCCACTAGTGTCCTCAAACTTGTCCATTTTTAATATATTTACCATTTTCACACAAAGAAAGTCCTCCAAAAATACATTTAAACTGTGTTAATTAATTAAAAAAAAAAAAAAACTTGTTCTCTGAATAATTCCTAGTGTAACATAAAAGGAATCAAAATTGTAATTAATTAGCCTCTCCTCGTTGCCGAGATGTTTGCGAGCCGTTCGTCTCGTCCAGCAGCTTGACCTGCGATCTGGGCTGTCTTGGTGATGTAATTACTGTACGCAGTTTTCTGTGTTCCCCTCCATTTTTATTCCAGCCACCTGGACAGTCCACTAACCGTAGACCAGCTAGACAAGACCAAGTTTTCCATTGCAGCAAGGTCCACTGAGGGTGCAACCGCAGACCCTCCTGGGAGAAGTGGGGGAAGGAGTCCCACCTGAAGTGGCACTAGTGGATTCCTTGAGAACACTGGAAACCGTGGGAAAGGCACCAATGAGCGTAGGTAAGTTGGAAGGGGAGACATCCGGGGGCGAACGAAGGATTTCCCTGGATCCATGAACTATGGAAGGTTGTTGTTGAGATCTGCCTTAGTAAGTTTGGAAGAGAAGACATCCGGGAGCGGAACGGATGATTCCTGGATACACAACTTGAAAGGTTGTTGTTGAGGACTGCCTTAGTAAGTGGGGGAAGGGAAACATCAGGTAGCGAAAAAACGTTGGATTCCTGATATATGAAACCTGGGACGGCAAGAAAACAAGGTTGGTGAGCGCGCTGAAACTTAGGGAAAGTGAGGAAGGGGAAACGTCCGGCGGGGGACTGATGAATTCCTGGATACAATGAGACCCTAGGACGGCTGAGGCTGGAAGGCAGAGATGAGAGGCGAAGCTGACCTGAACCGTAGCCACAGTGGTGTTAGTCCCACTCCAGCC
>NC_069497.1:8815117-8849190 GCF_026875155.1 Cherax quadricarinatus | reverse complement strand
GGCCCCTTTCAAAGATTTTTATGATAGGGGGATTTAGTGCTATTGGTCTGT
The DNA here is from genome assembly GCF_026875155.1 of Cherax quadricarinatus. Taxonomy (NCBI): domain Eukaryota; kingdom Metazoa; phylum Arthropoda; class Malacostraca; order Decapoda; family Parastacidae; genus Cherax; species Cherax quadricarinatus. The sequence goes on along the minus strand of NC_069497.1, from coordinate 8,849,139 downwards.
ATTCTTGCGTTGCTTTACTGCCCCCTTTGGGAGTGGGGCTATGCCCTGTTTTTTAGTAACTGAGGGACGACCCCCGTGTCCATCTCCCTCCCCAAATAGGATGGAAAAGGCTTGTGATGGGGGCTTTTTGCAGTTCTTGATGAACACAGAGTTCCATGAGTCCTGGCCCTGGGGCAGATGCAGGGCATTCATTTATCGCCTGTTCGAAGTCATTTGGCTCGGGATAACATCGGATAGGCTTGTGTTAATCAAATTTTGTGGCTCTCTCATAAAAAATTCATTTTGATCTTCGACTCTCAGTCTGGTTAACGGCTTGCTAAAACTGAGTCATATTGGGACTTGAGTAGCTCATCATTTCCTTGCTGTCATCTGTGTAGGACCCATCTTGTTTAAGTAGGGGCCCAATACTGGACGTTGTTCTCGATTTTGATTTGGCATAGTAGAAGAAATACTTTGGGTTTCTTTGGGATTTCATTTATGGCTTTTAGTTCTTCCCGCGATTCCTGACTCCTAAAGGATTCTTTTAGCTTAAGTTCGATGTTTGCTATTTCTCTGACCAGTGTCTCTCATACGCATTTCAGATATATTGACCTCTTTAGCCCTCTGTTATTCTTTTCCGTCCCCTGTAAAGGGAGCGCCTGTCTTTTTCTGTTTTACATCTACTCCTTTTTTTTAGAGGAATAAGCCTTGTGCATACATCGAGTGCCACCGAGTTAATCTGTTCTAGGCATAAGTTGGGGTCTGTGTTGCTTAGTATATCTTCCCAGCTTATATGGGTTAGGATTTGGGTTTACTTGGTCCCCATTTTATGTTTTTGTTATTGAATTTTGAATTTGGTGAATAGCTCCCTCGTTTACTAATCTCATTATGTCGGTCTGGGGCTCCGCGCATACATGACTGAACCTCAATTATTTGTGATCTGATATATTGTTTTTGATATGGTGATATTTCTTATCAGATCATCATTGTTAGTGAAGATGAGGTCTAGTGTATTCTCCAGTCTAGTAGGCTCTATTTTTTGCTGTTTAAATTGAATTTTGTTGCAGAGATTTAAAAGCCGCGTGAGTGTGAGTTTTCATCAGAGCTGCCTCCCGGTGTTATTACTGCAACAACATTATTTGCTATATTTTCCCCCATTTTAGGTGCCTTTAAATTGAAATCCCCCAGGAGCAAGATGTTGGGTGCAGGAGCTGGAAAGGTTTTTCCAGACAGGGGTCAATTTTTAACAGCTGTTCCTGGAATTGCTGGGTTTGCATCCGGAGGCATGAGACTATCACAATGACTAGGTTTTGGTTCTCGACCTTTACTGCTAAAACTTCCACTACAACATTTGAGGCATTTAGCAGTTCTGTGCAAACAAGTGACTCTGCAATGTACAGGCCAACCCCCCCCCCTTTGCCTGTTCACTCTGTCACATCTGTATAGGTTGTAACCGGGGATCCAAAATTCGTTGTCCAAGTGATCCTTTATGTGGGTCTCAGTGAAAGCCGCGAACATTCCCTTTTGCCTCTGCAAGCATCCACGGATGAAAGGTATTTTGTTGTTTGTTGCTGGCTTTAGACCCTGTATATTTGCAAAGAAGAATGTTATGGGACTGGTGGTATTGTTGGTACGGGGGGGATTTTTTTTTTCCGGCATTAGTATCTGTATCTGTTGGTTTGGAGGGGAGGGCCGACTGTGGTTCCACTCCAGAAATGACTGGATTTGGTGTAACGATTTCTGCCATTTCCTGCCAGTTTTTTTCCTTCCTGGCACTAAAAAACCTCTCCCTCTTGAGTGGTTTGTGGCTACCCGGGTTTTTTCCCATGGCCTGGAGTTTTGTATCTTTTGTCCCTTTAGTTTGGTATGCCTGGCAATTTAAGTTATAGCACAGTCTTTCCCGTACTGAAGAGGTACACAGTTCAGGTGAAAAAGCTTACAGGAAGGGAGTTTGTATTTTCCTGTTGTCATATGGGCATGGCATTTCCCAGGGGTCATAGTTTGCACGTCCCATCTGTTTTTCCAATTTCCCATGCCAGCAGATACCGAGTGCATAGTATGTGCACAGGGTTGGTTTCCGTTTGCCTTGGGTTTCTGTGACTGTATTCCCTGTTGTGGGATGTTTCCCTGTCTTATTTCTATCCCCCTAGCACCAACAATGGAGCCCCACCATTTGTTTTTGGTAATATACCTCACATTGCTAGGATCCTCTGTTTGCTTTTTTCCTGGGGTTTTTCATTTTGCAATATTGGTTTTATTTTATCTTTGACACACTTGTTCCCTACTATGGCTCCGTCCCCTATGGGGTCTTTTATAGTTTTCTTCCTGCGTAAATTCCCCGACTACCGGGACAAAATCCCACTTCACCATTACTGTCCCCCAGCACATCCCCAGCTTCCCCTTTATTTTCTCCCAGGACAGCATCTCCATTTCCCCTTTACGTCCCCGGGACGGGCACCCCCACTTACCATTACTGTTTTCCCGGGGCAGCACCTCCGTTTCCCCATTACGTCCCCCGGGGACAGCAACATCCCCCCCTTTACTGACTCCAGGACATCATCTCCAGCCTTAAAGTTTCTGACAACATGCCATATCAAGGGCAGTCCATTTGGGCCCGGGACTTTTTATTTTTCCCATCTGTTTGTAGAAAGCTCCATTTTTTTCTATAAAGCACTTTGATGTTGACCTTTTTTAATCCCTTTTTTTTAGTCCCAGATTTATCTCTTTTGGGCATACCCAAAAACATTTTCCCTGTTTTAAACTGCTTGTAGCTGTTCCTGGATATCTCAAAAGGGGGCTGACACCAAATTTCCACAAAATGACAATTTATCATGTGGAAGCCCGTTTGTTTACTGACCACAGACTACCACAGTTCATAATGATTTAATGGCTGATTTTCTGCAATTTCTACAGCAACCTCTTGAATATTCATTAATAACCTGCTGGGGTGCACAACGAAAAAACCCTTTAAACCAGCCAGGGTTCGGCCACAAGGGGTTTGGGCCAGTCCAGGTTCGGGCCCGTCAAGGGGTTTTACCAGTCAAGGGCCGGACCAGTCGACTCTCTGATCATGGTACTTATTTTAAAAATACTGGGGCGGGGATTTGAAATAACACTAAGGACTACGGAAAAATTATCTACCCGAGTAATTTATTTGACTGTACAAAAGAAACTTTTCGTGTTTTTAAGAGCCGTGATATCTGGCAGCTCCACAATGCGTACATCGACCTCTTTGTTTATCAAACGCTGTATCTGGCTTTTCTATTTTTTTTTTTTTTTCCTCTCCACCCAAAAAATGCTAAATTTTCCATAATGACTGGTGCAAATTTTGGAGGGAAAGGACGCTTTTTTGTAGTAATACTTGCTTCTCGTTGTGTATATTGCGACCGTTTGGTAACTACAGGTTATATGAAATTCACAGTAACGTCTCGTATTTCAAGAAAAGAAACTAATGAAAGTCACTCCACTCCACTAAGTACCATTATAATACTGGTTAGTTGCTACTGCAACACTGTATTCTGCTATTCACTGGTATCACTAGATTATATGCGAGTACACTAGCAGGCCAGGAAGATTATTAAAACAGCTGACCTGTGGTAAGTTTCTGGCGACTTCTGGCACCTGCCTCTATAGGCTTATCACTTCATTTACAACATAAACATCACAACAAACACCATGCTACCAACATAAACATCACTACAAACACCATGCTACCAACATAAACATCACTACAAACACCATGCTACAAACATAAACATCACAACAAACACCATGCTACCAACATAAACATCACTGCAAACACCATGCTGCCAACATAAACATCACTACAAACACCAGGGCTACCAACATAAACATCACTACAAACACCATGCTACCAACATAAACATCACTACAAACACCATGCTACCAACATAAACATCACTACAAAACACCATGCTACCAACATAAACATCACAACAAACCCCAAAGCTACCAACATAAACATCACTACAACACCATGCTACCAACATAAACATCACTACAAAACCTTGCAAACCAACATAAACATCACAACAAACACCATGCTACCAACATAAACATCACTACAAACACCTGCTACCAAACATAAACATCTCTACAAACACCATGCTACCAACTTTAAACATCAACAACAAACACCATGCTACCAACATAAACATCACTACAAACACCATGCTACCAACATAAACATCACTACAACACCATGCTACCAACATAAACATCACTACAAACACCATGCTACCAACATAAACATCACTACAACACCATGCTACCAACATAAACATCACAACAAACCCATGCTACCAACAAAAAACATCACTACAAACACCATGCTCCCAAAACATAAACATCACTAACAAACACCATGCTACCAACATAAGCATCACTACAAACACCATGTTTACCAACATAAACATCACAACAAACACCATGCTCCCAACATAAACACCCACTACAAACACCATGTACCAACACACATATTACATACATGTGTAAACGTTCTCATAAACTATTCTACACTCCCCCACACCATTGTATAAAATTAACAATAAAATTAATAATGTAAGAGACTTAAGAAAATTTTTAAATTATATAATTTCAAATTTCTTAAGAAAAATGATGAGGGTTAAATATTTGGGATAAAAATATTTTGGGAAAGGATGTAAATATGAGAGACTTGTGTTTAAGACAGAGAAGATATTCTTATAAATCATCTTAATGAGCACTTTATTTACGTAGAATAAATTCATTAATGAAATAAAAACATTCACCACCACAGATGCAAAACAAAAACTTTCGGTGATGAACATAAAAACTATCGATTTCGATGATTCGATCTCTTGACAATAAGAATTTTGGTGGTGGCTGCCACAACCTGGCCAGGACGACGCCACAACCTGGCCAGGACGACGCCACAACCTGGCCAGGACGACGCCACAACCTGGCCAGGACGACGCCACAACCTGGCCAGTACGACTGTGTGTTAATGTCTCCCATACTGTTGTTATGTATTTGAGATGTATCAATTTTTAACATATATTACACACTAAAATGTTGTGGTCACTATGTTGCAGAGATATATGACACACTGAATGTTGTGGTGCACATGTTGCAGGAATAAGGCACACTGAATGTTGTGGTGCACTATGTTGCAGAGTTTATATGACACACTGAATGTTGTGGTGCACTATGTTGGCAGAGATATATAACACACTGAATGTTGGTGCACTATGCGCAGAGATATATAACACACTGAATGTTATGGTGCACTAAGCTGCAGAGATATATGGTACACTAAAATTTTTTTGGTGCACTATGTTGCAGAGATATATGACACACTGAATGTTGTGGTGCACTAAGTTGCAGAGATATATGACACACTGAATGTTGTGGTGCACTATGTTGCAGAGATATATGGCACACTGAATGTTGTGGTGCACTATGTTGCAGAAAATTTTATGGCACATAAAATTTTTGTGGTGCACTATGTTGCAGAGATATATGACACACTGAATGTTGTGGTGCACTATTTTGGGCAGAATATAGGCACACTGAATGTTGTGGTGCACTAAGCTGCAGAGATATATAGTAACACTGAATGTTTTGGTGCATATGTTGCAGAGAATATGGCACCACTGAATGTTGTGGTGCACTATTTTTGCAGAGATATATGGCCCCTGAAGGGTTTTGGTGCACTATGTTGCAGGGATATATGGCACACTGAATGTTGTGCACTAAGTTGCAGAGATATATGGTACACTGAATGTTGTGGTGCACTATGTTGCAGAGATATATGACACACTGAATGTTGTGGTGCACTATGTTGCAGAGATATATGACACACTGAAATTTTGGGGTGCACTATGTTGCAGAGATATATGACACACTGAATGTTGGGGTGCACTATGTTGCAGAGATATATGACACACTGAATGTTGTGGTGCACTATGTTGCAGAGATATATGGCACACTGAATTTGTGGTGCACTATGTTGCAGAGTATATGACACACGAATGTTGTGGTGCACTATGTTGCAGAGATAATGACACACTGAATGTTGGGGGGTGCACTATGTTGCAGAGATATTTTGGAAACACTGAATGTTGTGGTGCACTATGTTGCAGAGATATATGGCACACTGAATGTTGTGGTGCACTATGTTGCAGAGATATATGACACACTGAATGTTGTGGTGCCTATTTTTGCAGAGATATATGGCACACTGAATGTTGTGGTGCACTATGTTGCAGAGATATATGGCACACTGAATTTTTGTGGGGGCACTATGTTGCAGAGATATATGACACACTGAATGTTGTGGTGCACTTGTTGCAGAGATATATGACACACTGAATGTTGGGGTTTGCACTATGTTGCAGAGATATATGACACATGAATGTTATGGTGCACTAAGCTCCCAGAGATATATGACACACTGAATGTTGTGGTGCACTATGTTGCAGAGATATATGACACACTGAATGTTGTGGTGCACTATGTTGCAGAGATATATGGCACACTGAATGTTGTGGTGCACTATGTTGCAGAGATATATGACACACTGAATGTTGTGGTGCACTATGTTGCAGAGATATATAACACACTGAATGTTGTGGTGCACTATGCTGCAGAGATATATAACACACTGAATGTTATGGTGCACTAAGCTGCAGAGATATATGGTACACTGAATGTTTTGGTGCACTATGTTGCAGAGATATATGACACACTGAATGTTGTGGTGCACTAAGTTGCAGAGATATATGACACACTGAATGTTGTGGTGCACTATGTTGCAGAGATATATGACACACTGAATGTTGTGGTGCACTATGTTGCAGAGATATATGGCACACTGAATGTTGTGGTGCACTATGTTGCAGAGATATATGACACACTGAATGTTGTGGTGCACTATGTTGCAGAGATATATGGCACACTAAATTGTTGTGGTGCACTAAGCTGAAAGGGGAATATATAGTTACACTAAAATTTTGGTGCATCTATGTTGCAGAGTTATATGGCACACTGAATGTTGTGGTGCACTATGTTGCAGAGATATATGGCACACTGAATGTTGTGGTGCACTATGTTGCAGAGATATTTGGCACACGAATGTTGTGGTGCACTAAGTTGCAGAGATATATGGTACACTGAATTTGTGGTTGCACTATGTTGAAAGAGATTTTATGACACACTGAATGTTGTGGGCACTATGTTGCAGAGATATATGACACACTGAATGTTGTGGTGCACTATTTTTGGAGAGATAATATGACACACTGAATGTTGTGGTGCACTATGTTGCAGAGATATATGGCACACTGAATGTTGTGGTGCACTATGTTGCAGAGATATATGACACACTGAATGTTGTGGTGCACTATTTTGCAGAGATATATGACACACGAATGTTGTGGTGCACTATTTGCAGAGATATATGGCACACTGATGTTGTGGTGCACTATGTTGCAGAGATGTATGGCACACTGAATGTTGTGGTGCACTATGTTGCAGAGATATATGACACACTGAATGTTGTGGGTTGGCACTATTTTGGGCAGAGATATATGGCACACTGAATGTTGGGGTGCACTATGTTGCAGAGATAATATGGCACACTGATTTGTGGTGCACTATGTTGCAGAGATATATGACACACTGAATGTTGTGGTGCACATTTTGCAGAGATATATGACACATGAATGTTGTGGTGCACTATGTTGCAGAGATATATGACACACTGAATGTTATGGTGCACTAAGCTGCAGAGATATATGACACACTGAATGTTGTGGGCACTATGTTGCAGAGATATATTGACACACTGAATGTTGTGGTGCACTATGTTGCAGAGATATATGGTACACTGAATGTTGTTGTGCACTATGTTGCAGAGATATATGACACACTGAATGTTATGGTGCACTAAGCTGCAGAGATATATGACACACTGAATGTTGTGGTGCACTATGTTGCAGAGATATATGACACACTGAATGTTGTGGTGCACTATGTTGCAGAGATATATGGTACACTGAATGTTGTGGTGCACTATGTTGCAGAGATATATAACACACTGAATGTTGTGGTGCACTATGTAAGCATTTCAACCTCCTTAAATCAACACTAAACTTATTTTCATACGAGGAAATCGTATTTTACCTGTCACATCACCTTGCCATGAAGACATCAGAGATATTTTCGCCTGAAATTTATGATGTTCTCTTATACTACAGTTACCCCGAGCACAGGAACCACACATGCTCTCTAGGAATTCATGTACAGAAAACACACTTATCAGAGTACTCCATTCTTATCTGTTTTCGTCATTTCAATTTTAATCTAATCATTACTGTTGAGTTTTCAACTTTCAACTCAAGGTGCACAACAAGTGAAGGTGTAATGTGCACTCAAGATGACAACATAATGTGCACCCAAGATGACAACATAATGTGCACCCAAGATGACAACATATTGTGCACCCAAGATGACAACATATTGTGCACCCAAGATGAAAAACATAAAATGCACCCCAAAATGACAACTAATGTGCACCCAAGATGACAACTTTTTGTGCACCCAAAATGACAACATATTGTGCACCCAAGATGACAACAAAATGTGCACCCAAGATGACAACATGTGCACCCAAGATAACAACATAATGTGCACCCAAGATGACAACATGTGCACCCAAGATAACAACATAATGTGCACCCAAGATGACAACATAATGTGCACCCAAGATGACAACATGTGCACCCAAGATAAAAAACATAATGTGGGACCCAAGAAACAACATAATGTGCAACCCAAGATAAAAAAACATAATGTGCACCCAAGATGACAACATAATGTGCACCCAAGATGACAACATGTGCACCCAAGATAACAACATAATGTGCACCCAAGATGACAACATAAACTGAACAACACAAGAGAACTTGAATGAGTTATTACAGTGAAAAACTAAGAGAAGAATGGCACCACAGTGTTGTCAGCACTGACGACACTGTGGTGCAGTTGTCAGCACTGACGACACTGTGGTGCAGTTGTCAGCATTAACGACTCTGTGGTGCAGTTGTCAGCACTGACGACACTGTGGCGCAGTTGTCAGCACTGACGACACTTTGGTGCAGTTGTCAGCATTAACGACTCTGTGTTGCAGTTGTCAGCACTGACGACTCTGGTAAAGTGGTCAACACTGACGACTCTGTGGTACAGTGGTCAACACCGGCGATTCTGTGGTACAGTGGTCAACACTGAGAACCCTGTGGTACAGAGGTGAACACTGACGACTCTGTGGTACAGTGGTCAACAATGACGACTCTATGGTACAGCGGTCAACACTGACGACTCTGTGGTACAGGGGTCAACACGGACGACTCTGTGGAAGAGTGGTCAACACTGACGACTCTGTGGTACAGCGGTCAATACTAACGACTTTGTGGTACATGGGTCAACACTGACGACTCTGTGGTACAGTGGTCAACATTGACGATTCTGTAGTACAGCGGTCAACACTGACGACTCTGTCGTACAGTGGTCAACACTGACGATTCTGTAGTACAGTGGTCAACACTGACGAAGTGGTCATCACTGACGACACTGTGGTATAGTGGTCAACGCTGACGACTCTGTAGTACAGTGTTCAACACTGACGACTCTGTGGTACAGTGGTCAACACTGACGAAGTGGCCAACATTGACGACTCTGTGGTATAGTGGTCAACACTGACGATTCTGTGGTACAGTGGTCAACATTGACGACTCTGTGGTGTAATGGTCAACACTGGCGACTCTGTGGTACAGTGGTCAACACTGACAACTCTGTGGTACAGTGGTCAACACTGACGACTCTGTGGTACAGTAGTCAGCACTGGCGATTCTGTGGTACAGTGGTCAACATTGACGACTCTGTGGTGTAGTGGTCAACACTGGCGACTCTGTGGTACAGTGGTCAACACTGACCACTCTGTGGTACAGTATTCAACACTGACGAATCTGTGGTACAGTGGTCAACACTGACGATTCTGTGGTACAGTGGTCAACACTGACGATTTCTGGGTTGTACAGTGGTCAACACTGACGATCCCCGTTTGGTTACGTGGTCAACACTGGCGATTATGTGGTACAGTGGTTTAACAATGGCGACTCTGTGGTACAGTTGTCAACACTAGCGACTCTGTGGCACAGTGGTCAACACTGGCGACTCTGTGGTACAGAGGTCAACACTGACGACTCTGTGATACAGTGGTCAATACTGAAAGACTCTGTGGTACAGTAGTCAACACTGACGACTCTGTGGTACAGGGGTCAACACTGACGACCTTGTGGTACAGTGGTCAACACTGACAACCTGTGGTACAGTGGTCAAAACTGCGACTCTGTGGTACAGTGGTCAACACTGATGACTCTATGGTACAGTGGTCAACACTGCGACTCTGTGGTACGTGGTCAACACTGACGACTCTGTGGTACAGTGGTTTAACACTGGCGACTCTGGGTACAGTGGTCAACACTGACGACTCTGTGGTACAGTGGTCAAACACTGACGACTCTGTGGTACAGAGGTCAACCCCTGACGACTCTGTGGTACAGTGGTTCAACACTGACGACTCTGTGGTACAGTGGTCAACACTGACGACTCTGTGGTACAGTGGTCAACACTGACGACTCTGTGGTACAGTGGTCCCAAAACTGACGACTCTGTGGTACAGTGGTCAACACTGACGACTTTTGTGGTACAGTGGTCAACACTGACGACTCTGTGGGACAGTGGTCAACACTGACCGCTCTGTGGTACAGTGGTCAACACTGATGACTCTATGGTACAGTGGTCAACACTGACGACTCTGTGGTAAAAGTGGTCAACACTGACGACTCTGTGGTACAGTGGTTAACACTGGCGACTCTGTGGTACAGTGGTCAACACTGACGACTCTGTGGTACAGTGGTCAACACTGACGACCTTGTTGGGACAGAGGTCAACACTGACGACTCTGGGTACAGTGGTCAACACGACGACTCTGTGGTTTGTGGTCAACACTGACGACTCTGTGGTACAGTGGTCAACACTGACACTCTGTGGGACAGTGGTCAACACTGACGACTCTGTGGTACGTGGTCAACACTGACGACTCTGTGGTACAGTGGTCAACACTGACGACTCTGTGGTACAGTGGTCAACAACTGACGACTCTGTGGTACAGTGGGCAACACTGGCGATCTGTGGTACAGTAGTCAACACTGACGACTCTGTGGGACAGTGGTCAACACTGACGACTCTGTGGTACAGTGGTCAACACTGACGACTCTGGTGGTACAGTGGTCAACACTGACGATCTTGTGGTACAGTGTCAACACTGCGACTCTGTGGAACAGTGGTCAACACGGGCGACTCTGTGGTACAGTGGCAACACTGACGACTCTGTGGTACAGTGGTCAACACTGACGACTCTGTGGTACAGTGGTCAACACTGACGACTTGTGGTACGAGGTCAACACTGACGACTCGTGGTTTCAGTGGTCAACACTGACGGGCCTCTGTGGTACAGGGTCAACCTGACGACTCTGTGGTACAGTGGGTCAACACTGACGACTCGTGGTACAGTGGTCAACACTGACGACTCTGTGGTTTCAGTGGTCAACACTGACGACTCTATGGTACAGTGGTCAACACTGACGACTCTGTGGTACAGTGGTCAACACTGACGACTCTGTTGGTACAGTGGTCAACACTGGCGACTCTGTGGTACAGTAGTCAAAACTGACGACTCTGTGGTACAGTGGTCAACAATGACGACTCTGTGGTACAGTGGTCAACCAAATGACGACTCTGTGGTTACAGTGGTCAACACTGACGACTTCCCCGTGGTACGTGGTCAACACTGACGACTCTGTGGAACAGTGGTCAACACTGACGACTCTGTTTGGGACAGTGGTTTAACATGCGACTCTGTGGTACAGTGGTCAACACTGACGACTCTGTGGTACAGTGGTCAACACTGACGACTCTGTGGTACAGTGGTCAACACTGACGACTCTGTGGTACAGTGGTCAACACTGACGACTCTGTGGTACAGTAGTAAACACTGACGACTCTGTGGTACAGTGGTCAACACTGACGACTCTGTGGTACAGTGGTCAACACTGGCGACTCTGTGGTACAGTGGTCAACACTGATGACTCTGTGGTACAGTGGTCAACACTGACGACTCTGTGGTACAGTGGTCAACACTGACGACTCTGTTTGGGACAGTGGTCAACACTGACGACTCTGTGGTACAGTGGGGGCAACACTGGCGACTCTGTGGTACAGTGGTTCAAACACTGATGACTCTGTGGTACAGTGGTCAACACTGACGACTCTGTGGTACAGTGGTCAACACTGACGACCTGTGGTACAGTAGTCAACACTGACGACTCTGTGGTACAGTGGTCAAGTCTGTGGGACGTGGTTCAAATCTGTGGTTTCAGTGGTCAACTCTGTGGTACAGCGGTCAACACTGACGACTCTGTGGTACAGTGGTCAACACTGTGGTACAGTGGTCAACTCTGTGGTACAGTGGTCAACTCTGTGGTACAGTGGTCAACTCTGTGGTACAGTCGTCAACTCTGTGGTACAGTGGTCAACTCTGTGGTACAGTGGTCAACTCTGTGGTACAGTGGTCAACTCTGTGGTACAGTGGTCAACACTGACGACTCTGTGGTACAGTGGTCAACACTGTGGTACAGTGGTCAACTCTGTGGTACAGTGGTCAACTCTGTGGTACAGTGGTCAACACTGTGGTACAGTGGTCAACTCTGTGGTACAGTGGTCAATACTGTGGTACAGTGGTCAACTCTGTGGTACAGTACTCAACTCTGTGGTACAGTGGTCAACACTGTGGTACAGTGGTCAACACTGTGGTACAGTGGTCAACACTGTGGTACAGTGGTCAACACTATGACTTTAATATTTTATCTTGTTTCTTTTTTCTCTTTTTTTCATGGAATCATTAATGTTTTAACTTTATTTATCATTACAAATATTAACCTTTATATGGAAACTTTATTCCTGATGATTATGACGTTATTATTTTATATTAAAGTAAATACTGACGTTTGACGTGTTAAACAACACCCAGGGACAGTGTTCTTTATCAACTTATAGGTTCCCCTGTCCCCATGTGTGTGTTACCTTTTCCCCGTGGGTGTGTTCCCTTTTCCCCCGGTGTGTTTTTAAAAAAAACCTGTCCCCGTGTGGTTTTTAATTGTCCCCGGGTGTGTGTTCCTGTCCCCGTGTGTGTGTTCCCTTTTCCCCCCCCCCCCCCCCCCCCCCCCCCCCCTGTGTGTGTTCCCTTTACCCATGTGTGTGTTACCTGCCCCGTGTGTGGGGTTACCTGTCCCCGTGTGTGTTTTACCTTTTCCCCCATGTGTGTTTACCTGTCCCCGTGTGTGGTTACCTGCCCCCGGTGTGGGGTTACCTGTCCCCGTGTGTGTTTTTACATGCCCCTGGGGTGTGTTACCTGTCCCCTTGTGTGTGTTCCCTGTCCCCGTGTGTGTTTTAACCTGTCCCCGTTTTGTGTGTTCCCGTCCCCGTGTGTTTTGTTACATGTCCCCGTGTGTGTGTTCCCTGTCCCCGTGTGTGTGTTACCTGCCCCCATGTGTGGTTACCGTCCCCGTGTGTGTTTTTACCTGTCCCAGTGTTTTGTGTTTTAACCTGTCCCCATGTGTGTTTTACCTGTCCCTTTGTGTGTGTTACCTGCCCCCGTGTGTGTGTTACCTGTCCCCTTTGTGTGTTTTTCCCATGCCCCCGTGTGTTGTTACCTGTCCCCGGGGTGTGTTTTACCTGCCCCATGTGTGTGTTACCTGCCCCCGTGTGTGTGTTACCGGGCCCCCCTGTGTGTGTTACCTGTCCCATGTGTGTGTTCCCTGCCCCGTGTGTGTGTTCCCTGTCCCGTGTGTGTGTTCCCCGGGCCCCCGTGTGTGTGTTACATGTCCCCATGTGTGGTTTACCTGCCCCCATGTGTGTTTTTACCTGTCCCCATGTGGGGTTTTTACCTGTCCCCGTGTGTGTGTTACCTTTTCCCGTGTGGTGTTCCCTTGCCCCCAGTGGTGTTCCCTGCCCCCCGTGTGTGTGTTCCCTGCCCCCGTGTGTGTGTTACCTGTCCCCGGGGTGTGTTTTAAACATTTTCCCCGTGTGTGTTTTACCTGTCCCGTGTGTGTTACCTGTCCCCATGTGTGTGTTCCCTGCCCCCGTGTGTGTGTTCCCGCCCCTTTGGTGTGTGTTCCCTTTCCCCCCGTGTGGGGTTTTAAACATGCCCCCCTTGTGTTTTTACCTGCCCCAAATGTGTGTTTTTACCTGCCCCCGTGTGTGGGTTACCGGCCCCCGTGTTTTGTGTTACCTGCCCCCGTGTGTGTGTTACATGTCCCGTGTGTGGGTTACCTGCCCCCGTTTTGTGTGTTACCTGCCCCCTTGTGTTTTTACCCCCCCGGGGTGTGTGTTACCTGCCCCCGTGTGTGTGTTACATGTCCCGTGTTGGGGGGTTACCTGCCCCCGTGTGTGTTTACCTGCCCCCGTGTGTGTGTTACCTGTCCCCGTGTGTGTGTTACCTGTCCCGTGGGGGTGTTACCTTTTCCCCGTGTGTTGTGAAAATGTCCCCTGTGTGTGTTCCCTGTCCCCGTGTGTGTTTTTCCTTCCCCGTGTGTGTTACCTGCCCCCGTTTTGTGTGTTACCTGTCCCGTGTGTGTGTTCCCCTGCCCCCATGTGTGTGTTATGCCCCCCGTGTGGGTGTTCCCTGTCCCCGTGTGTGTGTTACCTGTCCCCGTGTGTGGTTACCTGCCCCGTGTGTGTGTTACCTTTTCCGTGTGTGTTTTAAATTTGGTCCCAGGTGTGTGTTCCCTTTCCCCCGTTTTTGTGTTACCTTTTCCCGTGTGTGTGTTACCTGCCCCCGTGTGTTTTTTACCTGCCCCCTTGTGTGTGTTACCTGCCCCCGTGTGTGTGTTACCTTTTCCCCGTGTGGGTTTTAAACCCCTGTCCCGTGTGTGTGTTACCTGTCCCGTGGGGGTGTTCCTTGTCCCAGTGTGGTTTTTTACCTGTCCCCGTGTGTGGGGGTTCCCTGCCCCCGTGTGTGTGTTACCTGTCCCCGTTTTGTGTGTTACCTGCCCCCAAGTGTTTGTTCCCTGCCCCCGTGTGTGGTTCCCGGTCCCCGTGTGTGTTTTTACCTGCCCCCGTGTGTGGGGGTTCCCTGCCCCGTGTGTGTTTTTAACTTGCCCCAGTGGTGTTTTAAACCTGTCCCCGTGTGTGGGGTTACCTTTTCCCCGTGTGTGTTTACTTGTCCCAGGTGTGTGTTACCTGCCCCGTGTGTGTTTTAAACCTGTCCCCGTGTGTGTGTTACCTGCCCCCGTGTGGGTTTTTTCCCTTTTCCCCGTGTTTTGTTTTAAATGCCCCCGTGTGTGTGTTACCTGTCCCGTGTGTGTGTTCCCTGTCCCCGTGTGTGTGTTACCTCTCCCCGTGTGTGTGTTACCTGCCCCCGTGTGTGTGTTACCTGCCCCCAGTGTGTGTTACCCCCCCCGTGTGTGTTTTTCCCTGTCCCCGTGTGTGTGTTCCCCTGTCCCCGTTGTGTGTTATTTGTCCCAGTGTGTGTGTTCCCTGCCCCCCATGTGTGTTTTTCCCTTTCCCCCGTGTGTTTTTAAACGTTCCCGTGTGTGTGTTACCTGTCCCCGTGTGTGTTTTCCCTGCCCCCTTTGTGTGTGTTACCTGTCCCCTTGTGTGTTTACTTGTCTGCTGTGTGTGAAATTGGGTCGCATGTGTGTGTGTTCCCCTTTTCCCCGGTGTGTTTTTCCCTGTCCCCATGTGGTGTTCCCTTTTCCCCCGGGGTTTTTTTTTTTTTTTTGTTTTTTGGCATGTGTGTGTTACCTGTCCCTGTGTGTTTTTCCTGTCCCCGTGGGGTTTTGTTACCTGCCCCCGGGGTGTGTGTTACCGGTCACCGTGTTTTGTGTTACCTTTTCCCCGTGTGTTTTGTTCCCTTTCCCCCGTGGGTGTGTTACCGGCCCCCGTGTGGCGGGGTTCCCTGCCCCCGTGTGTGTTTTACTTGTCCCGTGTGTGTTTTTTCCCGGTCCCCATGTGTGTGTTACCTGCCCCCGTGTGTTTTGTTACCTTTTCCCCGTGTGTGTTTTAATTGTTGCATGTGTGTGTTCCCTTGTCAGCATGTGTGTGTGCACCTGTCCCCGTTTTGTGTGTTACCTGCCCCCATGTGTGTTTTCCCCCTGTCCCCGTGTGTGTGTTACTTGTTGAAATGTGTGTGTTACCTTTTTCCCCATGTGTGTTTTACCTGCCCCCGTTTTGTGGTTACTGACCGTGTGTGGGTTCCCTGTCCCCTGTGTGTTTTTAAACTGTCCCCGTGGGGTGTGTTACCTGTCCCCGTTGTGTGTTACCGGCCCCCGTTTTGGGTGTTCCCTGTCCCCGTGTGTGTTTAAATTGCCCCCAGTGTGTGGGGTTACCTGTCCCCATGTGTGTGTTACCTGTCCCCGTGTGTGTGTTACCTGTCCCCGTGTGTGTGTTACCTGTCCCCGTGTGTGTGTTACCTGTCCCCGTGTGTGTGTTACCTGTCCCCGTGTGTGTGTTACCTGTCCCCGTGTGTGTGTTACCTGTCCCCGTGTGGTTTTAAAAGGGCCCCCGTGTGTGTTTTAAACCTTTTCCCGGTGTGTGTTACCTGTCCCGTGTGTGTGTTACCTGTCCCGTGGGGTGTGTTCCCCTGCCCCCGTGTGTGTGTTTTTCTTGCCCCAAGTTTTGTGTGTTACCTGTCCCGGTGTGTGTTCCCGGGTCCCCGTGTGGTGTTACCTGTCCCCGTGTGTGTGTTACCTGCCCCCGTGTGTGTTTTATTTTGTTCGTGTTTTTGTGTTACCGTCCCCGTGTGTGTGTTCCTGTCCCCGTGTTTTTGTGTTATTTGGTTGCATGTGTGTGTTCCCGCCCCCCGGTGTGTGTGTTACTTGTCTGAATGTGTGTGTTCCCTTTGCCCCCGTGGGGTTTTTTAAAGGGGGCCCCCGTGGGGGTGTTCCCTTGTTTCTGTGTGTGTTATGTCCCTGTGTGTGTGTTACCTGCCCCGTGTGTGTGAAAACCTGTCCCCGTGTGTTGTTACTTGTCTGCTGTGTGTGTTCCCTGTCCCGTGTGTGGGGTTACCTGTCCCCTTTGTGTGGGGTTTATTGTTGATTGTTTTGGTTCCCTTTGTCCCCGTGTGTGTTTTACCTGTCCCCTGTGTGTGTTCCCTGCCCCCGTGTGTGTGTTACGGTCCCCGTTGTGTGTTACCTGCCCCCGTGTTTTGTTTACCTGTCCCCGGGGGTGTGTGTTCTTGTCTGCATGTGTGTGTTACCTGTCCCCGTGTGTGTTTTTCCTGCCCCCAGTGTGTGTTTTTAACCTGTCCCCGTGTGTGTGTTTTGCCCTTCATGTGGGGTTTTTACTTGTCAGCATTTGTGTGTGTTAATTTTCCCGTGTGTGTGTTCCCTGCCCCCGTGTGTGTGTTACTTTTTTTGCATGTGTGTGTTACCTGCCCCCTTGTGTGTGTTATTGTCCGCATGTGAGTGTTACCTGTCCCCGTGTGTGTGTTCCCTGCCCCCGTGTGTGTGTTACTTGTCTGCTTGTGTGTGTTCCCTGTCCCCGTGTGTGTTTTTACTTGTCTGCATGTGTGTTTTAAACCTGCCCCCGTGTGGGTATTACTTGTCCCCGTGTTGTGTTTTACCTGTCCCCGTGTGTTTTTTTACTTGTCTGCATGTGTGTGTTACATGTCCCCGTGTGTGTGTTACCTGTCCCCGTGTGTGTGTTACCTGTCCCCGTGTGTGTGTTACTTGTCTGCATGTGTGTGTTACCTGTCCCCGTGTGTGTGTTACTTGTCTGCATGTGTGTGTTACCTGTCCCCGTGTGTGTGTTCTTGTCTGTGTGTTTTTTCCCTGTCCCCGTGTGTGTGTTATTGTCTGCATGTGTGGTTACTTGCCCCCGTGGGGGTGTGTTACTTGTCTGCATGTGTGTGTTACTTGTCCCCGTGTGTGTTTTTTATTTGTCCCCGGGGTTTGTTATTTGGGTGGCAGTGTGTGTTATTGTCCCCGTGTGTGTGTTACCTGCCCCCGTTTTGTGTGTTACCTGTCCCCTGTGTGTGTTACCTGTCCCCGGGGTGTGTGTTACTTGTTTTCATGTGTGTGTTACCGCCCCCGTGTGTGTGTTACTTTGTCTGATGTGTGTGTTACTTGTCGCATGTGTGTGTTTTTACCTGTCCCCGTGTGTGTTTTTATTGTCCTGTGTGTGTTACTTGTCGGGCATGTGGTGGGGTTCCCTTTTCCCCGTGTGGGTGTTCCCTGTCCCCGTGTGCGTTTTACCTTTTCCCCGTGTGTGTGTTACTTGTCCCCGTGTGTTGTTACCTTTTTCCCGTGTTTTGTGTTATTGCCCCCGTTTTGGTTTTTACCTGCCCCCGTGTGTGTGTTACCTGTCCCCGTGGGGTGTGTTCCCTTTCCCCGTTTTGGTGTTCCCTGTCCCCGTGTGTGTGTTACTTGCCCCCGGTGTGTTTTTACCTGTCCCGTGTGTGGTTACTTGCCCCCGTGTGTGTGTTACCTTTCCCCGTGTGTGTGTTACCTGTCACCGTGTGTGTTTTTACCTGTCCCCGTGTGTATTTTATTTGGTCTGCATGTTTTTGGGTTACCGGGCCCCCGTGTGGGGTTTTTACCTGTCCCCGTGTGTGTGTTACCTCCCCCCGTGTGTGTGTTACTTTTTCTGCGTGTGTGGTTACCTGTCCCCGTGTGTGTGTTACCTGTCCCGTGTGTGTGTTCCCTTTTCCCCGTGTGTGTGTTCCCTGTCCCCGTGTGTGTTTTAAACCCTGTCCCCGTGTGTGGGGGTTACTTGTCTGCATGTGTGTGTTCCCGGGCCCCCCCCCCCCCCGTGTGAAAGTTACTTGTTTTGGCATGTGTGTGTTACCTGCCCCCGGTGTGTGTTACCTGCCCCCGTGTGTGTGTTACTTGTCTGCATGTGTGTGTTCCCTTTGTCCCCGTTTTTGTGTGTGTTTACCTGTCCCCGTGTGTGTGTTACTTGTCCCGTTTTGTGTGTTACCTGCCCCGTGTGTGTTTTTATTTTCAGCTTGTGTGGGGTTACTTGTCCGCTTGTGTGTGTTATTGTCCGCATGTGTGTGTTACTTGTCCGCAGTGTGTTTTATTGTCCGCATGTGTGTGTTCCCTGTCCCCGTGTTTGTGTTACTTTTTCCCCGTGTGTGTGTTACCTGTCCCCGTGTGGGGGTTACTTGTCCGCATGTGTGTGTTACTTGTCCGCTTGTGTGTTTTTATTGTCCGCTTGTGTTTTTACTTGTCCGCTTGTGTGTGTTACCTGTCCCCGTGTGGGTGTTACTTGTCTGCATGGGGTGGGGTTAACCTTTTCCCCGGGTTGATGTTATTGTCTGCATGTGTGTGTTACCTGTCCCGTGTGGGGTTACTTTTTGCATGTGTGTGTTACCTGCCCCCGTGGGGGTTTTACCTGTCCCCGTGTGTGTGTTATTGTCTGCATGTGGGTTCCCTGTCCCCGTGTGTGTGTTACTTGTCTGCATGTGGGGTTTTAAACCTGTCCCCGTGTGTTTGTTACTTGTCTGCAGTGTGTGTTACCTGTCCCGTGTGGGGGTTTTACCTGCCCCCGTGTGTGTGTTATTGTTGCATGTGGGTGTTCCCCGGGGCCCCCCCCCCGGTTGTTTTGTGTTACCTGCCCCCGTGTGTATGTTCCCTTGTTGCATGTGGGGGTTTTTACCTGCCCCCGTGTGTGTGTTACTTGTCTGAAATGTGTGTGTTCCCCTGCCCCCGTGTGTGTTTTTACCGGGTTCCCTTTGTGTGTGTTCCCCTGCCCCCGTGTGTGTGTTCCCTGCCCCCGTGTGGGTGTTACCTATCCCGTGGTGTGTTCCCTTTTCCCCGTGTTGGGGTTAAACCTGCCCCCGTGTTTGTGTTCCCTGTCCCCGTGGGGTGTTCCCTTTGTCCCCGTGTGTGGGGGTTACCTGTCCCCGTGTTGTGTTACTTGTCCCGTGGGGGGTTACCTGCCCCGTGTGTGTTTTTACTTTTTCCCCCTTGGGTGTTTTACCTGCCCCCGTGTGTGTTTTCCTGTCCCCGTGTGTGTGTTACTTGTCTGTTTTTTTTTGTTTTTTTGGGTGTTACCTGTCCCCTTTGTGTGTGTTATTGTCGGCTTGGGGTGTGTTCCCTGTCCCCGTGGGGTGTGTTACTTGTTTGCTGTGTGTGTTATTTGGGCCCCCGTGTGTGTGTTACTTGTTGCATGTGTGGGGTTACCTTTTTCCCCGTGTGTGTTACTTGTCTGCATGTGTGGGGTTACCTTTTCCCCGTGTGTGGGTCCCTGCCCCCGTGTGTGTTTTTACTTGCCCGGGTGTGTGTGTTACTTGTCCGCATGGTGTGTTACCGGTCCCCGTGTGTTGTTATTTGGGCCCCCGTGTGTGGGGTTCCCTTTTCCCCCTGTGGTTTACTTGCCCCGTGTGGTGTTACTTTTTCCCCCCATGTGTGTGTTATTTTGTCCGCATGTGTGTTTTTAATTTGCCCGCAGTGTGTGTTACTTGTCCGAATGGTTGTTATTTTGTCCGCATGTGCGTGTTCCCTGTCCCCTTGGTGTTATTTGTCGATGTGTGTGTTATTGTCCGCATTGGTGTTCCCTGTCCCCATGTGTTTTAAATTGTCTGCATGTGGTTACTTGCCCAAAAGTGTGTGTTATTGTTGCATGTGTGTGTTCCCTGTCCCCTTTGGTGTTTTAAATTTCCGCATGTGTGTTTTACTTGTCCACTTTGTGGTGTTATTTGTCTGCTTTGTGTGTTTCCCTGCCCAAAATGTGTGTTATTGTCGGGTTTGTGTGTTCTTGTCTGATGTGGGGTTTTAAACCTATCCTCATGTTTGTTTTTACCGTCTGCATGTGTGTTCCTGTCCGCATGTGCTTTACTTTTTGGCGTTGTGTTCTTGTCTGATGTGGTTTTTCCTGTCCAAACTTTTGTTCCCTGCCCGGCATGTGTGTTTTTGTGTGGGGGTTCAAAAGGGAGAAAAGAGGGGATAAGGAAAAATCCATTGTTGGATGTTAACGAATTATTGTCAGACTGGGGAAAGGGGGGTGGGGGGCCCAGGCCCCCTTTTGTTCTGCCTGCTTGGGGGTTTTTCCCCCGTGGAGTGAGAACGAGGCAGCGCCTTCACCCACTCATGCTGTACCCGGGTGACGTCTTTAACAGTCACTCGGGCCCAAAAGGGGGTCTTTATATAAGCACATGGGTGGGGACTAAAATACTCCCGCTAAAACTATTTCAACACTTTTAAGGGGATCAGCAAATTTTGCTGCAGTGTTTCCTGTCCGCATGTGTGTGTTAAACCCGTCCGTTTTGTGTGTTACCTGTCTGGGTTTTGTGTGTGTTTTCCTGGCTGTGTGTGTGTTACCCGTTGCATGTGTGTGTGTTACTTGTTCGCAGTGTGTTATTTTTCCGCTTTTGTATGTTACTTGTCTACATGTGTGTGTTTTATTCTTTTTTGTTATAAGTTTACAGTGTGTGTGTGTGTGTGTTGTGTGTGTGTGTGTGTGTGTGTGTGTGTGTGTGTTGTTACTTGCTTTATGTGTGTGTAACCTGTCCTTTTATGTGTTATCTGTCCCTTTTGGGGGGTATGAGTGTGTTACTTGTTTTATGAGTGATTTTGTTATCTGTTTTATGTCTGTGTTATCATGGTTTGTTTCAGATCATGGTTATCTGTTTTATCCCGTGTTATAAAGTGGGGGTTTTTTTCCGATATGTGGGGGTTTTTCTGTTCATGTCTGGGGTTATCATGTGTTTTTTTTCCGATCATGTGTGTTATCTGTTATGTCTGTGTTATCATGTGTTTGTTTCCGATCTGTGTGTTATCTGTTCAGTCTGTGTTATCATGTGTTTGTTTCCCATCATGGTGTTATTGTTCCCTGTCTGTGTTTTAATGGGTTTGTTTCCCATCATGGGGTGGTTTAAATGTTTTCCCCTGTCTGGGGGTTTTTATGTGTTTGTTTCCGTCATGGTGTTATCTGTTCATGTCTGTGTTATCATGTGTTTTTTTCCCATCTGTGTGTTATCTGTTTTATGTCTGTGTTATCTTTTGTTTTTTTCCGTCATGTGTGTTATCTGTTTTATATCTGGTTATCATTGGGTTTTTTCCGATCATGTGTGTTATATGTTCAAGTCTGTTATCATGTGTTTTTTCCGATCTTGTGTGTTTCCCGTTTTATGGTTTTATCATTTTGTTTTTTCCCATCAAAGTGTGGTTTTCTGTTCATGTCTGTTATCAGTGGGTTTTTTTAAACATGTGTGTTATCTGTTCATGTTTTGTTTTCATGTGTTTGGTTTTTTGATATGTGTGTTATCTGTTCATGTTTTTTTTTCATGGTTTGTTTCGATCATGTGTGTTAAAATGTTTTATGTCTGTGTTATATGTGTTTGTTTCCCATTTGCGTGTTTTTTTCTTTTCTGGTTATCATGTGTTTGTTTCCCATCATTTTGTGTTAACTGGGTTTATGTCCCGTGTTATCATGTGTTTGGGTTTTCCCATCTGTGGGGTTATCTGTTTTTTGTCTGTGTTATCATGTGTTTGTTTCCCATCATGTGTGTTATCGTTCATGTCTGTGTTATCATGTTTTTGTTTCCGATCATGTGTGTTTTTTGTTCATGTCTGTGTTATTTAGGGGTTTGTTTTCCCTCATGTGTGTTTCTGTTCAGTCTGTGTTTATAGTTGTTTTCCCATCATGTGTGTTAACTGTTTATGTCTGTGTTATCATGTGTTTGTTTTTGATCATGCGTGTTATTGTTCTTTTCTGTGTTATCATGTGTTTGTTTCCGGGGCATGGGTGTTATCTGTTCATGTCTGGTTTTCATGTGTTTGTTTTCCCATCATGTGTGTTATCTTTTTCATTCTGTTTTATCAAAGTGTTGTTTTCCCATCATGTTTTGTTAAAAAGTTATTTTCTGTGTTATCATGTGTTTGCTTCCCTTAAAGTGGGTTTAAAATTTTTCATGTCTGTGTTATCATTTGTTTTTTTTCCGATCAGGGGTGTTATTGTTCATGTCTGGTTATCATGTGTTTGGGTTTTCCCATCATGGGTGTTATTGTTCCCTGTTGTGTTATCATGTGTTTGTTTTTGATCTGTGTGTTTTAAATGGGGGATGTCTGTGTTATTTAGTGTTTTGTTTCCGATCAAAGTGTGTTATCTGTTCATGTCTGTGTTATCCCTGTGTTTGTTTTCGTCATGTGTTGGGTTTTCTGTTCATGTCTGTGTTATGGTTTTTTTCCGTCCCTGTGTGGTTTAAATGTTTTTGTCTGTGTTTCATGGTTTGTTTCCCATCTGGTGTTATCTTTTCATGTCTGTGTTATTTATGTGTTTGTTTCCGTTTATGTGTGTTAACTGTTCAGGGGCTGTTTTTATGTGTTTGTTTCCGATCATGTGTGTTAATGTTCATGTCTGTTATCATGGTTTGTTTCATCATGTGTGTTATCTGTTCATGTCTGTGTTTTCATGTGTTTTGTTTCCCATCATGTGTGTTAAATGTTCATGGGCTGTGTTAAAATGTGTTTGTTTCCCATCATGTGGTTATCTGTTCTGTCTGTGTTATCATGTGTTTTTTTTTCCCATCATGTGTGTTAAATTGGGTTTATGGGCTTTTGTTATATGGGTTTGTTTCCGATCATGTGTGTTATTGTTATGTCTGTGTTATTTAAGTGTTTGTTTCCGATCAAGTGTGTTAACTGTTCATGTCTGTGTTTTTCATGTGTTTGTTTCCCCTCATGTGTGTTATTGTTCATGTCCCGTGTTATCATGTGTTTGTTTCCCATCATGTGTGTTATCTGTTTATGTCTGTGTTATCATGTGTTTGTTTTCCCATTTATTGTTTTTAACTGTTTTATTTCTGTGTTTTTCTGTGTTTGTTTCCCAAAAATGTGTGTTAAACTGTTTTATGTTGGGTTTTCATGTGTTTGGGTTTTTTTTCAAAGGGGTGTTAAACTGTTCAGTCTGTGTTATGTGTTTGTTTCCCATCATGTGTGTTAAAATGTTATGTCTTTTTGGGTTTTCATGTGTTTGTTTTTTGATCATGTGTGTTTTTTTCATGTCTGTGTTATAGTGTTTTTTCCGAAACAAGTGTGTTAACTGGTTTAGGGCTGGTTATCATGTGTTTTTTTCCCATAAAGTGTTTTAAATGTTCCCTGTCTGTGTTTCATGTTTTTTGTTTCCGATCATTTTGGGGGTTAAACTGTTCTTGTCTGTGTTTTCATGTGTTTGTTTCCCTCTGTGTGTTAATGTTTTTTATGTCTGTTTTTATCATGTGTTTTTTTTCCGACATGTTTGTTTTTCTGTTCATGTCTGGGGTTTTCTGTGTTTGTTTCCGATTATGTGGTTATCTGTTCAAGTCTGTGTTATCATGTGTTTGTTTCCGATCATGTGTGTTATCTGTTTTATGTTTTGTGGGATCTGTGTTTGTTTCCGTTTATGTGTTTAAACGTTCATGTCTGTGTTATCATGTGTTTGTTTTCCCATCAGTGTGTTATTGTTAAAAGGCTGGTTATTTATGTGTTTGTTTCCCATCATGTGTGTTTTCTGTTCATGTCTGTGTTATCAGTGTTTGTTTCCCATCCCTGTGTGTTTTCTGTTCATGTCTGTGTTAATTAAAGTGTTTTGTTTTTTCCTTAATTGTTGTTATCTGTTAAAGTCTGTGTTATCATGTGTTTTTTTTCCCTATGTGTGTTATTTTGTTCTGGGCTGTGTTATCATGTGTTTTTTTCCGATCATGTGTGTTATCTGTTAAAGTCTGTGTTATCATGTGTTTTTTTCCGATCATGTGTGTTATTGGTTTATGTTGGTTATCATGTGTTTTTTTTCCCATATGTGTGTTATTTTGTTTTATGTCTGTTTTTCTGTGTTTGTTTCCGATCATGTGTGTTATCGGGTTTATGTTTGTGTTATCATGTGTTTGTTTTGATTTATGTGTGTTAACTGTTATGTTTTGTGTTATCATGTGTTTGTTTCCGATCATGGGTTTATTGTTTTATGTCGTTTTTAAAAATGTGTTTGTTTCCCATATGTGTGTTAAAAATGTTCATGTCTGTTTAACATGTGTTTGTTTCCGATCATGTTTTTTATTGTTCATGTCTGTGTTTTTCATTGTGTTTGTTTCCCATCATGTGGGGTTATCTGTTCATGTCGTGTTTTATGTGTTTGTTTCCGATCATGTGTGTTAACTGTTTATGTCTGTGTTATCATGTGGGTTTTTTTCCGATCATGTGTGTTATTTTGTTTCCAAAGTCTGTGTTATCAGTGTTTGTTTCCGATCTGTGTGTTAAAATGCTCAGTCTGTGTTTTATGTGTTTGGGTTTTCCCATCATGCGTGTTATCTGTTTTATGTCTGTGTTATCATGTGTTTTTTTTTCCCATCGTGTTTTTATCTGTTCATTGTCTGTGTTATCATTTTGGGGTTTTTTTTTCCCATATGTGTGTTAAACTGTTCATGTTTTTGTGGGTTTTCTTTTGTTTTTTTCCAACATGTGTGTTAAAATGTTTTTGTTGTGTTATCCCTGGTTTGTTTCCGATCATGTGGTTATCTTTTCAAAGGGCTTTTTTTATCATTGTTGTTTTTCCCTCATGTGTGTTAACTGTTCATGTCTGTGTTATCTTTTTTTGTTTGCTTCCCATCTTTTGTGTTATTTTGTTCATGTTTTGTGTTATCATGTGTTTGTTTTTTATCATGTGTGTTTTTCTGTTTAGTCTGTGTTACATGTTTTTGTTTTCCCATCATGTGTGGTTTTTCTGTTTATGTCTGTGTATCTGTGTTTTTTTCCGATCATGTGTGTTAACTGTTCATGGGCTGTGTTATCATGTGTTTGTTTCCCATCATGTGTTTTATCTGTTAAAGTCTGTGTTATAAAGGTTTGTTTTCGATTTAGTGTGTTATCTGTTTATGTCGTGTTATGTGTTTGTTTCCCATCTGTGTGTTAACTGTTCATGTCTGTGTTATCATGTGTTTGTTTCCGATCCTTTTGTGTTAAACTGTTATGCGTGTTTTTATGGTTTGTTTCCCTTTAGGGGTGTTTTAAAAGTTCATGTCTGTGTTATTAAGGGTTTGTTCCGATATTTTGGTTAAAATGTTAAAGTCTGTGTTTTCATGTGTTTGTTTCCCATCATTGTGTTAAACTGTTCATGTCTGTGTTTTAATTTTGTTTGTTTTCCCATCATGTGTGTTTTTGTTTCATGTCTTTGTTATCATGTGTTTGTTTTGATCATGTGTGTTATTGTTTATGTCTGTGTTTTCATGTGTTTTTTTCCGTTTATGTGTGGTTTAAATGTTCATGGGCTGTGTTTAAAGTGTTTGTTTCCGATCATGTGTGTTATTGTTCTGTCTGTGTTATCATGGTTTGTTTCCCATTGTGGTTAATGTTCGTCTGTGTTATCATGTGTTTGTTTCCCATCATGGGTGTTAAACGTTCATGTCTGGTTTCATTTTGTTTGTTTTTCCCATCATGTGTGTTATTTTGTTCATGTCTTTGTTATCTTTTGTTTGTTTCCCTTTTGTGTGGGTTTTCTGTTTATGTCTGTGTTATCAAAAATTTTTTGTTTTCCCTCAGTGTGTTATCTGTTTTATGTCCCGTGTTATATGAGTTTGTTTTCGATCATGTGTGGATCTGTTCATGGGCTGTGTTAAAAAGTTTGTTTCCATCATTGTGTTAACTGTTCAGGGCCCGTGTTATCAGGGGTTTGTTTCCGATCAGTGTGTTATTGTTCTTTTCTGTGTTTTCTGTGTTTTTTTTTTTTTCCCATATGTGTGTTTTTGTTTTATGTTGTGTTATCATGTGTTTGTTTCCCATCATGTGTGTTAAAATGTTCATGTCTGTGTTATCAGTGTTTGTTTCCGATCATGTGTGTTATCTGTTCTGGGGCTGTGTTATCATGTGTTTGTTTCCCCATATGTGGTTAAAATGTTCATGTCTGTGTTATATGTGTTTTTTTCCGTTATGTGTGTTATTGTTCATGTCTGTGTTATCATGTTTTTTGTTTCCGATCATGTGTGTTTTCTGTTCATGTCTGTGTTATCTTTTGTTTTTTTTCCCATATGTGTGTTTTCTGTT
The DNA here is from genome assembly GCF_026875155.1 of Cherax quadricarinatus. Taxonomy (NCBI): domain Eukaryota; kingdom Metazoa; phylum Arthropoda; class Malacostraca; order Decapoda; family Parastacidae; genus Cherax; species Cherax quadricarinatus. Next base: position 8,822,026 of record NC_069497.1, on the reverse strand, counting down.
TATGTCTGTGTTATCATGTGTTTTTTTCCCTTTATGTGGGGTTATCTGTTTATGTCTGTGGGTTTTCAGTGTTTGTTTCCGATCATGTGTGTTATCTGTTCATGTCTGTGGTTTTATGTTTTGTTTCCCCATCATGTGTTTTTAAATGTTCCCTGTCTGGTTATCATTTTGTTTGTTTCCATATGTGTGTTATTGTTCATGTCTTGTTATCATGTGTTTGTTTCCGATCATGTATGTTAACTGTTTATGGCTGGTTATCATGTGTTTGTTTCCCTTTGTGTGTTTTTCTGGTTTATGTCTGTTTTTTCAGTGTTTGTTTCCGGTCATGTGTGTTAACTGGGTTTATGTCTGTGTTATCATGTGTTTGTTTCCCATCATTGTGTTATCTGTTCATGTCTGTGGTTTTCAAAGTGTTTGTTTCCGATCATGTGTGTTTTTCTGTTTTGTCCCGGGTTATCATGTGTTTGTTTTTCCCATCTGTGTTTTATCTGTTCATGTCTGTTTTTATCATGTGTTTTTTTCCCATCAAAGTGTGTTATTGTTCAAAGTCTGTGTTATCATGTGTTTGTTTTCCCCTTTATGGTGTTATCTGTTATGTCTGGGGTTATCATGTTTTTTTTCCGATCATGTGTGTTAAAACTTTTTCATGTCTGTGTTATCTGTGTTTGTTTTTCCCATCATGTGTGTTACTGTTCATGTCTGTGTTATCATGTGTTTGTTTTTCCCATCATTTTGTGTTTTTTCTGTTTTCATGTCTGTGTTATCATGTGTTTGTTTTTTCCCTCATTGTGTTTATCTGTTCAGGGCTGTGTTATCATGTGTTTTTTTCCCATCATGTGTGTTTTCTGTTCTTTTCTGTGTTATCATGTTTTTTGTTTCGATCATGTGTGTTTTCTGTTCATGTCTGTGTTATCTGTGGTTTTTTTTCCCATCATGTGTGTTATCATGTGTTCCCTTGTCTGTATCATTTATGTGTATTTTATTTAAGGTTTTTTTTGGGTTTTTTTTACGTCCCCCCCTTCCCTTTTCCACTACGTGTACTAACTAAACCTCGGCTAAATTCGCTATTAACCACTACTAACGTCCCCCCAACTATTCCCCACCCCCACATCGCCCCTCCCCCCATACCCCCTCCCCCCCACTACTAAAGGTCCCCCCTTACCCAAACCCTCCCCCACCCCCCACCCATCGTCCCCACTACCCCCAAAACTCCCCCTATTCCCTCGTCCCCCCTTTCTTCTTCCCTCACTACTTTTCCTCTTACACCTAACCCCCATTTGTCCCCTACTATTTATTTTTCCCCCACTATCGTCGTTCACTTCTATCGTCGTCAATACTATCGTTCTTTACCCTACTATCGCATTTCTATCGGGCGTCACTACTATCGTCGTCCACTACTATTTATTCAGGTTTACTTTCTTTCGTTTTTTGTCACTACTATGTTTGTCACTACTATTTGCCCATGTCAAATACTATCTTTATTTTCTATCGGGCGTCATACTATCGGGCGTCAAATTTTTCATCGTCACTTTCTATCGTCTTCCCCTCTATCGTTTTGTCATACTATCATCGTCACTACTATATCGTCAAAACTTTCGTCGTCATATATCGTCGTCACTTATAAACATCGTCATACTAATTTGTCATTACTATCTTTGTCATACTATCGTTCCCTTTACTATATCGTCGTAAATACTATCGTCGTTTAATTTCTATCCCTCGTCACTACTATCGTCGTCCCCTACTATCGTGTATTTCTAAACGTCGTCACTACTTCATTTGTCCCCTACTATCGTGTCATACTATCGTCGTCAAATACTTGTCGTTACTACTATCGTCGTCCCCTACTATTGTCGTCACTACTATCGTCGTCATACTATCGTCGTCACTACTTTGTCATACTAAAATCGTCACTACTATGTCGTCACTTTCTATCGTCTCACTACTATCGTTTATACTATCGTGTCATACTATCGTCACTATATCATCGTCACTACTATCGTCGTCATACTTTCGTCGTCATACTATCGTTTGTCACTTTCTATCGTCGTCACTACTATCGGGCGTCACTCTATCGTTTGTCATACTATTTGTTTACTACTTTTCATCGGGCACTATATCGTCGTCACTACTATCGTCGTCACTACTATCGTCGTCACTACTATCGTCATTACTATCGTCGTCACTACTATCGTCGTCACTACTATCGTCGTCACTACTATCGTCGTCACTACTATCGTCACTACTATCGTCGGCACTACTATCGTCGTCACTACTATCGTCGTCACTACTATCGTCACTACTATCGTCGTCACTACTATCGTCGTCACTACTATCGTCGTCACTACTATCGTCGTCACTACTATCGTCGTCACTACTATCGTCGTCACTACTATCGTCGTCACTACTATCGTCATTTCCTTTGATATTAGAATAACTATTAGCATTACTGTGATGATAATTACGAGTCCTGTTATTAATTCTATTTTCAGCAACAATATCAAGGTGAAAAATAGTGCTATCGTGCTAAGCACTGTCAGCACTTCTATTATTATTACTATTATGAGCCTAAAGTCAACACAAGTATTTACACTACGTTAAGTGTAGTACCTTTAGAAGCTCCCATATTTGTATTTGTATTATTAATATTACTTTCATAGTTAATGTCCAAACCAAAGTAATGTTAGTAATACTATCATCACTACTACTATCATCATTACCACAAAATAATAACAAAAATTCCATGTTTGTCTTTCAACCCATGGAGAGGTGCAACCTCGACGTTCCGTCCATTTGATTCATTCAATAAACATAAGAATTTTAATTTGTTGCGCCGTCTAGGTGCCTGGGACACGCTGTGGCTGTTGAGGCTAAAGGATTTTGCATTAATTCCTTCATCCTGTTTATTCAGTCTTGACAATTTACATTAATCCTCGAACGAGGAGAACTATCTTCTTCCGAAAGCTTCCAGTAGTCTGCACTTGACTTGTTACTTCCTCCCTGGCAGATGGGAGGAAATAACTCTTTGGATGAGGTGACATGACCGTCCTCGGAGGGACCCTGGAAGGTCTTAATTATGTAACAGAAGAGTTCCGTAGCTTCGGCGGAGAAAATACCTGACGAGGGAATTCCGACCTGGATTATGTTTAAGAGGAGATCGTTGGTTTGTTCGCTGAAGGACCCTCTGGAAGAGGGATGAGCACCGTCGGGTAGAGCGGCCACCATGCTCTTAAGCATGTCTGCTAGGGATTTCCTACCTTGATCTGGGATAGGTCTGATGTGGGGCAGAAACTCGGATCGATTTGCAGACGAAGATGTAATGTCAGAGACAACATCTGTGGGTTGTCCTGTGTTCTCTCTTTCCATATACTTCTTGGAGAGAGAAAGTTTTTTTTCGGTTGCAGCAGTTTTTTTAATTTTTCATTCTCATTACAACAGAAGAGTTTAGAAAAAAATCACATAAGTTTCCCAAAGAATCCTTTATTCTTTTTCTTACATTGTTTTGACTCCAAGTCACTCACTAAGGTGACCTAACGTGGCACCTACTGAGGGCCAGCATTGAATGCGAGGTTTTCTGCCATCTGACTTAGAATAAAAATCTAAACCAATAATTTAATCGACATTGACTCTATTCATGTTACCTTGAGACTACTAAGTCAGTTCGCTATCAACGAAGGAAATAAATATAGTAGGAGTAGCACTTCTTTGGTATTCTAAAAATATGTCGAAGACATATTTACTAACTTCAAATTCAAGCTTCAACCTGAGCTGAAATATGCTGTATTATTGTTGGAGATTACTTATTAAGAAATGAATATAGCGAGTCTGGAGAGTTGGTCAGAGACCAGGTTGCCGGGAACGTTGACCCACGAAAATCACTCCAGATAGACCAGATAACTTAATACTGTATGTAAACAATGAAGAGAAATTTCACTGACCAAGTACGAAGATAGTAGAGCCAGTAAAGATAGTGTAAACCAAATCTTAAAGATAGTACATGGTCAACGATGATAGTTTTCGGTTAACAGATTTTGAAGGAAGATAGATTATATTGGAAATATATACAGTGAGGATAGATTCGAATACTGTTGTTGTTAAGAGGACTGATATTAATTCTGTGAGCGAGACTGATAGTAACAATATGCACAGTATTGCTAATATTAGCAATGATAATAATAATAATGTTCCCAGAGTACTTAGGGTAGGTAAGGTTTAATTACGTTAGTTAATGTGGTTAGGAGATAATTGTGATAAGAGTATTCGAAATGTTTCTGATAGTGATCCTAGTAGTGATGATGATGATAATGAATTGATGCTAATTAGTACTGATAATAATAATGGTGATATTGGTAGTGTTGATAGCAGTATTGATAGTAGTGATGATAACAGAGGTTATGCTAACAGTGTTGATTGTAATGTGTATTGATTACAGTGAAGATAGTCATGATAAGAGACATGATGTAAGTAGTGTTGGTAGTATTGGCAGTAGTGTTGGTAGTACTGGCAGTAGTGATGGTAATACTGGCAGTGGTGATGGTAGTACTGGCAGTAGTGATGGTAGTACTGGCAGTAGTGATGGTAGTACTGGCAGTAGTGATGGTAGTACTGGCAGTAGTGATGGTATTACTGGCAGTAGTGATGGTAGTACTGGCAGTAGTGATGGTAGTACTGGCAGTAGTGTTGGTAGTACTGGCAGTAGTGATGGTAGTACTGGCAGTAGTGTTGGTAGTACTGGCAGTAGTGATGGTAGTACTGGCAGTAGTGATGGTAGTACTGGCAGTAGTGATGGTAGTACTGGCAGTAGTGTTGGTAGTACTGGCAGTAGTGATGGTAGTACTGGCAGTAGTGTTGGTAGTACTGGCAGTAGTGTTGGTAGTACTGGCAGTAGTGATGGTAACAGGTGATGTTAGTAATATTGATAGTAATATTGATTATAGTATTGATAGTAGCATTGATAGTGATAACAGAGGTGCAACAGAGGTGATGTTATTAGTGTTGATATAGTGATGCTAGTAGTGATAATACTGATGATAATAGAGGTGATGTAAGTAGTGCTAATATTACTGACAGTAGTGATGATGATAGCTGTGATGTTAGTATTGTTGATAGTATTGATAGTTGTAAGGACAACTATCAATACTATTGATAGTTGTCCTTACAACTATCAATAGTATTGATAACAATAGTATTGGTAGTGGTGATAACAAAGGTAATGTTAATTGTTCTGAAAGAAAATATTGATAGTAGTGCTGATAATGATGATAATACATGTTATGTTAGTAGTATTCGTAGAGCTATTGGTAGTGACAACAAGAGATGATGATAATAATAGTAATAATAATAATAACAAAATGAAACTAATCGCTAAACACGAAAGGGCCATATAACTGCAGGGTAGTATGTGCTAAACAAGGAATAAGAAGTGAGAGAGCAATGTGGGGTAGGAGTGTGCATGGGGGAGTTAGCGAGGTAGCTGCTTAAGTAGCCACTTTAACCCCTTGTTTGTTTAGCCTGATTGTGGGGAGGAAGTAATCAAATGGAGAAAGAGGATGGATCAACTTGAGTTTTGTCTCCCAAAACCTTGTCCTGGCCGAAGTTATATCTTCACACGGGTATGTGTGTGTGAGTGTGTGTGTACTCACCTAGTTACTCACCTAGTTGAGGTTGCGGGGGTCGAGTCCGAGCTCCTGGCCCCACCTCTTCACTGATCGCTACTAGGTCACTCTCCCTGAGCCGTGAGCTTTATCATACCTCTGCTTAAAGCTATGTATGGATCCTGCCTCCACTACATCGCTTCCCAAACTATTCCACTTACTGACTACTCTGTGGCTGAAGAAATACTTCCTAAATCCCTGTGATTCATCTGTGTCTTCAGCTTCCAACTGTGTCCCCCTTTTTACTGTGTCCAATCTCTGGAACATCCTGTCTTTGTCCACCTTGTCAATTCCTCTCAGTATTTTGTATGTCGTTATCATGTCCCCCCTATCTCTCCTGTCCTCCAGTGTCGTCAGGTTGATTTCCCTTAACCTATCCTCGTAGGACATACCTCTTAGCTCTGGGACTAGTCTTGTTGCAAACCTTTGCACTTTCTCTAGTTTCTTTACGTGCTTGGCTAGGTGTGGGTTCCAAACTGGTGCCGCATAGTCCAATATGGGCCTAATGTACACGGTGTACAGGGTCCTGAATGATTCCTTATTAAGATGTCGGAATGCTGTTCTGAGGTTTGCTAGGCGCCCATATGCTGAAGCAGTTATTTGGTTGATGTGCGCTTCAGGAGATGTGCCTGGTGTTATACTCACCCCAAGATCTTTTTCCTTGAGTGAGGTTTGTAGTCTCTGGCCCCCTAGACTGTACTCCGTCTGCGGTCTTCTTTCCCTTCCCCAATCTTCATGACTTTGCACTTGGTGGGATTGAACTCCAGGAGCCAATTGCTGGACCAGGTCTGCAGCCTGTCCAGATCCCTTTGTAGTTCTGCCTGGTCTTCGATCGAGTGAATTCTTCTCATCAACTTCACGTCATCTGCAAACAGGGACACCTCAGAGTCTATTCCTTCCGTCATGTCGTTCATAAATACCAGAAAACAGCACTGGTCCTAGGACTGACCCTGTGGGACCCCGCTGGTCACAGGTGCCCCTCTGTGTGTGTGTGTGTGTGTGTGTGTGGTGTGTGTGTGTGTGTGTGTGTGTGTGTGTGTGTGTGTGTGTGTGTGTGTGTCCGATAATTAGCAAGGTAAGAATAGGTGTTTCCACATAGTAGGGAATGGTATTGGTAGAAAACAAAATTATCACTTGCTGGGTCTTTCAGTTGAAGGGAAATAATAGAAGTATTTTCTAATTTATTAAGAATTTGAAGGAATCTTGTTCGTCATGGAGTATCAAAGGGATCTGCTGTTTTCCCAGAATTTACAGG
>NC_069497.1:8771416-8814617 GCF_026875155.1 Cherax quadricarinatus | reverse complement strand
GGGGAAAGATAACGACATACAAGTACTGCGTGGAACAGATAATGTGCCGCGACAGGTTTTCCACGAGGAGACACAAAAAAAACAAGGGGCCAATTGGAGCTGAAGACAAAAGCGGTCAGAGGGATGTTGGGAAGTTTCTTCAGTATGAGTTTCAGGAAGTGGAATAGTTAGCAAGTGATGTATGGGGGGAGGAACCATCATAGCTTTAAGGGGGGTATGAAAAGCTCTGGAGCAAAGGAGGAGGCCCTACTGCGCGTAAAAGAGGCGGGGTAGGGGTGAGTATCGACCCCTGCAACCCAATTGGCGAGTACACACACACACCTATGTTGTTATATATATTATATATATATATTTTTTTATATATATAATATATATATATATATATATATAATATTTATATATATGCAAAAGATACAGTAAACAGGTGTTTTCAAAAAATAGAGTTTTAAAAGGGGAATTTGAAAGGGACACATAATTACAAATGGGGGGGTTTCCCGTTTTATTCATTTTTTGGGGGGGTTGGAATGTGTGATACGTAGAAAAGATGTGGCGGGAGGGATGCGGGTGTGTTTTGGGGTCCTCGGGATGTTTTAGGGGGGCAGGGCTTGCGGATGTAGTGAGGGGGGAGGGGTGGAAGGGGAATCTTATGTAGGAGAGGATATGCGGCACTAGATCGTATTTATGCTTCCCGGGTTACAAGTTGCTAAAACAGGAACTATAAATGTGTTTTTAGATCATAGAGGAGGGGTCGTGGATGTGGGTGGGGGGGTTTACCCAAGCGTTACATGAGTTATTGGAAAATTAATGTGAGATTTTGATGAGTGGAGGCGGTGATAGTTTGTTGAGTTGTGGGACTAATGGTGGCCAAGGGGAGAAAAGGGGTGATATACTACGATGGGGGAGGAATATGCTAAAACCAGGAATCAAAAATTTTTATATAGGAAAGGGGAAAGGGGGTAAATCAAAGGAAATGGGGTTTTAGAGATATTTGGAAGGGCAGTTTAAACAGCCCTACGAAGGTTCCCCTCCAGTACAAGGATTGAGGGCATCAAGCGCAATTGATGGAAATGCAGAATGCAAGATTTGATGGTTCTGAGAGAAGGAGAGGTGGATTGGAAGATGTTTTGTGGGGAGATAAGCCCATCCGCCTGTGTATTGCGGCGATATAAGACACGACAGAGGGGGGGAAATGACTATGATTGAAGTTGGCGACGTACATAGGATGTGGGAGGGTATACGATGGGACAGAGGTTAGAAACTACGGAAAGTAGAGTGGTTATGCCTGATAAGTGGTTGAGATATTTATGAGAGGGGTAAACAGCGAAGTGGCAGTTATGGAAGATTTTAGAGAAGGGGATACAGAGAAGCTAGAGTCAGACAAGATAGAGCATGATAGAAGGGCTATAGATGAAGAGGAAGTGTGGACGGACTTTAAAAGGGATGAGTGTCGGGAAGCCACTGGGATAGTGGAAATTCCCAAATGAATTTTATTTGAGCAACTGGGATGTTCATGAAGGAATTCTTGGTGCAGATTGGTGCATGTTAATGAAGGATAAAGGGAAAGCATGAGTCTAACACAAGGGACAAGGTGTAGTAGTTATGGTTCAAAAGGGGGAAGTACAGAATAACACTAGATTATAGTGGTTTATCATTATTGTGTGGGGATTATAAATTTGTTTGCCAGGGTTGTTAGGTAATAGATTGCGTTAAAGTAATTGGGAAAGGTTATAGATGGGGGACGATGGGTGTGCCAGGAGCGAACATGTTTTAGTGGGCATGGGAGTGATAAGGGTTTATAGAGGAGCGTTAGGATGGATGGCGGAGGTGTTTCTTGCTTTGGATTGAAGGCGGCTTATGATTGTGTGTAGAGAGGAGTACATTATGGATGATTATGAGATGATGGGTTTCGGTGAGGAAATTGGTGCAGTGGGCGGAAATGTATATAGAGGTGCAGAAATACGAGTGCAAATAAAATGGGAAAAGGATGGGGAAGATGGTTAGTATGGGTAGGGGGATGAGGCAGGGATTGCCCATGTTATCTGATCCTATTTGCATGTCTGCAAGACCCATTATATAGGTTGATAAATGTAGGAGTTAAGTGAGAGGGGGGGGGTAAGCTTAGGGTGTGCTACGGGTATAGTTGGTTATGTGGATGACACAACGGTCTTAGTGGGGGAGAGGAGGGGGGTTAAGAATGTAAGCAGATTGTTGATATATTTAGTGGAGCAACCAGGTATGAGTGTTCAATAGTGAAAAGTCGAAATAAAAAAAATAGTCTGGAGATTGGGTCATGGGTGGGAGGGGAATGGGAAAAAAGTATGGATGGATGCAGTCTAGTGAGCACGATTAACATTTGTGGAGTATTGTACAGAGGGCATTCAGGGGGAGGGCTAGAGAGGCAAATTCTAAAAGGGTAGAGCAAAAAGAGTATTGCTTAGGTTAGGTGAATAAGATACGAGTGGTTTGACTATAAACAGAGAGTCTTTGTAGTTAATACACTTCATTTATCCTTAAATTGGTGCGGCAAAGACGTGCGGCAAGTGCAAAGGAAAGTTCTGAATTTTATATGGGGATTGGTTGTCATTGGCCTGAGGCAGAACGCGTTGTATTAAACACCGCTGCAAAGGGGGGTTTAGGTTTATTTCCTTTGGGTAGCAGACTGAAGAGCATGTACGTGGAAAGCATTGTTTTCTGAGATTGGGTGGGGAGAACGTGGTGTCAGAGTGAGGGATGTGATGGAAGATGGAGGGGTGGTGGGGGTGGTGGTAGGGACTTGAGGGTGTATGAGTATGTTGACGATACTTATTACAAGTAAAATATTCCGGAAAATGATAACGGCGTGTGCTTTTGGGGGGGGAGGTTGGAAGGTGTCAAGAGGTGTTGGAAGGGGAGACGTGTTTCCATTATATAATTGGACACCAAATCTGGGGAGACTTCATAAGCTTACGGTTGAAGTCAAGATGGGGAAATTATGTATAGGTTTTTTCATGGGATTTTGCCAACTAAAGTACGGACTGTATCAGATGGGATATTTTGCAGTTCAATGTTGTGTTTTGTGTGTGGGGGAGGAACAGCAATCATTTGGTGTATTTCTGTGAGCATATCGAGAGGGCACGTCTATGGGTTTCGCAGAGTGGTTTGGATATGGTGAGTGGGTGAGGTTCGTGGTATAAGGGCACTGAGGTTTGGATTATAGAGGGAGTGAGGGATAGTGTGAGGGCGGGCCGTCATGTATTTTAGTGCAGATTATATCTATATATCGTGGTGATGAGGGAGGTGGGGGGGAGGACGAACTAGGGCTTTAGCAGGGACATTTCTATAAAACAAAGTGTATAATTGAGATAGTGTATGGACGTAGATGGGCTCTATAGATTTGCCGGCATCGTAATGTAGAAGGCATGACTGTGAGAGGGTTTGCGCAGAATTAGTGTTGTAATGGATGGAGTGACTTGTATTGTATAAGGGGGGAGGGAAATAAATGAATTACATGGATATAGATTTTCTTGATTATTAAGCCACTGTTTTTCCTGGAAAGCGAGAGGGGGCCTTATCATTTCGATCTAGGGGCTTTATTTAATGGCTCTATTTTCAACCATAGTGTGTGAAGAGCAAGTCTGAAATTGCTCTGAAACATGTCAATAAACATCTAGAATTGTGAACATGAATAACGTGTTTAATAATATACATTCTTGTTTTGTAATACAGGAATGTGTGTTACAATATCCAGTGTTATTACAATGGAAATAAATGGTATAAAATACCACACATTGGAAATATAACACATGCAGGATAATGTGATTCCTTTATTGACTACGTTTAGCCACACAGTGTGCTTTTGACAGTCACTAAACTTATCTACCTGGGGTGGAAAAGGGGACGCTGTATTTATAGTCAGGTTCAGATGGCAGAGGTCAGGTGGGAATAGCTGATCAGGTGATGTAACGAGTGGGGGTTTATAGTGTCTTAAATTTCACAAACTTATCACAATTACTTTCCAAGCTACCCAAGATTTAGACTTATAACCCCACTGGTAACATCATCTGATGCAGCATTCTCCACCTGACCTCAGCATTATGGAACCTGACTATAAATACTCGCGTCCTTCACCCCAGGTAGATCTGTAGGGTGACTTGAAAAAGTCACTGTGTGGGCGAAACGTAAGTCAATAAGGATCACATTATACTGCATGTGGTTATATTTCCATCCAGTGATACAGTTATCATATTGTTGACATTGTTTGTTCACTATTAGTTAAAGTTGTGTTTTATTTAATATATGTCATAAAGTGTAATAGATGTTAGTATTTAAAGTTCTTTGAAAGTTTTAATGATGTTGTGGAGTCTAGTGTTAGTGTTATATTTTTTTTTTTCTGCATTGTGGAAAAGGAGGGAAGTAGGAGTCATTACGGAGGGGAAGTATGGAAGTCATTACGGAGGGGAAGTATGGAAGTTATTACGATGGAATTCCATAAACCACATGTAACTGCATGTGTGTAAATATATTATAGCAGTTAATATTTGTATTAATTCTTTAACTAAATTTCCATGATAAGTATAATTAACAAATATTCATGATAGACATATTGTAATTATTTGACTGATAAAAAACATAATTTTTTTTGTAAACTTGTATTTAGTAAAAGATAAAAGAAAACCATGGATGAGGGATATTCATGTCCGCTCATAGATAACCGTGTAAGTGTATTGTTGAATAAGTTTAAATTAATTTTTTCTGTGGAGGACCTGCTAAGGCTTCTTTTATTTATTAATGCATTGCAATGTTTTAACTAAAATGAGGAATGTATGCGAGTATATTAAAACTGTTAAAGTTACATGTTAACCATTGTGTTTAGCGCAACTTTTTGAGTATAAATTAATAACAATAACGTAAATGTTGGGGGGGGGGGAGTCACTAAAGTAATTGTAAGTGCTTTGTGTTATTTTATATATGAAAAAAAATACAGTGATGGAAGCACTGGTGTATTTTGCAGTAGTGTGTTAGTTATGTAGTTAGGTTGTATATCATAATCATTTTGACATACGGTTACTTAGTGGACCGATGAACACCACCCACTGATAATGCTCTTTTTATATATTATATTTTTATTCACATTTATGTAAGTAACTTTGTATATTGTTATATGAAAACTGTTTTAATAAAATATAAAAAAAAATAATAATATAAAAATAGGGATAATACATGAGTATTTTTTATATACTTTTAACAGATTATTATATAACGCCGACAAAGTCTTATTTTAGCTGTAAACGGGGACTTTCGCGCTATAATATTAAGTGCTGATCATATTCTCTTACAATAGTTAAATAACACAGGATGGACAATTTCCTAAGATATAACATACAGTCAACACTAAACCACCAATATCGCTACAACAATAATCGCTACGCTACAATCGCTATATCGAAATCATTTCTACACTACATCATTACAAAAAACATAATCACTACACTACATAATCAGTACAATACATATCATTACTGCGCTACAATCATCACTACGCCACAATCATACATCACAATAATATCACAATAATACTACTCTTCAATCATCACTACACTCCAATAATCACTACTCCTAAATCAGCAACACAATCACTACATCGCTACTATGAACTACACCACAATTATAATCACTACACCACATCACAATCTTCATTACATCACAATCCTCATTACACCACAATCTTACTACACCACATCTATCACTACACCAAGCTATCATACCCACAATCTTCCTCACCAACAATCACTACACCACAATCTTTTCACTACACCACAATCACTACACCATCAATCATCACTACACCACAATTCACTACACCACACACTTCAACTACCCACAATCACTACACCACAATCTTCACTACACCCAATCACTACACCACATCCTTCACTACAACAACAATTCACTACACCAACAAATCCTCACTACACACATCATCACTGATCTCAATCCTCACTCACCACAATAATCACTACACCACAATCCTCACTACACACAATAATCACTACACCACAATCCTCACTACACACAATAATCAATACACCCACAATAATACTACACCACAATCCTCACTACACACAAATCATCACTACCCAACTATCACATCACTACAATCACTAACCACAGCATAATAACATCACATAATCATACACCACAATAATCACTATTACACAATCCCTCACTACTCCACAAATCATCCATAACCCCAACTATCACTGCAATAAAATGATCCTACACTACATCCACTTCACCACAATAACATACCCACAATAATAACTACACCTCAATCACTACGCCAAAACTGTTACTACAGGTTTAACTTCGCTATGTATCTTCATTATCACTATATATCTTCCCGGTGTTCTATTACTTGACAGTTCAGTAAGCAAATCAGTAAGTAACTCAGCAGATTCGGCAGAGGAAAGATAATTTTCATTATCCAAAAAACTCTGTGGTTTCGGTTCCTAGTTATGCACAGCTACGGTTAGTTGTTAATGGTAACAATGGAGTTACTGGATGCTGATGTAGTGGAGGATCCTTATCCGTACCAAGGATAGGTCTCCTTGGCGAGATCTTACGGCAACGTTTTCTTGTGACTTTACGACACGAACTAGCAGCTCTGAAGACATCAAAATGTCGACAAAAAAGGATTAAAAGCTTTAGAAAAATATTGTTCAAGCTTTCCTCAAGGAGGCAAAATTCTTCAAGCCCTGAAAGGAGACGGTGGCCGCCCTGGTCTTCACCGGAATTAAGAAATCCTTCTGCAATGCTCATGTCCTCACAAGGGCAGCCAGAACCTTCTGGACATTCTTTACAGGGTTCTAACATACAACCTCTTGATGTTGGAATCCAGATTGGCAAGAAGATGCAGGAGATCCACGAAGTGGTTATTATCCATAAACGATTTAAGGGAGGATAACATTAAATCATCGATGGATCAGACTGAGGAACCTCAGGTTAGCATAATGACTACGGGACTGCGTGTCTAAAGGGTATTATCTTCCATGGATGGTGATCATGAAGACTTTCCCTTGGTGTGCTCCAGAGGATCTTTGTTGGAAACCATCCACTCAGCTATGATGTTTTCTCATTTGGGTATGTGAGTCAATTAGGCCTTGAAACGCACTGAGAGTGGCCTAAAGGGTGGATAACGTAGTCAGTCAGGCTTATGGATCCTACCCAAAAACCTTCGACCATCACGCGGGAATTGTTGCGTCGTATTTATAAATGTGTACGACCGCTGAGGAGGCAGTGCAAGCAGAAGACAAACAGTACAACAATCTAAAGAAACAACAGTAAAAAAAGCAGTGGGAATAAAAGTAGAAGACAGAGGGAAGGAAGAGGGATGAACCAAAGATGAGCAAAATACGACGAGAAAAAAGAGGAAAAGGAAAACGACGAGGAAAAGGGACGATAATAGAAAATAATGAGGTTACTTCCTTCTCTTACTTCATGGCCGGACGTAAATTATGATTAAAATTTTAAATAAAATTACACAAATATAAATGCAGACATAGCAATATAAGATAAAGGATAAATAAAAACAGTAATTGACACTAAACAAAATAATAAAGACAAAATATAATATATACAAGAAGAAACAATAAGCAATGAAGCAAACGAAGAAAAATAAGAACGGAAATCGTCGTAAAGACAAACATTACAAATAAAAAAATCAACTTCTGCTGCACGCCAAGTATTAAATACAACAAAAATCAAGCATTTATATTAAAACGAAATTAAACAAGAATAAATAAAAAAAAATCTTAGGTCGCTTAATACAATTTTTTTATATTTTTGATCTTTGGTTAACAACGGAAAGGCCGTTAAATTTTTTTTGTTTGTCTTTAATTAACAAAGGAAAGGGTTATTTTCGTAGAGTTATATTGTCCTAATTTCCCTAGTTAACATGACTCACGAAATCGTATTGGACACGATTGGCAAACAGCCATACCAAGGGGTGGGGTTAGAACCCGCGATCAGAGAGTCAGAAACTCCAGACCGACGCGTTAGCCACTAGAACAGCTGACTACAATAGCAGTATTTAGTGTACATATACTCACCTATTTGTGGTTGAAGGAGGTCGAGACTCAGCTACTGGCCCGCTGGAGCTGAGTGTGATCGGTTAGACTCGACATGAGACTAAGATGAACTAACATCTGACCCAAAAAGGCATATAACTGTTTGCTGAAACAACAGGAAGAAACAGTTTAGTTGAAACAGCAATGAAGGTTCCAAAACTGCAGTGAACAGCACAATGTCAGGCAAGGAAGGAGAACAAAAACGAAAAAAAAAAAACCCAAACTGGGTATTCTAGGTATACCCAGTTTGGTATGAGGAGTTCCGGGGGTCAACGCCCGACAGTCGGTCTGTTGAACGTAGTCTCCACATAAAGCAAAAATGTACTTATTACTGAAACTGCGTTTAGCAAAATTCCAAACCCGACTTCACACTGCGTATAGCAAGGTCTCACGAAACTCAACATTAGGAAAACGTCAAAAACCCACTAACTCTAATGATCTGTCAAGAGACTTGCACCAATGTTACAAGATGTTATATATTGTTCACCAAAAACAGAGCTGAGGGGTGATAGTTTTCTCCAGAGAGAGAGACAGTCAGATGTTAGTCGACGAGGAGCTGTGTGTGTGAGTAAGAGAGAGAGGTAGGTGACCTCTACCGCCTTACCTCGCGAGCCAGTAACCAATCAAACAGGTAGTTCGCAGCGTGGACAATCAAAACTCCTTTTAATGAGAACAGAGTGTAGTTGTAGTGTAGTTGTTACATTACTCTACATACATAAATGAAAGTATACGACAAATAAATTTTTGCAGTCTATTATTAACGAGAAAAAATCAAATTTGGTTAATGGAAAATCATAATAAATTTTTTTTTTCATTAACACCTCGACAGTTTCCACTGAGCAGGGTGACCCAAAAAAGAAGAAATGCTTTCACCATCATTCACTTCATTACTGTCTTTCTAGAGGTGTGCCTACACTATAGTTAAAAAAACTGCAACATATTAACACTATACCACGGGTTGGGTGTTTGAAACGCGGTCAGAGAGGAGTTCTCAAAACTTAACACTCCTCTGTAGGAGCGCGTGTGATATGTTGCAGTATTCCCATAAATATACTTCCACCTTGTTTTGCCAAAGTTTCCTTCCCACCTCCAGATTCAAGTCTAGATAACTGGCTTCCTTAGTTCCCTTCAAACATGTTACTTTGACCGCACTACAACACGAAACGTCTCGGATGGAAAACCAACTTCAACGTATTTAGCCAGTTAATGGTGTTGGGCAATGAGGGTTAAAATTTCTCGGTCTCTGGTTCTCCTGAGAGAGACTGGGCAAACACAGCAACGAGTAGCGATGCCCATTGCTATCACAATGCTTTGCAGCAGTGTTCTGATGCTTGAAGGAGGGATAGATTAACAACAATGATCCACTGGACTGATGAAATCAAGAAGAAGTAATGGGAATCGTGGTTGTCGGTGAGCCTGTCTCAGAATAGTTATTGTAGAATCAGTAAGGGTGTTTAAAGAGCGGCTTTAACATTGTAGGAAGCTATAGATTTTTATTTATTTGACATCGGTAGGAAACGCGAGAGGTCACTGAGTTTTCTAAGCGGACGGCCATAGCTGTTGGTGCCTATAAGGTGAGAGGTACCAGTTAAGGTGGCTAGCTAATTGTGAAGTGCTCTCCCTATGATCGAAGTGATGGATGTAGTTAGGGAGAGACTATACCTGTGCTAATGCTCAATTACTTTGGTTTTGTTTTTCAGGGTAGACGATCACAGACTATCCCACAAGGTTTCTCTCCATCAGGGATTGCGATCCACCTTCGTAGTGCCATTTATGGGAATTCATACTGTTAGCACAGTGTTTAGTGATTTGTGCCTATGGGCTCCTAGTATAAAGAAAGTGTAAAATGTAATATAGCAGACTAAGTAAAATTGTTGGTAGTAGGGAAATATTCTTTTCTGCTGGCACCTTTCTGAACTTTCTGATTCGTTATAGTAATGCAATGTTACTTAACTTAGTTTAAGGGGTTACACAGCGACGTAGGTAAAATAATTCCATTATGGCTAGAGATCGGTTGTAGATATCAATTAGATTTCGGGTTTTAGGCTGACTACCGCGCTAATTGCGGTCTGTTACTCTCTGAGGTTCCTCCACCTCCCTTACCCCGGAAGGGTGTTAGAGGAGACAGGAGGTAAGGTGTTGAGGTTGGTTAATAGGCCTCCATCTGTGTGGCATGGGGCTGCCAATGAATACCTTCTGCTTTACCTCCACGTTTTTCCCCTCATACTTGTTGCTGTCTTGTACATTGCAAGCTAATAATGCACGAGAGTGAAACGAACCGAACTTAAAGTTTTCTACCTATTGGCCTCTTCTGCTTTGCATATAATATATATTATATATATTTATATATATATAATATATATATTATACTTATATATATTTATAATATACATTTTATATATATATTTATATATATATATACATAATTTATATATATATATATATATATATATACATATATATATATTAAATATTAAATATATATATATATATATATATATTTACATATAAATTATATATATATATATATATATATATAAATTTATATATATATATATATTATATATATATATATATATATGCAATAACATCACAGTAAACAGGTGATTTCGGAATATGCAAAAAACCCTGTGAAAGAATAGAGAAGTTCCAAGGCATTCGTGAACTACTCACAATTATCAAGGATAATATGAGTAGTCACCGAAAAGCCTTGGACTTCTCTATTCTTTTCACAGTGGTTGTTTTGCATATATATATATTTTATATATATATATATATATATATATATATATATATATATATATATTTATATATATATTATATATATATATATATAGAATTTCGCAGAACAGGCGAAGTATTTCACAAAAAACTATCTCAGATCCGAAGGAGATTCGAACTCAAACCATGGAACATGGTACTCGTCGCTCTACCACCTTACCACACTGGTTGCAACTACCTTCGCGCCCAGCTAACGCTAGAAAAATTTTGGTCCAAGGCAGCCAGCTTCAGGCAGACAAGCTTAAAGGGTGGGGGGAGGGGGGTAGGGGGGTGGAAATCTCTAGCTCAGGTACTTGCCATTCTCAGTGAATCATCAGGAGCTATACAATATTGCAAGAGGAGACTGAAGAAATGAGGATAAGTTTTCTCAGAGTAGAGAAGGGCGCGGGTGACACCAGCTCCAGCTTTCTCTCAAGAATGTAATAGGCACCGGTCCTCTTAAGCTCTTCACATACTTGATACGTTTCTTTGAGCTCCCCCACCTTCTTCCCTCAGCCTGATACCTGGGTCCTTGATGTCGTCTTCCTCCTGATGTGGCTTAAAGCAGTTTCGGGTCAGGGACTAACTTTCGACGCTATATCGTTTCGACTGCGCTGGCCTCCTTATCTGTGCATACTCGTTTTCTCGGCTCCGTCGACTAATCTCTTACGTTTTTCCTGTGTCTTTTGCCTTCTTTTACTTTTTCCTTATTCTAGCGCTATTAGTTTTTGCCCTCCCTACACCTTGTGGTAACCAGGGGCTCATTATGGTTTTTCATTAATTTATGTTGAGACTTGAGAACAACCCTCTCTCTGCCTCTTGCGTTTTGTTGTTATAGTCCCATCATTTCGTTGTACTGACTTTCGGTGTGTGATGTGTGTGTGTGGGTGTGTGTGTATCACCTAGTTGTACTCACCTAGTTGGAGGTTGTGGGGGGTCGAGTCCGAGGCTCCCTGGCCCGCCTCTTCACTGATCGCTACTAGGTCATCTCCTGAGCCAGTGAGCTTTTCATACCTCTGTTAAAGCAATGTATGGATCCTGCCTCCACTACATCGCTTCCCAAAACTATTCCACTTACTGACCTACTCTGTGGCTGAAGAAATACTTCCTAACATCCCTGTGATTCATCTGTGTCTTCAACTTCCAACTGTGTCACCTTGTTGCTGTGTCCAGTCTCTGGAACATCCTGTCTTTGTCCACCTTGTCAATTCCTCTCAGTATTTTGCAAGTCGTTATCATGTCCCCCCTATCTCTCCTGTCCTCCAGTGTCGTCAGGTTGATTTCTCTTAACCTCTCCTCGTAGGACATACCTCTTAGCTCTGGGACTAGTCTTGTTGCAAACTTTTACACTTTCTCTAGTTTCTTTACATGCTTGGCTAGGTGTGGGTTCCAAACTAGTCCCGCATACTCCAATATGGGCCTAACGTACACGGTGTACAGGGTCCTGAACGACTCCTTTTTAAGATGTTGGAATGCTGTTCTGAGGTTTGCCAGGCGCCCATATGCTGCAGCAGTTATTTGGTTGATATGCGTCTTCTTTGCCCTTCCCCAATCTTCATGACTTTGCACTTGGTGGGATTGAACTCCAGGAGCCAATTGCTGGACCAGGTCTGCAGCCTGTCTTCATGACTTTGCATTTGGCAGGGTTAAACTCAAGGAGCCAGTTGCTGGACCAGGCTTGTAGCCTGTCCAGGTCTCTTTGTAGTCTTGCCTGATCCTCATCTGATTTGATTCTTCTCATTAACTTCACATCACCAGCAAACAAGGACACTTCTGAGTGTGTGTGTGTGTGTGTGTGTGTGGGTGTGTGTGTGTTGTGGGTGTGTGTATGTGTGTGTGTGTGTGATGGTGTGTGTGTGTGTGTGTGTGTATGTATGTGTGTGTGTGTATGTGTGTGTGTGTATGTGTGTGTGTGTATATGTGTGTGTGTATATATTATATATGTGTGTGTGTGTGTGGTGTGTGTGTGTGTGTGTGTGTGTGTGTGTGTGTGTGTGTGTGTGTGTGTGTGTGTGTGTGTGTGTGTATGTGTGCGCGTGCTCGTGCGTGTGTACTCACCTATATTTTCTCGTACTTTTCAACACTTCATTAATTTGATTTCTGTGTTTGGATTTTTTCGCTGTAACCATTGATCTTACTGAGCTTCTCCCATTGTTTTACGTACAATCTTTCTCCAGACGAATTCCTTATTACGGTGGGATGGGAAGGTTCCCATACAGTGTACAATTCTTGCTTAATTGCAAATACACTACACTAAACACTATGTTTTTTTGTTTTTTCTAAAGGCATTTGATATTTTCTTTAAGTATTTTTAGGAATGTGTAATTTACTTTACGGCTCTACACATTTCAGCATTCTTTCCGTGCGAAAGGCCAAAACGGAAAATCACTAAATTTTTTGGAGTTTACACACAAGCACACGTGACCTCTTAACATAAGAGCCGGGGGATGCAATGGCCTCACAGGATGTAGTGATCTCTGTTTTTTCCATAACAAAAAAAACCTAAAGATCACATTTTTATACTATAAGTAACACCGAGATTCAATATCAGACGGGTTTTTCACTGTAGCCACCCGAAAAACAAAATAGATTACTTTTTACACAGTAATACCAGAGATAAGTGTCACTTGCTGTACATTTAACACCAGAGTACAGGAATCAAGCTGAGATACATAGTTTAAAACCAGAGTTAATGTCATCCTTGTTATAAATAGCAAAATCCCCAAAAATAAACAAATATACAATAAATAAAAGGATCAGATGAAAAATTATGGTGTGGCTGGCTTGGAGGTTCTGGGCTCTGGCTGGACCAGGTTTACAGGATTTCAATGTCACATGTATAACAGGGGGATACACAGACCCCTTTCTTTAACCTCCTCTGTTATTTTATTACTTTATTGATATTCTATATGGGCAGTGTTGCAGGGAGTTCCTCACAACACACACTCAAAAACTCAGTAACATACAAACATTTACCTCTATCACAACATGTAATGTTGTTTCTAACTGACTTCTGGACATTCAGTTTTATTATTTTAACTTATCTCTTAACAAAACAAAATAAAGTAAATATACATTTATTTGTATTCAGTGATATTCTTGAACATTTAAAATGGTATAAAAATCGACAGATTGTTAGGTAAGACAAATATGCAACAGTTAGGTATTCATTTTTTAGAAAACGTTTCGCATACACAGTAGGCTTCTTTCAGTTCGAGTATAAGAAAAGGTGATTGAAGCAAGGAAGGATCTTGAGACGATGTTAATCAGGTCCCATCACCCATTTTTGTTTTGACGGTGGTCTGTTTCCCTCCGTCTGAGACAGAAGAGCATTGTTCCTGTTGTCTGAAACAATATGAAGTTGTGTGGACAGGATGGAGCCTTTTATTTATTGTGCCAGGAGTTAGACGTAGGTTGCTTTGGGTGGGCGGAGGTCCTCCAAACCCAGGCCGTTCTCACATAGTAGAGGTCGATGTTGATGGTCCTGTACCAGATACCCTTTGTGTTGCAGTGGTCTGACTGATATGAACATTAAAATGGTTATAAAATTACCGACCAGATTGTGAGGGAAGACCAATATGCAACAGTTAGGAAATCTTTATTTCGAAACGTTTCGCCTAATCAGTAGGCTTCTTCAGTCGAGTACAGAAAAGTTGATAGATGCAGAAGATACTTTGAAGACGATGTATCAGTCCATCACCCTTATAAAGTTTTGAGGTGGTCAGTCCCTCAGCGCTTGGAGAAGAGCATTGTTCCGTTGTCTGAAACAATATGACCGTTTCAACGCCCAGTGACAGCCCCGCGATGGAGCCTTTACTATAGTGCCAGCCCCCGAGGTGAGACCCCCCCCCCCCCCCCCCGCCCTAGGTTTGTTTGGGTGGGCTCTGCTTCGTATCACTCCTGGACACTATATAAAGGCTTCCTTTCATGTCCATCTTTCAAACCTTCAGATTGTCTTCAGGCAACGGACCAATGCTTATTCTCCAGACTGCAGAGGACTGACCACCTCAAACTTTTAGGGGGCAATGGACTGATTACATCGTCTTCAGTATCTTCTGCTCTTTCTATCAACTTTTCTGTACTCGACTGAGAAGACTACTGATGTAGGACGATATACGTTTTCAAATTAAAGAGTCATAACTGTTGCCATATGTGTCTTACCTAACAACAGTGATATTCTTATACATCGTGAAGTATCTTTTGTTGTTAGAACATTTCGCTCACTATAATTTGCATAACAACCATAGAGATACAGTGATCTCAATATTAATAAAATAGTTAACACCATATATATATATACACCCAAACGGTTATACAATAGTAACAACTTATTTACACACACCAATTTGTTATACAAGTGAACAAAGAAAGATACAGAAGAAGATACATAAATTTAATTCTTAACCAGATTTAAAACAATTATGGCCTCACCATGGTGTTGTTGCCGGATGGGAAGTTCTTCTTCTGGCTGGATACGGTACGTGTCTAAAACGGGTGGATGTATTTACATAAGGCACTGATTTATGTATTGTGTTCCCTCGCTCTGTATTTACATCTCTCTGTATTTATGATATTAATAACATTTGTTTAATATAATATTATGGGTAGTGCTTCATGGTGAGGCTACACTTTTGATGAGTTAAGTTCCTCTTTGAGGAAATGCGGTGTTTGGGGTTCAACAGCTACCTCAACGTCCCCTCAAATGTACTATAACAGTTCTGCTTTTCTTCTGATACGAAGCTGGTTTTTGTTAGCCGAAGTCGTATGTGTGTGTGTACAGTATATTATTGTTAATTGTTAAAAAAGTGTTTAGTGGGTGTGTGTGTTGAGCGATTATTACACTCATTGTTAAAGTGTGTTGGGCGTGTTGATAATGCTGAGTCTTACACTATCTCACATTGTTAAAAGAATACTGAGTGGGTATGGGAGGTGTTAGAACACATTAACACCACATTGACACAGAGTGCAGTGGAACTGACAAAGTTACTGAACAAAAATCAACTTGATCAAAAAAGTTATTCTGTGACAAGACTCTCCTGCAAAACAATGTTCTTTTCTTCTCCTTCTTAAATAGCACAAAGCATCACATATTTTTTTAAAACTTTTATACTTTGTAATTTAATTTAGCTTTAAAGGAAGTTTTCGGGAGTAATTCAGAGATATTGATGTTGACTTCAATTATTGTAATTTACTAGTCGCTCAATGGCGAGTTATTATAAAATTACATAACATTATAAACTCTTTTCTCTAATCTTTGACTTGTTAAGATTAAACAAGTTGAATGTTTGCTGGCACAGGTAAATACACCGAAATTAGTATCACATAAATAACAACATTCATGTAAAATTAAGCGGAACATATAAAATGTTTCACTACAAAGATTCAGTTATTCTTAACTGATCTTTTGTAGTTCAATGTGTTAGGTGATACAGAGAATTGTGTGTTGAACGATCTGAACAATGTTCACTGCCTACCAACACATCAGGTACCAAGTAAATATTACCCAAAGTACCAAATATTAATATTTGTGGAAATACGCTGTGTTGTGATCGTACAATTTAATACAATTGTGAAGAATATATACTTTATAATTGTTTTAATTCATTAAGTCTCAGAAACTGTATTTAAATGTGTTCTTAAACTTTTTTTAACAATGTTATAATGTTGTTTCTTTACTTTTTATAACATTGATTATAATGTGTTCTTATCCTTTATACCATGTTGAAATTGATCACAAACAACTCTGCATACTTGTTATCAATTTATAACGGGTTATTCACTCATTTCACAAATATGACATATCAAGTATACTGTTATAAAGTGTTCTTACACGTATATTTCTCTCGTACTGAACTATTTTTACATGTTATAACGTGTTCTTGCAATCACATCCTCGCGCTCACACTCTGCACTAAGTTAACACTGTTTTGTTTAAGTGTTCTTCATCTAAATGCATTATAAAATCCTAACAGACTTTTCATATAGGTGGCAGCAATAGATTGGTCTTTTATTGATTAAGAAATTCGTGTCTCAGAGAAAAAGCATCTTCATTCTGTCCAATTGATTATATGATCTATGGAAATGTATATCCCCTCTTTCTTTACTATAATCAAGTTTATTTTCGTCTCTTTACCAAAAATTTTACTGGATGACATTTATGGTTACGGTTTGTCCTGAGGGTCTATGTGTCGTTGCATAGTGGGGATATGGCGAGCTTCTTTGAATTACGCATTGTAGCTTGTTAAGCATCTCCTTGTTATGGAACATTTTTCCATTTTTGTTGCATGGACACTCACTGAACTGGTAGGAAGCACTGCTACACAGTGACTCATGTGATTAATCAAGTCTTTTTATAACTGATACTCATCATTCGAGTTTTGCAGCCCATCTACCATATTTCAGTTTGAATAAAATATCGGTTGTGGGCATCAAATGATCACACACAGACCTCTCTTTCACTTATGGTAAACACAACATGTTCAACTTCACTCTACTGGTTGAATTTTCACCTGCAGGATGACTGGAGTCTTACACTTAATTCTGTCTTGAAAAGATGTTTACAGATAGGTTTAACTTATATTTATCTGCATATAGAACACCTATGATCTAGTGTGACACTAAATTTAAATTGTTTAAGTAATATAATTCCTCTTATTGTCTGAATGCTTGACCTTGACGTATAAACACAACTGGTATACAGATCAATGGAAAGCGCTTCAGTTTGTGATATATCTCGAAGTATTATAAACAATCTGCCTGCACTTTCTTTCAAAACAAAAACAATTTTTTTTCTTCTTGGCGATTGTTTTCGTATATATATTCGTGCATTAATGATCCCATGAAGAACACAATAATGTCATTCGTACATTCCAGGGATTATAAAACGTCCCAGAGAGATTTTCTGTGGCTGATATTGGAACATGTCTTCATGACACGCTTCTGACTTGACGAAATTAAAACTAAAATTGGCTTCGATTATGTTGATGCTTTGAACATTTTACGTCACTCTGTGTGTGGTGTGTGTTGTGTGTGTGTGTGTGTGTGTGTGTGTGTGTCGTGTGTGTGTGTGTGTGCGTGTGGTGTGTTGTGTCAGTGTGTGTTGTGTGTGTGTTGTATCATCTAGTTGGTACTCAACTAGTTGAGGTTGCTGGCGGTCGAAGTCGTAGCTCCTGGCTACGACCGCTTCACTGTTCGCTACTAGGTATCTTCCCTGAGCCGTGAGTGAGCTTTATCATACCTTGCTTAAGCTATATATGGATCCTGCCTCCAACTACATACGCTTCCAAACTATTCCAATTCATGATACTCTGTGGCCTTGAAGGAAAATACTTCCTAACATCCCTATGATTCATCTGTGTCTTTAACTCCAACTGTGTCCCCTTGTTGCTGTGTTTCCATCTCTTGAAAAATCCTGGTCTTTGTCACACTTGTCATTTCCTCTCAGTATTTTGTATGTCGTTATCTGTTCCCCGCTCTCTCCCTGTCCTCCTGTTGTCGTCAGGTCGATTTCCCGTATAACCTCTCTCGTAGGACATACCTCTTTACTCTGGGAATTGTCTAGTTGCGTAACCTTTGCCCTTTCTCTTGTTTCATTTACGTGCTTGGCTTGGTGGTGGGTTCCAATACTGGTGCCCGCAAATCCAATATGGGCCTTAACGTACAACGGTTTTGTACTGGTCCTGATGATTCCTTATTAAGGATGTCAGGATGCTGTTCTGAGGTTTGCTAGGCGCCCATATGCTGCAGACAGTTCCAGTTGGTTAGATGGCGCTTCAGGAGATGTGCCTGGTGTGTGTGGAGGTTGTACTCACCTAATTTGTACTCACTTATTTGTTGGAGCAGGGGGTCGAGTCATGACTCCTGGCCCCGCCTCTTCACTGATTGCTACTTATTCATCTCTCTTACCTGCTCCTGAGCATTTATCTTACCTCGACTTTAAAACTATGTATGGTTCCCGCAATCCACTACTTCACTTTCTGGCTACTATTCCACGGCCTATTACTAACTCTATGACTGAAGAAAAATATTCCTAACATACTTGATTATCTGGTGTTTTAACTTCCAATTGGTGACCTATGGTTTCTGTGTCCCATCTCGGAAACATACCGTCTTTGTCCACCCTTGTCTTTTCCGCACAGTATTTTTTATGTATTATCATGTTTCCCCTGTCACTCATGTCTACAGTGTCGTCTGCCAGATTCCCTCAACGTTATTAGGAGGGAAATGCCCGTAGTCTGGGAATTGTCTTGTTGCTAACCTTTGCACTTGCTCTAATTTCTTGACGTGCTTGAGACCTAGGTGTGGATTCCAAACTGGTGCTGCATACTTCAGTATGGGCTGACGTAAATGGCTATACAGAGCTTGACGATCTACTGAGGTATCGAATGCTGTCCGTAGGTTTGCAGGCGCCAGTATGCTGTGCAAGTTTTCATGATTTGATGTGCGCCCAGGAGATATGCTCGGTTGTTACGTCTCACCCCCTGATCTTTTTCATTGAGTAGGTTTGGCAGTCTTTGGCATCAAATATATATTGTGTCTGCAGTTTCTTTGCCCTTACCCAATCTTCATACTTTTGCATTGCTGGGCCAGGGGTTGTTAAACTCAAGGAGCCAGTTGCTGGCCCAGGCTTGAACCCTTTCCCAGGTCTTTTTTTATCCTCCCTGACCCTCATCGATTTGATTTTCTAATTAATTTCACATCCTGCAAACAAGGACACTTCGATTGTGTGTGTGTGTGGTGTGGTGTGTGGTGTGTGTGTGGTGGGTGTGTGTGTGGTTTTTGCGTTTTGGGGTGGTATGTTTGCGTGTGTGTGTGGTGTTTTGTGTGTGTTTTTAGTTATGTGGGGGAATTAGTGGGGGTTTATTAAGTGTCTGAAAAGTAGGGGGAATTGTGCTTGGAGTTTTATGTAGATTCAGGGTTCCTTCCCTGCCCACAACCCTTGTGAAACCCCCACCCTCCGGGGATTGACCCCACCTATTTTACAATGTTCCCTTATTTTGTCCTACCACCGGGCTATATTTTCTTCTCCCCTTTTTCCATAGATTACCAATTGCTTTCCTTATTGAGTACTCGAGTCCAATTCTTTATCGTGCTAGGAAGTTGGCCCATTCAAAATCAGTTAGGGGTTAAAAATTGGAACCTGAAACCCCCAAAACCCAAACAACCTGCTATGAATACAGTATTTGCAATGCAGCTGTCAGCCTGTAGATTGTCCACCGATGTGAGTCCTGGCTGACCACCTAAATTTTCTTCTCTTAAAGGGGGCCCTATTCACTTATTTTTTCCCTGGTCACAGTTTGTTTCATTTTTGTTAACTTTTTTGGGTACAGGGCAGAGTCCCTCACCCCACTAGCCTCCCGCTCTGACTGGGGCTCCCACGTTTTACTTTCATTCACTTAAAAAATTGGGCTTCCCCACCTATTGGCTCAGGCAATTGTAAAGCTTAAGGAATTGTTCACTACCCAAACCCCTTAACAACCATTGCAGAACACTTGGTACCCCAAAAACATTTATTTTAGCAGAGAACGGAAGGGGGACTCGCGCACGCTTGTCCCCTTTTTCTGTGTGTGTGTGCCCCGGGGGGTTTTTGGGGGGTGTGTGTGTGTGTACCACCTAGTTGGGGTTGCGGGGTGGTGTTTGGTTTGTGTGTGGGGTGTGTGTTGTTGTGTTGGTGTGTGTGTGTGGGTGTGTGTTTGGGGTGTGTGTGGTGTTGTGGTGGGTTTGAAAGATTCGAAGTTACCCGGGTCCGTTTCTCAATTTGTTTTTTTAAAAATTTCACCCCTTCCCAGTTTTGTGGACCCTATCGTTCCTAATCAAGAACTGTATATGAAGCCGCTCCACCACTTCTTCACGGGTCATTTCACTTTTTAAAACTAAAAAAATCTTCCCTTTTAAATTTCCTGTGGCTCATCTTGCCCCTTTAAACTTCCACCGCACCGCTTATCCCTGTTTCTACCTCTAAATCCGAAGCTGTCTATCCTATAAAATTGCTTCAGTTTTATGTTGTCCCCTTTTCGTTACTTCAGTTTCGTCTATCTCTTCTCACTGCCAAATTTTTTTACCCGGAACAAGTCTCTTGCATATTTATGGCTTTCCCTGGTTCCTACCATTTTTTTCCAGGGTTGATTTCATGTTTTGCTTTACATTCCAAGAGGGGATTGTCTTACGTTGCTCAAAGGCCCAAAAATGACTGCTGATTTTCTGAAAAGGTTAATCTTAATTTGCTAAATGACATTGAGTGTAGGGATTACGGCTGATGTGAGCTACGGCAATCCACTCAAGCTCCCCCTAGGCTTTAACAGGGTCTGCACCTTTGTCCTCCGAGTCTATAACCAGTTTGGTCTTCTTCCCCCTTTTTCCCAAACTTCATAACCTTACCTTTGCAGGGATTGAAGGCAAAAAAACACTTTTTTTGACCCAAATTTTTCAGTTTTTTCGCCTCTTTCTGTTTTCATCCCCGGGGTTTTTTTTTTCATTAGTTTTTTAAAATCAATAAAATTTGAATGTCACATTCAACCCATTGTTATACATTTACATAAACCAGACATAATACTAATATGCCTTTGAAACCCAGCATGTTACCTTCTTTTTTTCTTACAACTTTTTATGCTATTACCTTGGTTTCTTACCCCAAGAACCCCTTTTATCTCCTGGATACGTTTTCCCCGTTATACTTACCTGCCATTAAGTTTTTTCACAGCCCCTATAAACGCTTCTTGTATCCCCCAGAAAAATTTTCGCGCCCCCCCCTCTTTTGCTCACAACTGTTTTTCTTTAAAAATCTCCAACAGTTAATAAAACAAATTTTTGTAGTCTCTGAAAACCGTGCTGGGGTCTGTTTATGAACCACTTCTTTCCAAGTGTTTTTTAAACACTTACGCTCGGTTTAAAGGTCGTTGATTCTAAGTCTCAACCCTTTTGGGTCGAACACTTTTTCCCGCTGACTTAAAAATCCAATTATTAGTTTAAGGGTTCATTAGAATCAAACCCCTTGCTTTCTCTCCATGATCCTTTGTTTGCTGCTCTTCGACTTTTTTTTTTTTTAATTTTCTGCAATTTCTGTGCATTGCTTTTTCATTTATATCTTGTATCAAGATGTCTAATATATAGAAATGGGCTTCCCCGCATTCTTTTAATTCCTCAGCTTTATTTCCCTTCACCTTTACCCCCAATCCCAGCACTTCAATCAATTTAACTCCCGCCTACCTTCATCCCCTTCTTTTTACACTTTGTTTTCCCCTCCCCATCGCCGGGGGGATTCCCCCATGCGTACAGAACATACAGGTTTAGCTCAAAAAATTCAGTCCTATTAACAGCAGTCTAACACAAAACGTCCCTACCGATTCCTGAACCAGATTTTAAACACTGTCTTTTCCCAGAAAGGATTCGTAAACACTGTCGTTCCTGTAGAAGGGTTCTAAACACGTCGTTCCTGTAGAAGATTCTAAACACGTCGTCCCTAGAAGGATTGGAAAAAGTCTTCCTGTGAAAAAATCTTTAAACACTTCTTTCCTGTAAAGGATTGTAACACTGTGTTCCTTTGAAGGGGGTAAAAAACTGTTTTTCCTTTATTTATTAAAGATTGAAAGGAAAAAGAATACCCGCCCGAAAAAAAAACTCCATTTAAACACCCCTTTTTCCCCCCCTCCTTCCCATAAAAATTTTTAAAAAAAAACTGGGCCTTTGGGATACTACACATTTTAAACAAAGAAAAATTTTCCCATAACATTCCACTTTAATTTTTATGGGAAAAAGGCAAAAAAAATACTCCCAAACAAAAACACAACATCCCTAACCACCACAATAACACCAAATCACCCCTAAAAAAAAAACACTACCAAAAAAAAACAAAATATATCATAAACCTCGAACTCTTAATAACACCTAACAAATCAAACTCCAGCACTAAAAAATACACTAAATACACCGTCAAAAACCCATAACGCTTAAAAAAAATTTTATAACAAAAATTTAAACTTTAATGGCATTTAAAAAAAAATACTAAAAAACCACCCCCCCTTTCCCCCCAATTTTAAACACCCCCCAAAAATAAAAACCCACACAACTATCATAACACAAGCATTACAAACTTATAAAAAAAATTCAAAACACTCCCATAAAAATAACAAAATTTATAACTCAACCCAAACACCTCCGTAACACACTAAACTTTTTTAAAAACCCAACAAAAACAAATCCAAAAACTGCCCTAGAAACCATAAAACAATTTAAACACCAATAAGCACCATAGAAATTCAGCCCCCACACTCAGGATATCCCCGCTCAAAAAAACCCCCTTTTCTATCATCATAAAAAAAACTTAAAACCATCAAAAAACCATTCGCCATAATTTTAAAACCCCGTAAATTCCCAACTTTAAATTCCAATTCCCAAACCAAAATAAAACCCCACTGAAACCATCACCCAAAAAATACCCAAAACAATAAAACTTAAACTTATTATAACATCTAAATCCAAAACATCATAGCTCTTCCATAACATCAAAAAACCCAAAATAAGCCAATAACATCAAACTTACCATAACCATCCAATAACTAAAAAACCAAAACCATCATAGCTCAACCATAACATCATAATATAACATAAAAACAGCAAAATTTTTCCTTCCCATAACTCATCAAAACACCATCATAGATAAAACCATAATATTTTAAAATTTTTTCCCAATACTATATCATAGCTCCCAAAACAAGCCCACAGGAAACTGAGAGAAAGGGGTTTTATTTTTTTTTGAAAAAAGTGTAAAATCCCCCCCTTTCTCAAGGGTAAAACCAACGTGTACTCCCCTTTTTAAAACCCAGGTTTCCCAAAATTTGGGCCTGTTCCCCCGGGGTTTTAAGGGAGCAAATAAACACAGTAGAAAAAGTTAAGACTTATATTATCCTTCACCCAATTTAAAACAGCAATATTACACTATGTACAGTATAAGAAATGGTGCACTCCAGGGTTAAGCAAAGCAGAAATAGAAGCCACAAAATAGCAACCGTGCTTAAAACCGCTCTAGAAGGGGAATTAAAAGGGGCAGACGGGAAGCGGTACCCACAAAACCCTCGGGCGTTTTCCCAAAACCCCAAATTTTTTTAAATTGGCTAAAACCCTGGTCCCCTATTTTTGAACGACGGGGCCCCATCATCAACCTTAGCAACCTGGTTCGCGGGTTGGGGGAGATACCTGAAAAATAAAGGGGTGTGTACTTTCGCCGAAAAAAGGGTTTACGTACTCTTTGCATGCCAAAACCCCTACCCCGAGAAGGCTCAGGATTAGGCGCCACCCCCAAAGTGGAAAACCGTGCCGCCATGGCAAAAAATAATGGGACCGCCTTTCCTCTCCACCATCCAACTTTTTGATAGAGCTCAGTTTTTTCTTGTGACCAAAACCCAAAACCCCTAAACTCAGGGGGTGAGACAGCAGTCAGACACTAGCATAGGTCCAAGATACAGGCACGGTACCCCGCACCCCCCCTCACTAAAAAAAAAACCCCCCACACCAGGGAAAAAAAAAAAAAAAGGAAATGAAAAGGGGGGTTACCCCAAAAAAAATTCAAAACCTAAATAAAATTTTTATCCCTCTAGATAAAGGTCGCCAACATATTTTTTTTTGGGGCAATTTTGTTTTAATTTCAAAAATTTAATAGGGTTTTCACCTTAGCGTCCAGCCTTTAACCCTTTGTGTTGGGGTTTCTTCATGGCTTGGAGATATCAGGGGTTTGTGATCACTGTAGCCCGTGACCACCTGCGAGGGCGGGGCCCACATAAACATCGAAAGGGTTTCCAAACCCCAGTACCAGGCGAGGCTTTTTTTTCAATGGTAGAGTAAGCCCTCTGATGTGGCGGGAAATTTGGGCTGAAAAGTATGCTAAAAGGCGGGAACTTGTTTTTTCCCCGATTTGTAATAGTACGGGCCCCAAACCCCAGACCAAAAGCAAACCTGTAATAAAAAAGGGTTTTGGGAAAGAAGTCGGGAGACAAGAGAAGGGTGCTTTCACAAAAAATTTTTTTGCTTTTTATTAAAACATGTTACAGCCCTGACGCCCAAATTAAAGGGAACTTTTTGACGGTAAGAGGGGTAAGAGGGGCTACAATATCTGAGAAATTTTTTAAACAAAATTTCTTCTGTAAAACCTATCATGCCTAGGAAACGTTGAAAAATTTTCCCTATCATGAGGAACGGGGATAATTTTTAATAAAAGAACTTTAGAAAGTTTAGGTGAACTTTACCCCCTACCTACTTCATGTCCTGGGAAAAGTGACAGGGGCCGGGCCCAAAAGGGAAAAAAATTTAAAAAATTTTAACTTTTAAAAGGGAAAACCTTAAAGGTCTCAAACGAGCCTTAAGCTAAGTAGGTTTTGATCCCAAGTATCAGACACCACAACAATATCATCTAGGTACGCTGCCGGGGGCCTTCAAAATCCCCCCAATAGCCTATGGATAAGTTTTTTGGAAAAGAAGAGGGGGGAAAAATTTTTATTCCGAAGGGGGTAACTGTGTATTGAAATTTCCCCTGGAATTACGAAGGCAGAGTTTTTTCCCTTTGCCTTATCTGTCAAAGGTAAACCCGATAGTAGCCTTTTAAAGGAAAATCTAAATTTTGGAAAACAAAAGTTTGCCTTACCCCCAAAGTCAAATTTCGTCATCCAGACGGGGAAAAGGGGGAAGCATCTGTAATTGTGACCTTTGTTCACCTTACGGTAGTCTGTACACATACGAAACCCCCATCAGCCTTTCACAAGGATGCACGGTTAAGCCCATGGACTAGACTCCTCCTCCACAAACCATGCTTTAAACAAAAAAATTTTACTTCCTGTGAAGTAGCCTTTGCTTTTTAGGGGGAGTTTTAATTTTGGGTTTTGAGTTTTCCCACATCTAAAATATGGGAAAACCCAACGACATTTTTTTCGGCACATCCGAAAAAAAAATTTGGAATAACCCGTAGGCCCCAGTTTAAAATTTTTTTTTGCTTGTGTTTTTAGAAAATCCTCCATTAAAGGGGTAGGACCTTGAGGAGGACGAATTTTAAAGTTTAATATTAATTTCAGAGGGTAGATGCAAAAGTCAGAGTTGTCCTCAAGGTAGAGGAAAAAGAGTCCCTTACTGGGGCTTTAAACTGGTGTATTTGGGAAATACTTTTTAAATGATTAATGTGGTAAGTTTTGGGTTTTGAGGTCTTATCAATGGGGGCTACCCCATAATTTACATCCCAAATCTACTTACAATCTGCAAAAGGTCCCCCTAAATTTTTGCTTTCAAGGTGGGCCCGGGATAGGTTCCTGCACCAACACCTTGTCTCCTGGGTGGAAGGAGGGGGAATTTTTGCACTTTTTCATACCTCTTTTCATCTGCTTTAGCCCCTTTTTTGGGTTTGCCTTGGCTTTAAATACGTGCCACCTCAACCTTGAAGACGTTGTAGAGTGTTGAACCCAACGTCTTCTCCCATCCATCCTTCTTTTGGGAACCCAAAGGGCCCCCTACAAATTTTGCCCAAAAAATCGCTCAAAAAGGGCTATACCCTGTAGACTCTTGGGAAACCCTTTCCCGTACTGAAACACAACAAGGTAGTGATTCATCCCCTTTGTAGGGAAAAGGGATGCAAAAACCCTTTTCATCATTGTTTTTTAAAGTCTGATGGAATCTTTCCAAGGCGCCTTGGGGGCTGAGGAAAGAAAAGGGGAGTGGATAAGTTGTTTATTAAACCCCAACCAAATTTAAAACTTTTTCCCAAAAGCTTTTTGGGAGTGAAGTTATTTTCCTTTAAACACTTTTAATAGTTTTAGGAATGCCAAAAAAAGAAAGGGAAAAATTTTTAAACCCTTTTAGAAAGCTTTAATATTAATACTACCATTGGAATTGCTTTAGGAATCTGGGGACTTTATCCATAATCGTTAAAAATTGATTTCCAGACTTTTACCTAGGTAGTTTGGGCCTACAAAAATCTATAATTAAATCTGCAAAAAGGTTTTTCCATCAGCAGGTAAAAGGTTGGAGAGGGGCAGGTTTTTAAAGGGAAAGTTTCCCGGTTTTCCAACTTGCTGACATTTTCCCGGCCCCACCTAATATGATTTTTCACCCTCTTTTTTTTAATTTTGGGCCCAAAAAAATTTTGGGGGATTCCTTTTACAAGGTTTTTGTAATTCCTAAGTAAAAACCCCAATGACGAATTTTTTGAAACTATATTTTAAAAATTTGAGGTCTTACTTTGTTGGAACCCCTAACCTGTTTAAACAATTGCCGGCCCTCTATCTCCTTACCAGTCTCAGTGCAGATCAAATAATTGTTTTTAACTTCATACTTGACCGATGACCCAAAGAGGATTTACCCATGGCTGCCTCAAAAGCGAATTTTAAAGAAGGGTCCTTTCGTTGTTCCTCCCGGAAGGACAGTCCCTCGGGCATGGAAACAGAGACATCTGGCAATCCTGCAACCTGGGAATAGGAAGGCTTGATCGGGGTCTGTTCACTTGATTTAAGAGGCTCCGGCCGGTGTGCCTCGTAAAACAACGTGGCTATTCCGAGATCGGAGTCGTCCAAGGATAGGTCAACGTTCTCTCCAGACAACCCTTGGGATGTTGCCCGAGTTATGGTCAACACCGGAGAAGAATTAATCATTATAGGTTCAGGACACGAACTAATAGTAGTAATGTTATTACCCAGTAATAACACTGCATCTTTCATGGGGAATCCTTTTGAGACACCTACAGTCAAGTACCCAGTGTAATATTTGCACTGTACATAAATTTTATGCAAAGGAACAGAATATATAGCTCCTCCAAATGCTTCCAATAAAACAGAGGAATTCAAAGAAGTATTCTCTGAAAGGGGTAATATTCCCTCTTACAAGTGAGCAATATGCTCCCGTATCTCTAAAGGTCTTTACCTTAGTTGTTTCTGAGTTTTCCTGAAGGGAAATAAGACTTTTGGAATAATAAGGGGCCATACCTTTTTCTACTTCTCTAGGGGACATGTTACTAGGGATATTAGAGATTTTCCCAATGGGTTGGGGTTTATGGGGGCAGTTGGAACTGATGTGACCTACTTTATTGCACCTGAAGCAGACGACAGGCTTGCCCTTTACTCCCTGTTGACCGTGCAAATGGTGTCGTTCTGGCTGGTGTCTCTCTGGATACTGTTGTCGAGATGCACCATGAGTAGTTTGCCTCTCCGCAGGTGGACCATATGTTGAGAAGCGTGGCTCACCAGGTGACTTGGTTGGCTGACGTAGACGTTTCTCCTCCGGCTGGCACTTCATTCTCCAAGGTTGACGATCTCTGCTGATGCCAGGCTGTTGAAAAGAGAGACGGGACCGCTCGGACAAGGAGCGGTTAGTTTCGAAGGTATCAGCCAACCTGGCTGCCTCCAATGCAGTGGTTAAGTCACGATCCTGCAGAAAGACTCGAACCTCTGGTCCCACAGACTCCAGCAGGTTATCAATCAGAATAAGCTGCACCAGCTCCTCAAAGGTAGAGACACCACTTGCTTTATACCAGCTGGTAAAAGCTTTGGTTTGCTGTCTCACAAAGTCTACTAGGGATTGACCAAGCTGTCGTCTACCCAATTTGAAACTCTTGCGGTATTTTGCTGGGATACACGTATATGCTCCCAACACTGTGGTCTTCACTACTTGATAATCAGAAAATTCAACGTCATTTAATACTGACGTGAATTCTTGTGCCTTACCCAATAATGCTGTATGAACCAACGATGCCCAATGCTGTTCCGGCCACCTCAAGGCTCGAGCCTGATTTTCGAAGCTTTCGAAAAATTGCTCTGGTTCGGCCTCATTGAAGCGGGGAACAAACTGTACTGCTTTCTGTAAACTAAAATTATTTACAGAATGCGAAAACTGCCTCCTTTCTCTTTCCCTATCAAATTCTTCCCTTGCGAATGCTCTCTGTTCCCTAGTTTGCTCAAGATTGATTTTTGCCAGCTCAAGTGCCAACGACGCTGATTCACCCTGAGACAACCCAGCTGCACTATACTGACCATTTTGCTCCGTAGGTGTATCATCTTCCTCCTGCGAGAACATAGTAGCTTTTGCCCTAGCTCCCGTAGAGGGAGGAGTCTGATGTGCCATCTCTTCTTCTATAAGTTTGTCAGCAATCAGTGAACGCAGTTGCGCAGCTGTGAGAGTGCGTTTGTATGTAATGCCAATGGAACGAGCAATTTGCCAACAACGCTGTAGGGACAATTTAGGTAGGTTATGCAAAGTATATGCCGACACCAGACGTCTGACTCGTCTAGGTGGCATAAGTTATTCGCTATGCACAGTACGATTGCAGAATACCCCAACGTAACACGTTAATTTGCAGAACACGCTTAGCTATGCACAGTACGATTGCAGAATACGCATACAAGCAAAGCTGACTGCAAAATTCTCCACACCGAACAGGCTAGTAACAACTGACACGCAAAATTTGTAAAGCAATGCCAGATAGCAAGCTGCACAATGTTCCTGCTACGAGCTTCACCCTAAGCTCAACCGTTTCTCTAAGTCCAGCTCAACTCTCGGACAGGCTACCCATATTACAACCCAGGATTCCAAATGGCCTGTTACCCCGGGTGTAATGGGAGCAAATAAACACAGTAGAAAAAGTTTAGACTTATATTATCCTTCACCAATTTATAACAGCAATATGTACACTATGTACAGTGATAAGTATAGTGCACTGCACGGTAAGAAAAGCAGAAATAGAAGCCACAAGATAGCAGACCGTGCTTCAACCAGCTCTAGAATGGGAATGACAAGGGCAGACAGGAGAGCGGTACCCACATAACCTCTGCGATTGCCAAACCCATCTTCTTATTGGCTAGAACCTGGTCACTAGTTGAACGACGGGGCCCCATCATCAACTCTTAGCAACCTGGTTCGCTGGTTGGGGGAGATAGCCTGTAAATGAGGGTGTGTACATGCGCCGAATAAAGGTTACGTACTCTTTGCATGCCACATACCTCCAGTATTGAGTCCGTGGAGGTAACTCGGAATAACCATGCTAGATTTACCTGCCAGGATGAGAAGCACAGATCCAAGAGTATGACAACATTAGCACCGGTCCAGGAGAGACAGGGAGCAGTAGCACCCGGTCCAGGAGAGAAGGACAGCAGCAGCACCGATCCAGGCGAGAGAGATAGCAGTAGCACTGATCCAGGAGAGATGGATAGCAGTAGCACCAGTCCAGGAGCTCTGGGCATCAAAAGCACCGGTCCAGGTTAGAGGGGTAGTTGTATCACGGGCTAGGAGAGAGAGAGAGACAGAAGTAAGACAGGTCCACTTGAGATTGACAGAAGTAACACAGGTCCATGCGAAATGGACATAAATAATACAGGTCAAGGATTCTAACTAAGATAGGTCTCTCTTGGAAATATAAACACAAATGCAGTATAATGTGATCCTTTATTGACTACGTTTCGCCCACACAGTGGGCTTTTTCAAGTCACAAACAGAACTACCTGGGGTGGAAGGAACGCGAGTATTTATAGTCCGGTTCAGAATGCTGAGGTCAGGTGAAGAATGCTGCATCTGATGATGTACCGAGTGGGGTTATAGAGTCTAAAAACTTGGGTAGCTTGGAAAGGAGATTGGATAAGTTTGTGAGCAGACCTTCTACAGTGTTCTTATGTGGGATAGCGATGAAGAAGTTTCTTGGCAAGTGGTTCAGCTATGTTATAGAAGCCACTATTCTGGTTGAAGTTGTCGGATATAGAAATAAGTGATGATTCCAGGATTCTTCGGTATTGAGTGTTGTCTTCTGTGGCGATAAGTCTTGAGTTTCTGTAGTTTATCAAGTGGTTGTGTGAATTACGGTGTTGTACGCGGGCATTCCTTGTGTCGTCAGACCTGCTTGCGTATTGGTGTTCTGAAATACGTGTTTGGAGGTCCCTTGATGTTTCGCCCACGTATAACTTGTTGCAGTCATTACAAGGGATTATGTATACCCCTGCAGGGATGGAGGCTTGTCCTGTCTACTACTGGTGATGTCCTTGATGGTCGTGGTTGTGGAGGTAGATACTTGGAATGATGTTTTGGCAAAGATGTTGGAAACATGTTTGGCAATGGAGTTGGTGGGAAGGACTATGTATCTCTTCTCGGCAGTGTCTTCTCTGGGTGTGTTGAAGATGTTTAATGCTCGCCGTCTGCAGTCTCTGATGAAGTGACGAGGATAGTGGAGTTTAGAAAATATTTGTTCAATTATAGTGCATTCTTCCTCAAGGAACTCGTTGCTGCAGATTCTGAGTGCACGCAGGAAGAAGCCTATAATTACACCACGTTTGGTTTTGGTGTCGTGGTGAGAGTAGAAGTGGAGAAGATCGTTTTGGTTGGTGGGTTTTCGATAGACTTTAAAACGAAGTTCGTGGTCAGCTTTGCAGAGCAGGACATCAAGGAAAGGAAGAGTGTTGTCGACTTCTTCTTCAAGTGTGAACTGGATTGAAGGCTCGACCTGGTTGAGCTTGTCTTGGAGAGCTTGAACGTTGAAGCGTTTAGGAGTTATGAGGAGAATGTCGTCAACATAACGGAGCCAGGTGACAGACGAAGGAATAATGGTGGAGAAACGTTCGGCTTCTAGATGTTCCATGTATAGATTCGCCAGGACTGCACTGAGTGGCGAACCCATGGGTAGTCCAAAAGTCTGCTGAAAGAGGTGATTTTCGAAAGAGAAACACGTAAAGCCAACACATAGTTCAACAAGGTCGATGAAATCGCTGGCTGGAATGGGAAGATCAAGTGAATCGACAACACTCTTCCTTTCCTTGATGTTCTGCTCTGCAAAGCTGACCACGAACTTCGTTTTAAAGTCTATCGAAAACCCACCAACCAAAACGATCTTCTCCACTTCTACTCTCACCACGACACCAAAACCAAACGTGGTGTAATTATAGGCTTCTTCCTGCGTGCACTCAGAATCTGCAGCAACGAGTTCCTTGAGGAAGAATGCACTATAATTGAACAAATATTTTCTAAACTCCACTATCCTCGTCACTTCATCAGAGACTGCAGACGGCGAGCATTAAACATCTTCAACACACCCAGAGAAGACACTGCCGAGAAGAGATACATAGTCCTTCCCACCAACTCCATTGCCAAACATGTTTCCAACATCTTTGTCAAAACATCATTCCAAGTATCTACCTCCACAACCACGACCATCAAGGACATCACCAGTAGTAGACAGGACAAGCCTCCATCCTCTGCAGGGGTATACATAATCCCTTGTAATGACTGCAACAAGTTATACGTTGGCGAAACATCAAGGGACCTCCAAACACGTATTTCAGAACACCAATACGCAAGCAGGTCTGACGACACAAGGAATGCCTGCGTACAACACCGTAATTCACACAACCACTTGATAAACTACAGAAACTCAAGACTTATCGCCACAGAAGACAACACTCAATACCGAAGAATCCTGGAATCATCACTTATTTCTATATCCGACAACTTCAACCAGAATAGTGGCTTCTATAACATAGCTGAACCACTTGCCAAGAAACTTCTTCATCGCTATCCCACATAAGAACACTGTAGAAGGTCTGCTCACAACTTATCCAATCTCCTTTCCAAGCTACCCAAGTTTTTAGACTCTATAACCCCACTCGGTACATCATCAGATGCAGCATTCTTCACCTGACCTCAGCATTCTGAACCGGACTATAAATACTCGCGTTCCTTCCACCCCAGGTAGTTCTGTCTGTGACTTGAAAAAGCCCACTGTGTGGGCGAATCGTAGTCAATAAAGGATCACATTATACTGCATTTGTGTTTATATTTCCATTGTGTCGGTATTTTATACCATTTATTTCCATCCAGGTCTCTCTTGCGTCAGGTCTCCATGATTCAAAGCTGTGACAGGTGTATCAGCAGGTCACAGGCTGAATGATAGGTGCAATAGCTACCCCCCATTATAGTCCCTATATTCTCCTACTTTACTCTGTTATAGCTATAACGAACAGGACCCTCTTTCTCCATTTGATTAATTCTTTCCCACAATGAGGCTAAACAAACAAGGGGTTAAAGTGGCTACTTAAGTAGCTACCTCGCTAACTGTGCCCCGTGCACACTCCTACCCCACACTGGTCTCTCACCTCTCCTTATTCCTTGTTTAGCACATACTACCCTGCAGAGTTGTATGGCCCTTTCGTGTTTAGCAGTTAGTTTCATTTTATTGTTATTATTATTATTTTTACTATTATTATCATCTTTTGCTATCACTGTCAATGGTTCTATGAATACTACTATCATAACTTTTATTATCATCATTATCAGTGCTACTATCAATATTTCTTTTCAGAACTATTACAATACCTTTGTTATCACCACTGTCCTTACAACTATCAGTACAACAATCAACAATACTAACATCACAGCTATCATCATCACTACTGTCAGTAATATTAGCACTACTTACATCACCTCTATTATCATCAGTATTATCACTACTAACATCACTACTATCAACACTAATAACATCACCTCTGTTGCACCTCTGTTATCACTATCAATGCTACTATCAATACTATAATCAATATTACTATCAATATTACTAACATTACCTCTATTATCATCACTACTGTCAGTACTACCAACACTACTGACATCATGGCTCTTATCATGACTATCTTCACTGTAATCAATATTACAATCAACACTGTGAGCATAACCTCTGTTATCATCACTACTGTCAATACTGCTATCAACACTTCCAACATCACCATTATTATCACTTCTAATTAGCATCAGCTCATTATCACCATCATCACTACTAGGATCACTATCAGAAACATTTCGAATACTCTTATCACGATTATCTCCTAACCACCTTACCTAACGTAACTAAACCTTACCTACCCTAACTACTCTGGGAACATTATTATTATTAATATCATTGCTAATATTAGCAATATTGTGCATACTGTTACTGTCAGTCTCGCTCACAGAATTAATATCAGTCCTCTTAACAACAACAGTATTCCAATCTATCCTCACTGTATATATTTCCAATATAATTTATCTTCCTTCAAAATCTGTTAACCGAAAACTATCATCGTTGACCCTGTACTATCTTTAAGATTTGGTTTACCTTCAATTTTCTACACTATCTTTACTGGCTCTGCTATCTTCATACTTGGTCAGTGAAATTTCTCTTCATTGTTTACATACAGTATTAAATTATCTGGTCTATCTGGAGTGACTTTCATGGATCAACGTTCCTGGCAACCTGGTCTCTGACCTTCATGGATCAACGTTCCTGGCAACCTGGTCTCTGACCTTCATGGATCAACGTTCCTGGCAACCTGGTCTCTGAACAACTCTCCAGACTCGCTATATTCATTTCTTAATAAGTAAACTCAAACAATAATAAAGTATATTTCAGCTCACGTTGAAGGAATTAATGCAAAATCCTTTTTTGTTTCATCAGCCACAGCGTCTCAGGCACCTAGACGCCGCAACAAATTAAAATTCTTATGTTTATTGAATGAATCCAACGGACGGACGGAGGGTCGAGGCTGCACCTCTCCATGGGCTGAATGACACACATGGAATTATTTATAATACTTTTAATATTATTTTGTGGTATTATTTTTTGTTATTATTTTCTGGAAATGATGATAGTAGTAGTGATGATAGTATTATTAACATTACTTTAGTTTGGACATTAATTATGAAAGTAATATTAATAATACAAATACAAATATGGGAGCTTCTAAAGTAGTAGACTTAACGTAGTATAAATAGTTGTGCTGACTTAAAACTCATAATAGTAATAATAATAGAAGTGCTGATAGTGCTTAGCACGATACCATTATTTTTCACCTTGATATTGTTGCTGAAAATAGAATTAATAACAGGACTCGTAATTATCATCATAGTAATG
Organism: Cherax quadricarinatus; assembly: GCF_026875155.1. Classification (NCBI taxonomy): domain Eukaryota; kingdom Metazoa; phylum Arthropoda; class Malacostraca; order Decapoda; family Parastacidae; genus Cherax; species Cherax quadricarinatus. Next base: position 8,779,868 of record NC_069497.1, on the reverse strand, counting down.
CTAATAGTTATGCTAATATCAAAGGAAATGACGATAGTAGTGACGACGATAGTAGTGACGACGATAGTAGTGACGACGATAGTAGTGACGACGATAGTAGTGACGACGATAGTAGTGACGACGATAGTAGTGACGACGATAGTAGTGACGACGATAGTAGTGACGACGATAGTAGTGACGACGATAGTAGTGACGACGATAGTAGTGACGACGATAGTAGTGACGACGATAGTAGTGACGACGATAGTAGTGACGACGATAGTACGGAAAACAAAGTAAACACTTGAATAAAAATACACAAGAAGATGATACAGACATGAAAACACATAACACACATGATCGGAAACAAACACATGATAACACAGACATGAACACATAACACACATGATCGGAAACAAACACATGATAACACAGACATGAACAGATAACACACATGATCGGAAACAAACACATGATAACACAGACATGAACAGATAACACACATGATCGGAAACAAACACCATGATAACACAGACATGAACACATAACACACATGATCGGAAACAAACACTGATAACACGACATAACCATAACAACTGATGGGAAAAAACAAACACATGATAACACAGCATGAACACTAACACACATATCGGAAACAAAAACATGATAACACAGACATAACACAAAACCCCAACATGATCGGAAACAAACACATGATAAACAGACATGAAACAAAACACACTATGGGAAAAACAAACACATGAAAACACAGCATGAACACAAAAACACTGTTGGGAAAAAAAACACATATAACACAGACATGAACAGAAAACACACATGACGGAAAAAAAACCATGATAAACAGACAAAAACGATAAAAAACCCATGATGGGAAACAAACACTGATAACAAAACATGAACACAAAACCCAACATGTCGGAACAAACACATGTACCACAGACATAAACAGATAAAAACATGTTCGGAAAAAAACACATGATAACAAGACATAAACAAAAACCACATGATGGGAAAAAAACACATGATAAACGACATGCAGATAACACACGATCAAAAACAAACACTAAAACACAGACTGAACACATAACAACTTGCCCGGGAAAACAAACACATGATAACACGACATGAACACAAAAACAACATGATGGGAAAAACAAAAAAATATAACACAGACATGAAAAGATAACACACTATGGGGAAACAAACACATGATAACAAGACTTGAACACATAACACATGCCCGGAAACAAAACCATGTAACACAGACATAACACATAACACACTTTGATGGGAAAAAAAACCAGATAACACAGACATGAAAAATAACACACATGACCGGAAAAAAACATGATAACACAGACATGAACCAAAACACCATGATGGGAAACAAAACTATAACAGGAAATGAAACACAGGCCACATGATCGGAAACAAAACATGATAACACAGCATGAACAGAAAACACACTGATCGGAAACAAACACAGAAACAACCATGAACAGATAACAACATGATCGGAAACAAACCCAAATGTAACCAGACATGAACACTTAACACACATGATCGGAAACAAACACAATAACCAGACATGAACACATAACACACATCCCGGAAACAAACACATGAAACCAGACTGAAAGATAACTCCATGATGGGAAAAACAAAAACATGAAAACACGACATGAACACAAAAACACACATGTCGGAAACAAACACATATAACACAGACTGAACCATAAAAAACATGACCGGAAACAAACACTGAAAAACACGACATAAACAATTAACAAAATTTGATCGGAAAAAAAAACATGATAACACAGATATAAACAGAAAAACACAATGCCCGGGAAACAAACACATATAACACAGACATGAACAGAAAACACACATGCCCGGAAACAAACACATGTAAAAAAGACATAAACAGATAACACACAGATCGGAAACAAACACATGAAAAACACAACATGAAAAATAACACACATGACCGGAAAAAAAAACACATGATAAACAGACATGAACAGAAACAACATGCCCGGAAAAAAACACTGATAACACAGACATGAACAGATTAACCCAGATCGGAAACAAACACATGAAAACACAGACATGAAAGATAACCACATGACCGGAAACAAACACAAATAAAAGACTGAACGATAACCATTTTGCGGAAACAAACACTGAAAAAACACAGACAGAAAGTAACACACATGAGGGAAACAAACACTGATAACACAGACATGAACACTAACACCATGATCGGAAACAAAACAATGATAACACAGACATGAACCATAAACCATGATCGGAAACAAACACATAAAAACACAGACATACAGAAAACACACTGCGGAAAAAAAACACATGATACACAGCATGAACACATAACACCATGATGGGAAAAACAAACCATTAACCCCAGACATAAACAGAAAACACACATGCGAAACAAAACTGAAAAAACACAGAATGAACGTTAAACACATGATCGGAAAAAAAAACATGATAACACAGACGGGAAAACAAAAAAAAACCATGACGGAAAAAAACACATGAAAAACACAGAATAAACGTTTCACACATGACGGAAACAAACACATGAAACACGACATGAAAGATAAACACATGATCGGAAACAAAAACATGAAAACACAGACATAAACAGTAACACACTGTGGGAAAAAAAAACACATGTAACACAGCATAAAACAGATAACACACTGATCGAAACAAACACATGATAACACAGACATGAACAGATAACACACATGTTCGGAAAAAAAAACAGTAACAAGACATGAACAGATAACACACATGCCGGAAAAAACACATGATAACACGCATGAACAGTAACACACAAAACCGGAAACAAACACATGATAACACAGACATGAACGATAACACACATGATCGGAAACAAACACATGATAACCGACATAAAACAGATAACACACATATCGGAAAAAACACATGATAAACAGACATAAACAGAAACACACATGATCGGAAACAAACCATGATAACACATACATGAACAGATAACACACAGATCGGAAACAAACACAGATAACACAGACATGAAAAAGTTAACACAATGTGGAAACAAACACATGATACACAGAATGAACACTAACACACCCTCATGAACAAGAAACACACCACCCCCCACACAAGGCAGATAAACCATAATGGACAGGTTACAACAAGGGGCAAGAAAACACACAACCCCACATACACACACATGTGTTGTGTGGTGTGTGTTGTAACACCAATGCAAAAATAAAACTATGGGACAAGTAACACACACATGTTTAAGGAAAACCACACAATGTTGACAAGTAAAACACCATGGGCAAGTAAACAACACATGCGGACAATTTAACACCCCAAATGCGGAAATAAACACACTGGGGACAGGAACACACATTGGAAAAGAAAACCACACAGGGGAACAAGAAACCCAAACACATGTGGACAGGTAACACACCTTGGAAAAGTAACAACAATGTGGAAAGTAACACACACATGCAGAAAAGAACACACATGTGGGACAGGTAAACACACACTGAGGACAAGTAACAACCATGCGGACAAGTAACAACACAGTGGAAGGTTTAACAAAATGTGAACAAGTCCCACATGAGAAAAAGTAACCACACATGGGGGACGGGTAACCACACATGAGGAAAAGTACCACACAATGCGGAAAAGAAAAACCACACATGCGGACAAGTAACACACACATCGGACAGGTAAAAACCTGCGGCAGGTAACAAAAAGCGGACGGGAAAACACAACATGCGGACAAGAAACCCAAACCACATGCGGACAAGTAACACACACATGCGGACAAGTAACACACACATGCAGACAAGTAACACACACATGCGGACAAGTAACACACACATGCAGGCAAGTAACACACACATGCGGACAAGTAACACACACATGCAGACAAGTAACACACACATGCGGACAAGTAACACACACATGCAGACAAGTAACACACACATGCGGACAGGTAACACATACAGTCATGAACAGATTCAAACATGTGATCAACAAGTTAGACATAATAGATAACACAGTATGTAAAACAAAATATAAAATTTAAATTGCTGTTGCCTATCCCGGGAAATACTCCATCATAGTCTCTGGTAGACACGATATCTGTGACGAGTGAACTTGTCTACTTGATGATATAACCTGGTAGACACGATATCTGTGACGAGTGAACTTGTCTACTTGATGATATAACCTGGTAGACACGATATCTGTGACGAGTGAACTTGTCTACTTGATGATATAACCTGGTAGACACGATATCTGTGAAGAGTGAACTTGTCTACTTGATGATATAACCTGGTAGACACGATATCTGAGTAGTATAAGTTGGTCGATCTAGAAACACTGCCAGATAATGACCATGGAAAATGAGATAATGGGGGGTCTGCATGACCTTAGGGCTGACAGGGTATGAGTTTAATATGTTTAATCATCCCCCAAGGGGATATAGAGTCTTATTCCTATGCATTACTAAGTAGGTACAGAAGTAGAACAAAGGATTCAGGTGTGCAGGTGGCAGATTCCAGGATAATGAGTGTGGAAAAGAATGTGATAATGGGGGGTCTGCATAACCTCAGGGGCTGTCAGGGGTACAAGTTTAATATGTTTAATCATCCCCCAAGGGGATAGAGAGACTTATTTCTGTGTATTACTAAGTATAAGAAGGTAGGTAATGATCACTTCTGACTCCCCAAACTCTATCACTCTGATAGATGGGAGAGGCAGTACAAAGGATTCAGGTGACTGGGTACAAGCTTGCCATCTCCGAGGGAGTCCCCCCCCTCCCCCTTCCCGGCCTGCAACTCACTGACGCGACTGTTGCTACTTCACAACACTGCTGGGTTTAAAGAACGCGGTAATGGATGGGTAGCTGATCCCCGAGGGAATGTTGCTCGCCCGCCTGTACCTCAGCAAAAAAAAAGGTTCTTCCGGGTACTACGGTACTGTTTATTCTTGCAGCTGCTAGATCTTTCCAGGTGGGGGAGGCATCATCGTCTGTTTTCAGAGTCCACGCTTGAGGGGATAATTCCAGCCTAATTTTTAAATCGATATTGTCAAGCAGATATTGGTCCAGAGTGGATATGTCCAGAGCCAAGGGAAAACACAGAGTTATGCCCTGTTCTTTATCATTCTTTGTCAGTATCTGTGGTTCTTTTGCCGATGTGCGGGCGAAATAGGCTGTATCGAACAATTTAGTTATACCTTCTCCTTTAAAGTCGGGCAAGAGATACCCCAGTCGGGCGATACTCGACAACTGGCTTCGTTTTACTGAGCTGCAGAGTTTAATGAATGACCAGTAATTAAAACTAGAATTTGTTTCCGTTATTTGCTCGCCCAGGAAACACTGGACACTTTTAAATAACGTGTTGGATAGGCCATTTACGAGAGCGATGTTGCTTGTTTCCCCTAGTGGACTTTGCCCATCAGCCTCTGTTAGAGTCACTCTAAATTCTATAACTATTTTGCCTAAATCTAGAAATGCTCCGGGAACTCCAGGAATTCTAAATTCTAGAAAATTATCTTTTAGTTTTTGAGAGAGAGGAAGGTTTACTGGTAGAGTATCAAAACTCTGAGTGCGAGCTATGGAACTCTCAACTTGTCTCAGTCTATGCGGTCGCGGGAATTGATTAATGACGCTTGAAGAATAATCATTTAACGGGACTTTGAGTCCGCTGTTTTCAGCCCCGACACCCGCCATGGCTAATAAGCAACTGTTTATACGAGAGAGAATACATCCGTTTTATAAGCAACTTGGCTTCGTCGGCGTTTATTTAACCTGCATTTATTATTCACCCGTCGCTTAGCCACCCTGTTTACTCTGCCACCTGTAATAACTTTCTTTGCAACTCCTTTTAAAGCATCTATCCCGTGAGATTTAAGAGCAGCTTTCATGTCTGTTTTTCCAGACTGATAATCATCGAGCATTTTAGTTCCAAATTCTACTGCACTTGGCGCAGCCACTCTGAAAAGAAAAGGTAAAGCTCTTTTAGCTAGACCCGCTAAAGCCGAAAAAAATCCCCCACCTCGGACTCTGTATGGTGCGTGAAAAGTTTGTATATCCCCCAGACCAGCTCCCACATGGGAGGGTTTTAGGGAGAATAAACTCCGAAATTCCTGCTCAGAGGGCACTTGAAAGGGTACACGCATGTTTGGCGGTTAGAGAAACAATAACCATTTTTACGCAGAGTTGGTTCTATTTATTTATCGGTCTTACATGTAACACTACGGTAGTGGAATGACCGCTTTCAAAAGACAGATTACGACCAAACTGATCTGTCATTTTGATAGCTATTTTATCTAATTTAGTTACGCATAGAGGTTTGTACATCATAGGATGAGCACCTTTTGAATAACTCTCCTGAAAGGCGAAAGCATCCAGAATATTGACTAACTGACTGCCGTATATTTGCGGTTCCACAATATCACTATATATTAAAACATAATCAACTCCGGCAGTGGGATCAGGTTTGAATGGGGCAATCTGCTTGGGGAGGGAGGTCCCCTCGGGCACGTCACTACGAAATAAATAATATTTTTCAGCGCTGCTAAGCCCAAGCACCCGAGCTATTCTCGGTTTAAATTGAGCTTTAAATAAAGTGGCAGCATTGTTTTTTCCCGTAAAGGTTCGCGATCTCGTCGAAACTAAAACCCTCCCAATTCCGACATCATAATTGAGTATTTTCCCTTTCGGGAAATGTGCCGAATAATTATCTCTAAAGGTTTTTTTTAAATCTGCTGTTAGCTGTCGATTAATTTCTTCAATAATATGGCTGGCATCTGTCGATAACACATCATTTTTTGGTAGAAAGTGGTGGACTATTGCTTCTGTACTTATTCCTGTTTCAGTAATGTGATTTTGTATAATGTCAATACCGCATTCGGCATCGTCTCTTGTTAGAACATTGATTTTTTTGGGATACAAAACATTAAGCAAGGCTATTTCGTAGTTCAAGGATGGATTTAAAGGCGTTGCAGTAATTATATTTTGAAAGGCCGAAGCTGTATTGTCGAAAATGTCAATATTTTCTAAACTGCTCAAATAGATATATTTCCCCGGACCCCCTCTGTCCATGTTGAGGGACAGAGACAGTATGAGGCAAATACAAAATATAGACCATTATATATATTTTTTAAAGGCTTAAAAAAACTTTAGTTTGAAGACTTTACATTTTTATTTTTTTATTAGTTACAGCATTTAGGAATAAAATATCCACATCATCGTGCTGTCGTTTGCGTTTTCCGCGTGAAGTGACCTCGACTCCATCAGGCATGTCCATTTCACGCATGCCACTGTCTCGTTTAGTTCCAATCCCACCGGCTGGACCGACGTCAGCACCGTTGGCACCGCCGCTGCCGCTGCTGCTGCTGTTGCCGCTGCCGCCACCGGCACTGCTGCCACCGCTGATGCTGCCAGTGCCTTGCTTCTCCACAGACAGCTGTAGTATTTCCCGTTCTAGAGCTTCGGGGGAGGCGCCGCGTTCAATTTCCACCTCATCTAGGATGATTTTAGGTACTGCCAAGTATGGGCTCACTGACGGTACGAGCAAGCATGTCTGAATTTCCCGTTTCAGTAATATGTCTTGAAATATGTTAATGAGAGGGAGATATTCAGTGTGCCATTCATCGGCCTGTTTTCTGCTCATGCCAATGTACTGGGGTAAAATTACCCGTTTGATGTTGCCATTGGCTATCACCGCCCGTCCCAGGGACACCAGACATAATTTAAACCAAATTCGTCGATTCTGTTGCGTGTCCTTGCTCAAACCGCGTACATAATGCGTGTCGAGACTACGCTCTAATTGCTGTTGCGCAATTTCATTCTTTTCAAGACAAGGACCCGCTGAGAACTGGCATATTAGTGCTGCAAGGTGCGGTCTTAAAAAATCCTCTGGCCTGTCGTCGAGGGTGTTGGTGCATGGTGGGGGTGATTTTAGGACAATTTCCCCGGGTGTGCCCCGATCTGCAGCTATGGCACGGTTCACCAGGATTAGCGATTTTCGCTCAATTTTGGAAAAAGGATATTTTTCCCAGAGTGAAAGAGCCGGCTCGTAGGGACGAGCAGAAGTAGCATTGTGGGGATACACGATACAATCCCCATATTCCAGGAATTCTTCGCCCGTTATTCCCCCGACAATTACTGGAAATTTATATTCCATTCTCGTCAACAGTTGGGTTCCTTAGAGTCCTCGCTGAGGGAGTGAGACGGATAATGTTTATCGGTACGTCGGCGGCGGGGTTTAAATACCGCGCTGCTGTAGCCTCCCACTCCTGCGGGTGGGTTGGTAGGGGTTTGGGGGCCTCTCTAGGTCGACATTCGTCTAAGGTGCTTATACAAGCTTTGGGCCCCTTCAAAAGCTTCTATCATATCCGGAAATCATGC
>NC_069497.1:8749282-8770916 GCF_026875155.1 Cherax quadricarinatus | reverse complement strand
ATTATAGTCTTACTAAAACCGCACCCAAAAATGTGTATGGCGTCAGATTGTCAATTTATTTCTTGATTTTCCTTTTCCCTTACGGGGAAAATCTTTTTTTAAAAGAAAACTCCCGAAATACAAAGTTCATATCTAGCAAACTGTGGTTTATTGCTGTCACGTTCATAAAAAAATTAAAATTTGGTAATTGCCCCATTGCCCCCTGCGCACCCTCCAATCAAGTATTTGATTAAGAAATTTTTCCCCTTCTAACTTAAAGTCCACTAAATTTCTCCCCCTGAACGTAGTTATAAGCCCCTTTCCGGTTCCTCTTTCTGGTCTCTAGTATGTATCTTTTGCATGTCGTGTACGTAGGTACCCCCCCAAAAAATACTGTGCAACCTCCACCATAACTGGCTAGCCATTATTTTTTCGTGAGAAAAACCCCCCAAAATTTCCCGGGTTTGCGCAACAGCGGGGATAAAAATTAAAAAACTGCCAAGCTTGCAGGTGTAGTGAAAGTGAGGAGGTATTCCGCGAGTTCTTCACTAACGTCAGGTTATCTTTTTAGGGAAATAAGGTTGAGAGTGGGTGTTGGTTTACTGTGTATTGTTTTTCAGGTGTTTTGTTTGTTTTTGTTAAACTAATGACCTGTGATGCGTCTGTACCTGCTTTACTATGAATGTTTGGTATTTTGAATGCTTTGTTAGGTATATGTTAATGAACCTGTGGTTAGTGTGATGTTGTGCCCCCCCTTATGCTAGTTTTTATGCTGTTGTACCTTTGTTTATCTGCTGATGTACCTGGATTTTTGGTTATGCTGTAGCCCCGTATGTTAGTGTGTTTTGTGTAGCCCCTGTAAGTTAGTGTGAGCTAATATCCCGTCCTTAGTGTGTTTGCTGATGTTCTCATGATGCTAACGTGAGGTCGTTGTTTTTCAACGAGCTGCGTTTTTAAAAATTTGACAAATTAAGAAAAAACGTCGATGTGACGACGAGATGTAATGAAAGTTGATTAGAAATACAAGTGCTGTGTATGAAAAAAAAAAATCGATTGCAAAAAAATGCTAACCTTGTCATTACACTAAATCTTAGTTATAATGTTGAAAATTCACCGGGTGTGGATACATTTTTAGGACATCCTTCGAGGGTAGGTTGCTCCTGCAGAAGATTTGCAGGGTAAAAAAACATCACTGTGACATTTCAAAATCAGAAGAGCTTCTTCAATTATTTCTCAGAAACCATTGATTTTTAAAATTGGAAACATGATAATTTACCAATTTAACTCAATAGAAATGTTTCGTTGGGGGAAAAAAAATCAGCGCTATAAAATAAAAGATAAAAGTGTTTTTTGTAATTTTGCGCAAATCCAACAAAAGTTTGTGCCAACACACCCCCTAAACCAATGAAACGATTCTCCATTTCATCGACCATCAACCAAACGAAAATGTATGCCGAACAATTGAAAATTCGATTCAACTAAGCCCCAATTCCGAATCAAGAGCCCCTCCCAAAATAAAGGAAAAAAAAAAAAAAACGGAAATAAACATACTATTTTTTTCAGGAAAAACCCATTACAAAACAGCAGGTCAGAGGAACTTTTTCTCAATTACCGGAACAAATATATTTAATGGTCTTGTATATGTATTTAGGCAATTAGCCCATAAATACTCCCCAAATAATTCAAAATCATTGAAATTCTGAGCCAATCAAAAAAACGTTCTCGGGGGAAAAAAAAACCGGCATGTAAGAGTATCCCCACGTTTTATTCGGCATATATCACACACCCTTCAAAAATGCTTTCCTTATAAGTTAAACCAGATGCAAGGTATAAAAAGACCGGGTTCAACCAGACAATGACAGGGAAGCCGCCAATTTTGTGAAGTTTATGTTACATCTAAATCAACATAGGCAGATTAATTCCATGTCAATCGAAGGCGTTTTACCGTATATTTTGCTTGCTTGTCTTTCTGTACAACCTATGTAAATATTGTACGTATTAATGCTATTTTTGGTGTGCAAAATATCAATATTTATCTCCCCACCTTTTTTTCGCTCCAGTTTCACCTTGGTTATTTATGAACCAGTTGTGAGGCCACTAGATCACCTTTTTTTGTAATATGTGGTGTCTGTCCTGAAGTTTTTATTTCTGTGTTGTGTCTCAAAAATGCCTACAGAAATGGTTGCAAACCTGTAAAAAATGTTGTGTGCTATTGTTGTGTTGTATTGAGGTATTGCAAATTAAATTTTGTTTAGTGGGTGGATTATGCCACGACGCGTGAAGGGGTTTTTGGGAACCGAAATAAACCTGCAAAACTTGCCCAAATATCTCTACAACACTGCTGGGATTTCTCGCTGTATTTATTAGAGTATTTAAAGAACTCTTTTCTGCTGCACAACTTTGTGAGTGTTACCAAGAAATTAAGGTTGGACTTTGTATATGACGTTCCAACCCGAGTTTAAAAAACGGGAGCTTTAATCCCGATCCCCGCTTCGATTTCCCCCCCTAATGGAGAAATACAAAATTTCCCGGAGCCCAAAAGGGCCACTATCCACCTGGCAAACGGTGGGAAAATGGGGTTTTCTTGGGGAAATCTTCGTTAGCGCTTGGTTTTTCTAAAAACAATCTTGACATAACAGGGGAAAAATGCCTTTCTAAAGGGGGGAATCGAAGAGGGAAGGAGAGGATACAGTTTCAGTGCATGTGGAAACAAATTTCAGTGTTTTAGAAATGTTATCGCATACCGGTTTTTGTTTTTGAGTCTAGAAATTTTCGAATCTTTCGAAAAATCAGGTCGAGCTTTCGTGGGTAATTGAGCTTTAGCAGCACAGGTTAAAAAACTTTTTAAAGGCAAAGCCAGGAAATTTCAGATGGTTTTGGGGATGGGGGGTTTCGTTTAAATTCGACATTGTGAAAGCGTGTACTCGGTGCATTCCCTCCCTACAGGCAAGAATTAAACTGAGAAGCGCAATGGTCATCCCAGTGGACTTTTTTCGTGGAAAGCTAAAACTTTTAGTAAGTGTACCGCCCACTGATGTCTCGAGTTTTTAGTGGGTTTGTGAAGTGGCCCCTTTACACATTTTTTGGGCGTTGGACCAGAAGATCGGGTTTTTAGAAGACTTTCAGTGGCAATGCTGGGGGCCCGGCTGGGACCCCGCCCCCCGGGGGTTTTTGTTTTAAAGCCATGGTGCCCGTGGTTGGGCTTTTTAAAACGCCAAAAAAAATTGGAAAGTAAACCCCCCTTTCAAAAACCCCAAAAAAAATGGGTTTTTTATCCTTTTTTCCCCCCCCAATTTAGTCCTCCCCCCAAAAATTTCGGGGGCCCATAAAAACCCCGCTTTAAAAAGGGCGGGGAAATAACGGACCCCTATTAGAAAAAAAACTCAAAACAGGTCCCGACTCCACCCCTATTTGCAACCCCCTTAAAAAAAAGGGTTGAACCTCCACCCAAAATAATTAAAACCCAAAAAACTTCCTTTCCCCGGGGAAAAAATGGCTTTACCCCCTTTTTTTAACATCCAAACCTTTTTTAAAAAGAAACCCTGAAACCCCCCGGAACAAATACCCCTTAAAAAAAATTTAAAAAAATTTCCCAATTTAAAAAAAGGGGAATGGTTTTTCCCCCCTTTAAAATTTAAAAAAAAACCCCAAAAAAAACAGGGGGGTTCCCAAAACCCACTTTTTCCCCCAAAGATTAACTTTTTTTTCCCCCCCCCCCTTTTGAACAAAAACCTTTTTTTGTGAAAGGGTTTCCTTTAAAAAGCCCCAAATTTTTTCTTAAAAAATTTCTATTTTAACTGGCTTTTTCTTTCCCTTTAAATTTTTGAAGGGAAACTAAATTTTAAATTGGGGGGAAAATCCCTGTTGCCCTTTTCTACCAGTTTCCCCGGGGTTGCCCAAAGTTTTTTGTTTCCTACCAGGGAAAATTTTTTTTTAAAAAAACAACCAAAGGCTTCTTTTACTTTTTTGGAAAAAGGGGCCCCCCGTTTTTATTAAAAAATAAAATTCCTTTTAGTCTGGTCTTTGGGAACCCAAAATTTTTCAGAAAAACAAAACCCAGGGAATTTCTCTGTCCAAACCCCAAAAATTTTGGTCCAAAAAAAGGGTCCTTGGAAAACCAAGTTTAAAAACTATGATTTTGATTTTTACATTTCCCTAAACCCCTGGGGAAAATCACCCCTTAAAATTTGTAAGGAAAAAAATATCCCAGGGAACAAAAAGTTCGTCCTTTTACTGTAGGGCTTGTGGGGTCCAACGTCTAGGAAATTTTATTGGAAGAAGAGTCAAAACCCGCTAAAATATCAAAATTGGGGATCCTCTTGATAAACCCAACTGGGGTAAGGTCTACCACATTAATGAGATAAAACTGTACTTGGAACCAAATAGGTCCCAGAAATGACTTCGTTCTCTATCTCTAACCCTGTGGACGACCTCGATTCTCTGTACACAGTAAGGCTTCCTAATTCAGCCATCTTCCAGGTTCCTTACCCCATAATCTCGGAACTTGCAGAAGACCCAGTAGTTACATTACCCTTCTCTAAACCTATCCCGACATATTTTCGGATGTGCAATCTAGGTTATCACGAGGTGGATGAAGTAGCTGCTAAATCTATTAAACTTTTTCCCTAGAGAGATAATCATGAAAAAGGAAACTCCTTAATCAGGAATTACCGTTTCTGCTAGAACATGGATTGGTGGAGGAATCGTCCAGTCCGTGAGCTTCGCTGCTCATCCTTGTTAACAAGCTTGATGGAGGATTCTGAATCTGTACCGACGTACCGGATGCTTATCCTCTTTGTGAGGGGGAAAAAGTTCCTTAGAAAAGAGTGGAAGCATGCATGAATGGTAGTGGTTGCTTAAATGGGTTGAATGTTTGTTGAGTTAGCATAATTAACTTGACCTCCCATGCTCTTCTTTCCATCCGGTAGGAATTAATATGAGACCCTCCCCTCCTAGTGAGATTAATATTACTATTAATAAAAATAATAATAATAATAATAATAATAATATAATAATAGAAATAATAATAATAATAATAATAATAATAATAATATAATAATAATAATAATAATAATAATAATAATAATGATAATAATAGTAATAACAATAATAATAATAATAATAATAATAATAATAATAATAATAATAATAATAATAATAATAATAATAATAATAATAATAATAATAATAATAATAATAATAATAATAATAATTATAATTATAAAAATTATAATAATGTCACATTTCTACAATTACATGATACAACTATTACTGACCAAACTGATATTATTGACATACTGTATGGAAAGCTTCTGTTTATGCAGATCATAAACAGCCGACTAACAATATTACATGATCAATGTTTCACCAGTGACGGGATCCATCCTTGTGAACAAGTGATAACAATAACTACTTACTTCTAGGTGAACAAGTGATAACAATAATTACTTACTACTATGTGAACAAGTGATAACAATAACTACTTACTACTAGGTGAACAAGTGATATCAATAACTACTTAACTTGTCCGCATGTGTGTGTTACTTGTCCGCATGTGTGTGTTACCTGTCCGCATGTGTGTGTTACTTGTCCGCATGTGTGTGTTACTTGTCCGCATGTGTGTGTTACCTGTCCACATGTGTGTGTTACTTGTCCGCATGTGTGTGTTACTTGTCCGCATGTGTGTGTTACTTGTCCGTATGTGTGTGTTACTTGTTCGCATGTGTGTGTTACTTGTCCGCATGTGTGTGTTACTTGTCCGCATGTGTGTGTTACTTGTCCGCATGTGTGTGTTACTTGTCCGCATGTGTGTGTTACTTGTCCGCATGTGTGTGTTACTTGTCCGCATGTGTGTGTTACTTGTTCGCATGTGTGTGTTACTTGTCCACATGTGTGTGTTACTTGTCCGCATGTGTGTGTTACTTGTCCGCATGTGTGTGTTACTTGTCCGCATGTGTGTGTTACTTGTCCGCATGTGTGTGTTACTTGTCCGCATGTGTGTGTTACTTGTCCGCATGTGTGTGTTACCTGTCCGCATGTGTGTGTTACTTGTCCGCATGTGTGTTTTACCTGTCCGCATGTGTGTGTTACTTGTCCTCATGTGTGTGTTACTTGTTCGCATGTGTGTGTGTGTGTGTGTTTCTTGCTCATGTGTGTGTAACCTGTCCATGTATGTGTTATCTGTCCTTGTGTGGGTGTGAGTGTGTTACTTGTTCATGAGTGTGTGTGTTATCTGTTCATGTCTGTGTTATCATGTGTTTGTTTCCGATCATGTGTGTTATGTGTTCTCATGTCTTTATCATCTTCATGTGTAATTTATTCAAGTGTTTACTTTGTTTTCCGTACCTGCGTTTCTTTACTACTATCGTCGTCACTACTATCGTCGTCACTACTATCGTCATTTCCTTTGATATTAGCATAACTATTAGCATTACTATGATGATAATTACGAGTCCTGTTATTAATTCTATTTTCAGCAACAATATCAAGGTGAAAAATAATGGTATCGTGCTAAGCACTATCAGCACTTCTATTATTATTACTATTATGAGTTTTAAGTCAGCACAACTATTTATACTACGTTAAGTCTACTACCTTTAGAAGCTCCCATATTTGTATTTGTATTATTAATATTACTTTCATAATTAATGTCCAAACCAAAGTAATGTTAATAATACTATCATCACTACTACTATCATCATTACCACAAAATAATAACAAAAAATAATACCACAAAATAATATTAAAAGTATTATAAATAATTCCATGTGTGTCATTCAGCCCATGGAGAGGTGCAGCCTCGACCCTCCGTCCGTCCGTTGGATTCATTCAATAAACATAAGAATTTTAATTTGTTGCGGTGTCTAGGTGCCTGAGACGCTGTGGCTGATGAAACAAAAAAGGATTTTGCATTAATTCCTTCAACGTGAGCTGAAATATACTTTATTATTGTTTGAGTTTACTTATTAAGAAATGAATATAGCTAGTCTGGAGAGTTGCTCAGAGACCAGGTTGCCAGGAACGTTGATCCATGAAGGTCAGAGACCAGGTTGCCAGGAACGTTGATCCATGAAGGTCACTCCAGATAGACCAGATAATTTAATACTGTATGTAAACAATGAAGAGAAATTTCACTGACCAAGTATGAAGATAGTAGAGCCAGTAAAGATAGTGTAGAAAATTGAAGGTAAACCAAATCTTAAAGATAGTACAGCGTCAACGATGATAGTTTTCGGTTAACAGATTTTGAAGGAAGATAGATTATATTGGAAATATATACAGTGAGGATAGATTGGAATACTGTTGTTGTTAAGAGGACTGATATTAATTCTGTGAGCGAGACTGACAGTAACAGTATGCACAATATTGCTAATATTAGCAATGATATTAATAATAATAATGTTCCCAGAGTAGTTAGGGTAGGTAAGGTTTAGTTACGTTAGGTAAGGTGGTTAGGAGATAATTGTGATAAGAGTATTCGAAATGTTTCTGATAGTGATCCTAGTAGTGATGATGGTGATAATGAGCTGATGCTAATTAGTAGTGATAATAATGGTGATGTTGGTAGTGTTGATAGCAGTATTGATAGTAGTGATGATAACAGAGGTTATGCTAACAGTGTTGATTGTAATATTGATTACAGTGAAGATAGTCATGATAAGAGCCATGATGTTAATAGTGTTGGTAGTACTGACAGTAGTGATGATAATAGAGGTAATGTTAGTAATATTGATAGTAATATTGATTATGGTATTGATAGTAGCATTGATAGTGATGACAGAGGTGCAACAGAGGTGATGTTATTAGTGTTGATAGTAGTGATGTTAGTAGTGATAATACTGATGATAAAGAAGGAAAACCACTCTGTAAGCTTCAAGTGCATGACATTGAACATTAATGGATTGAGATCAGAGAGAAAGTGTGTATGGTTTAGTGAATATTTGGTGCGTAATAGTGTTGACGTGGTGTTCGTGCAGGAACACAACTACAGACCAGGTTATGAGTTGAAGGTAAATGGGTATAATGTGTATGTGGAGCATGCGATAAGGTTGAAAGGAGGAGTTGCCATCCTGGTAAGGGAAACTAGCCCGTTCGTAGTGAGGCATTGTGAGGGTGGGGAGGGAGGGTGATTCGTGTAGATGGGTGGTGGGGTAGGGTACGTTATTTTGGGTGTGTGTGTAGGTCCAGCGAGGGAGATGTGCGAATAAGAATAAATTTGTGAAGGATGTTTGTATATTTTTTGCGTGCTTTGCGGGGTGTGTGTAATTGGGGGTTTTTGGAAATTGTGTGATAAGGCGAAAGGATGTGGATAAGGGGCGGGGTTTTGTTGGGGATTTTGGGGGGAAATTTTTAAAATGGAGGGGGGGTTTAATGGATTTTGGAGGGGGGGGGGGTTGAGAACTACTTTTGTTAGAGGGGATATGCGGCAAGACTGGATCATTGTATGTGCCCCGAACAGAAATAGTGGCAGATTTGCGTGTGGTGGACGCGGTTTTTTTTTCGGACCAGAGGAGTAATGGTGGAGCAGAATGGGGGGATTGCCTGAAGGGGGTCAAGGTTTTTGGGAAGTTAAATGGAAGTTTTTGCAGGGTGAAAATTGTCGTCATTTTTGCGCAATTGTGGGAAGGGTTGGGGATGAGGCCGGGGATGGAATGGAAATTGGTGGGATTCGGTGGCAAAAAATGTTAAGAAAAATTTTATATTTGTCGTGGGGGGGAAAGATAATCGGTTAAAAAGTATGGGTTTCAAAGATATTTTAAAGGGGTAGGGGATTTTTAAAAGAGGAGGGCAAGTACCCAGTCAGGACTTTGAGGGTTTAAAGGAGAGATTGGGTATTGCAAACGAGCGTTTTGATGGTGTGCAAAATTAGGGGAGGTTTGGGAAAAATGCTAGGGGGGTGCCCGGCCCGTCGGCTTGCGTTTAAAGGCCAGAAAAAGAGGAGATGACGATGGAGATGATGGGGTTAAACGTAAGTGGGGATGGAAGGGTTTAGAGCGGGTCAAGCTTGGAACGACAGGGGGAGGGGATTGTAGACGCTTGGTTTAAGTCTATACCAAAGTGTGGGTTTCCCGTGAGGGGGCATTGGGGAAATGGGAGAGTATGTGCAGTTTGAGTTTGATGGTCAAAATCGGGTGACATTAGGGGGGCCATTCGGAGTGTGAGTTTGGCGGGGCGTTGTCAGGATGATTTGGGAAAAGCCCCCGGGTATAGCGGATCCAAATGTTTCACTAAAGAATTGGGGGGGTTCTGAGGTTTTTTTTAGAAAGGGTTTTTAACATATTAAGGCGGTGAGGTAATGGGAGAGCAGCAACGGAGGGCCTTTGTGGTTTTGGGTGCCAAAAGGGGGAAAGCGTCAACGGAAATGGATTTTCGGGCACTTTGTTAGTGTGGAGATTATAAGTTTTTTGCGAGAAATTGGGGAAAAAATCAAGGGGGTAATAGGCAAGGAAATTGTGGGGGCAATTGGGGTGCCGGAAGGTCGAAGTATAAAAGGGCATGGTGTTTCGAAAATTTTAAGAACAGGGGGGGTTGGGTGAGGGGTGTATTGGCTTTAGTTGGGAAAGGTGTTTATGATGTGTAGAAAGGGGAAAGGGGTTTGGGGGTTTTATGCTTTGGGCAAGGTTTTGGGGAAGAAATAATTTTTGGGAAAAATTTATTTTTCGGGGGCATCGATGAGGGGCAGGAAGGGGAGGTGGGTTAAAATACAGATGCGAGGGGGACTGCGCCAGGTCCCCTATCCAAATATTGTTTCGTGTTACAGGACCCTTTTTTTATGGGCCTTGGAGGTGTGTTGCGGGAGGTGGGAGGGTAATGACGGGGGGGGGGGGCTGGTATCGTAGGTTTAGGGGGTGACACGATGTTTTGGTGGGGGTAAGGGGGGGTTGCTTAGGGTGGAAGGTGTGGTTGTTTTGGGGAGGTCAGTATGAAAATTTAATGTTGAGAAGACAAGTTTCTAGACTTAAGGGATGTAAAAAGGGGGATGAGGTGGTGGGGGTGGGTGGAAGGTGGGGGATAACTAGATATGTGGGAAATTTATGTGAAAAATAACGGGTGGCTAAGGGGTAAAT
Source organism: Cherax quadricarinatus (assembly GCF_026875155.1). Classification (NCBI taxonomy): domain Eukaryota; kingdom Metazoa; phylum Arthropoda; class Malacostraca; order Decapoda; family Parastacidae; genus Cherax; species Cherax quadricarinatus. The sequence continues at coordinate 8,760,870 of NC_069497.1, read as the reverse complement.
TCGGTGAGAAAAGGAATGGAGTATTGAAAAAAACTTGGTGGTTTGGGGGCGGCCAAAAAACGCTGATCAAAGGTAAAGTGACGAACGTGCTATTGTACGCAAGATATGGATGTCGTTGTCATGTCCCCGCTGAGAACGTGAGGTGAAGCTTTTAAAAACAGGGGGGGTTTTTGGGGTTTATAGGGGGAGGGGCTGCGAATGGTTAAGTAGAGGGTGTTAACCCTTTCCCGGTCAGTCGAGGGGGGTGGGATTTTTACCTCTGGAAAAAAGGTGATGAGCGTGTCCCAAAAAGAAGTTATAAAGGGGGGGGTGCGGGAGGGGAGGTGATTGTGCGAGTAGTAGGATAGAAACGGGGGTGGGGGGGGGGGGGATTTAATTTGGGGAGGCCATGTTGAAGTTTTTAAATGACAGTGAGGGACCCGTCGTTGTTAAATTGCGGGTCCTTAAAAGGAGTGGAAGGTAGGTCAGGGGTGGTGCTGTTGAAGGGGCTCCCTATGTTGCGTGGAACGAAATAGGACGGTCAAAAAAAATTACGTGTAAAACCGGGTGTTCGGGGGGGAATGTTTAGATTTTTACAGGGGTTTTTTCCCGTCTGGGGTTGCCTATCAATAGGAGGTAAGGGAGGGGGGGAATGTAGAGGTGTGGAAGCATGGAGACAATTTTGCATGGGGTTTAAAATTTTTGTGCTGTTTAAGTGGTGCGGGCTGGTTGGAAAGGTGTTCGGGTTGGGGGTGGGGGGGGATTGCGGGTTTTGCGGGCTTTAATTTTGGATATAGGTGGGGTGGTAAGATGGGGGAGAATCAGTGGGTATTTGGTCACGGTTTTTATATATACGATGGGCCATGGGGAGGTGGGCGTGGAAAGGTAAAGGTGTTAGCTGCGACATTTTACAGAACAAAGTGTCGAATGGGGGAAATTTTATGGAGGGAGTTGGGGGGGAATGCTTTTTCTGGGGCTATCGGGTTTTATTTGGGGGATTTGGGGGTTTAGTGCAATGAAAGGGGTCGCGGCGGGCTGGTTCCCGATGGGACAGTGTGAAAGGGTTTAGTGTGGAAGAAATAAAAGTACTGAAATAAGTCCTTTGACTGTATGATAAAAGGGGTTGGTGTTTGTGAACGATACACGTTCTTCAATTTAATTTTTTTTATCAAATGAAAAGGACGAAGACGTCGTAATGTGGGTATTTATATCTGCAACAAATTTTTGGGTATGGTGTAATGAAAGACAAAATGGGTGCACTGTGTGAATACGAAATTTTTTAATACACAGAAGTATTGCTTTTGGTAGGAAGGTTCAGTATTTATCGACGTGTAAAGGGCATGATGTTATGTTTTGTGTAATAGATTACATCTTGAGTTTTTTAAGATATGGGGAAATTTTTTAGAAAGTTGACTTATCCTGTTTTCTTAATACTTTTGTTTTTTCATGGGAGTCTATAGAGCCCGGGGTTTAGGTTACCATTGAATTTTTTAATATTAAGGGTAATTGATGGATGACATGGATTAGGTATTTGTTTTTTAGGGTTTGGTTTTGTAAAGGTTTTAAAATAGTATTTTTTTATATTCCGGAAAGGTGTATTTTTTGGGGTCTGTAATTACTTTACATGAATCTGTAAAATTGAATTTTTATTACCCAAATACATTGAGTTACTGAACGATCAGTTTTTTCAATAGGGAAAAAGAAAGAATTTCATAAAATATACAGTACATTAAAGATTTTTTCGTTCAGGTGGTTTGAAGCAAAAAGGGGGGGGGGGGGTAGTTTTTTCAGAATGAAAGGGTTACATTCCGTGGCATGATGTACAACGGGAAATGGGGGTACTTGCCAAGGAGTCTTTGGGAAAATTTTAGGTTCCAGACTAATGTCTTTATTTCAAGGATTGGAGTGGTCATTGTTTCTGTACAGATTTGTTTTTCAGATGAATTGTTAATTGGAAAGTACATGTCTATGAGAATTTTTATCACTTTTTTCACTATTAATTTGTCTTTTAAATTTTTATGTACTATGTATGTTTTTTCAATAAAATATAAAAAAAAATACTGATGAAATAAGGTGATGTAAGTAGTGCTAAAATTTCTACGTATGATGTGATATCTGTGATGTTAGTATTGTTTTATAGTTGTTTCTGATAGTTTTAAGGACAGTGGTGAAAAAAAGTATTTTTAATGTCTGAAAAGAAATTTTGATTAGCATGATAATATGTAGTTTTCATAGAACCATTGACAGTGATAGCAAAAAAATGTGATAATAATAGTAAAATAAAAATAATAAAAATAAAAAAAAAAAACTGCTAAACCAAAGGGCCATAAACCTTTCAGGGGAGTATGTGCTAAAAAAGGAAAAGGAGAGGGGAGAGCCAGTGGGGGTAGGAGGGCCGGGGACAGTTGCGAGGTAGCTATTAAGTGCCCCTTTAACCCCCTTTTTGTTTAGCCCATTTTTGGGAAAAAATTAATCAAAAAGGAGAAAGAGGGTCCTGTTTGCCTGGGTCGGTGCTGCTGCTGTCCTTCTCTCCTGGACGGTCTACTGCTCCCTGTCTCTCCTGGACCGGTGCTAATTTTGTCTTACTCTTGGATCGTGCTTCTCATCCGGCAGGGGAAATCTAGCATGGTTTTTCCGGTTTCTCACGGATCAACACGGAGGGAGTCACGTTGGTGTACGTTGAGAAGGGGGGAGATTTTACACTATTTTTAAACAAAAAAAACCCATTTCTCTCAGTGCCCGTGAATGTTTGGTAGCTAGGATAGTATGAAAGATTTTAAGATATTATGGTTGATCTATATGGTGTTATGATGACGTTAGGAAGAATTATGCTGAGTTAGTTTAGTTTTATGTTATGGTAGAGTATGATGTTATGATAGTTATGAATGTTTTGGGAGCTATGTTTTGGAAGTTATGATGTTATGGAAGGCTATGTTTTTGGGGTCCCCCAATTAAAAAAATTACAGTGTAATTTTGGGATTATTATGGTGTGGTACCGTGTGTTTGATAAGTTGTAATGTACCCTGGGAGTTTGGCGCAATGGGGTTTGAGGGGTAAGTTATTTTTATGGTGATAGAAAGTGGTGTTTGAGCGTGAATCCTGAGTGTGGGGGGGTGCTGCATGGTGTTTTGGGTTTTAAAATTTTTTAATGGTGCTAGGGCAGTTTTGGATTTGTTATTGTGTTTTATAATAAAGTTTAGTGGTTACGGAGGTGTTAGTTTTTAGTTAAATTCTGTTATTTTTATGGTAGTGTTATGAATTTTTTAAGTTTGTAATGCTTGTGTTTATAGTTTGGGTTTTAATTGTGGAGGGGGGGTTTTTTTTTTATGGGGTTATAATTGTGGAGGCGGTGTTGTAGTATTTTGGTGTTAGTATTTTTTCATGCCATTAAAGCTTTCAATGGGGGTTTTAAAATTTGTTACCCGGTTAGGTATGTTTGCGGTGTATTAATTGATTTTAGTCTTGATTGTTTTGATTGTGTTTTGGTGTTAGGTTAAAAAGTACTGAGGTTTACGGTAATTTTTTGTGTTAAATGTTATGATTTGGGTTGTTATGGGTTAGGGTATTGTGGTGTTATTGTGGGGGGTATCATAGTGCTGTTTTCTGTTTGGCAGATATTCTTTTTCCCCTTTCCCCCTAACATTAAAGGGAATGTTATGGAAGAAACTGCTGCCCCGTTAAGCACCCCATAGTGCTAGTTACCTAGGCCCGTTAGTTTGTTCTAAACCATCTCCATAATGGGGGAAGCTGAGGGGGAGAAGAAAAGGTTTTGTTAAAAAGGGAGTTTTTAAATACCCATTAGGACATGGTATACTTTTTCCATTTTACGTAGCAGATGCATTTTTCCAAATAAAGGGCGACAGTGTTTACGAATCCTTCACAGGAACGACAGTGTTTATGAATCTTCTACAGGGAAAAAATGTTTTCCAATCCTTCTACCGGGCGACAGGTTTAAATCCTTCTACAGGAACGACGTGTTTACGAAACCTTTAAGGAACGACAGTGTTTTTCGATCCTTTACAGGGAAAGACAGTGCTTTCAATCTGGATAAAAAGGGAAACGGATTTACGCTTTGTGTTAAGACATCTGCTTAAAAGGACGAATATTGTTGTTTGGTAAACCCGTATGTTTTGTATTGGGATCACAGCCAGGCTGGGGGGGGAAAACAAAGTGTAAAAAGAAGGGGGGCTGAAGGTAGGCCGGGGGTTTAAAAGTGATTAGAAGTGCTGGGATGCTGGGGGTAAAGCGTGAAGGGAAAAAAAAAGCTGAGGGAAAAGAAAAATGCAGGAAGACCATTTTTACATATTAACATCTTTATAAAAGATTTTAAATGTAAAACAATGCCATGAAATTGCAGTAAATTTAAAAAAAAAAAAATCGAAGAGTAGCAACTAAGGTCATGGGGATAAGCAAGAGGTTTGTTTAATGAAGCCTTAAACTAATAAATTTGGTTGTTAAGATCAGCGGAAAGTGTTCGCCACACAAGGTTGAGAATAGAATCAACGACCTTCTCAACCCATCAGAAGTGGTATAACACTTGAAATAAATGAAAATAACACTTGGAAAGAAGTGGTTCCATGAAAATGTCCAGCACTGGTTCAGAGACTACTAACTTGTCTTTTTTAAAATGTTGGAGATTTTATAAAGTAACAGTTTGTGAGCGAAGAGGGCGGGGTGCGTAAATTTTCTGAGACTAAAAAGACAGCGTTTCATGAGGGTGTGACAAAAATTAATGTTGGGGTAAGATAACAGGGAAAACTCCAGGAGATCAAAGGGTTCTTAGGGGGAAGAAAAACCAGGAAAATAAAGTCAAAGAAGATTGTAAGAATAAAGAAGAGTTAAAAATGCTGTGTTTTACAAGGGTAATATTAGTATTTTGTCTGGTTTTTTGTGATGAATAACGATGGGATTGAAAGTGACATTTCAAAGTTTTTTGATGTTTAAAACTAAAAGAAAATAAAAAACCTGATAAAAAAAAGAGGCACAAAATGAAAAAATTGGCAAATAATGTTTTTTTGCCTTCAAACCCTGCAAAGGTAAGGGTTTTGAGTTTTGGGGAAAAGGGCAAGAAAACCAAACATGGTGTTTGCTGGAGGCCCAAAGGCTGCAGACCTTCTTTTAAAACCTAGGGGGGGCTTGAGGCCGGTATATCGCCGTAGCTACATCAGCCGTAATCCCACCTCAATGCTCATTTAGAAATTAAGATTAGCCTTTCAGAAAATCCGTCATTTCCGGGCCTTTTTTACCGTAAGACACCCCCTCTTGGAATGTAAGCAAAAGCATGAAATCAAATCGTGGAAAAATATGGTAGGAACCAGGGAAAGTCCATAAGTAGATGAACTGTTCCGGGCTAAGAAATTTGACATGAGAAGGACTAGAAAAACTGAATGTAACGAAAGGGAACATACATAATACTGAAACAAATTTTATGGATAGACACTTCAGGCTATTTTTGGGGGCAAACAGGTATAAGCGGAGGTGGGGAAATTAAAGACCAGATGAGCCACAGGAAAGTAAAGGAGGATTTCTTTAGTTGTTAAAAAATGAAATGACCCCCATGAAGAAGTGGTGGAGAAGGCTTCATATACAGTTTTTTGATTAGGAACGATAGGGTCCACAGAGGGGGGAAGGAGGAATTTTTAAACAACAAATTGGAAAACGGGCCCGGAGCTAACTTCAATCTTTCAACCGCCCAACACCCCGACACCCCACCACACACCACAACACGCACACACACACACAACACACACACACACACACACACACACACACACCACACACACACAACCCACCCCACCACACACCACACACACACACAAACACCCCTGCAACCCCAACTAGGGGAGTAACACACACACACACAAACACCACACACACACCACACGCACACCAACAGAGGGGCACAGCGGCGGGTCACGCCTTCTAAACCCCGTGTTCTGCAAATTTGGTTTAAATGTGTTAAAGGGTAGTGAAAAATTCCTTTTTAAACGTTTCAATTGCCTGACCACATAAGTGTGGGGAAGCCACAATTTTGTAATGAACTAGAAAATAAAACGTGGGGCCCCTCGAGCGGGGAGGCTAGTGGGGTGAGGCGACTTTTTGCAGTGTCAAAAAGAAAGTTAACAAAGGAAACAAAGTGTGAACCTTGAAAGAAAACAGTGAATAGGGCCACTTATAAAGAGAAGAATTGAGGTGGGTCTACCCAGGCTCACTCGAGTGGAAATCTACAGGCTGCTCAGCTGCATTGCAAGTACGTATTCACCTATGATGGGTTTTTTTTGGGGGTTTCAGGTTCCAATTAACCACTAAACTGTTTTTTGAATGGTCCAACTCTCCCAGCCGATAAAGAATAGGCATCAAGTACTACTAAGGAATAGCTCAATTGATATCTATGGAACAAGGCGAGTAAGTGACTATAAGGCCTAGGTGGTAGGACAAGCATTAAAGGGCAAATTGTAATGTTGGTGGGGTCAAGTACAGGCGGGTGGGGGGTCAGGCACAAGAGGTTGTGGTCAGGCAGAGAACCCAGACACTCACATACACTCCAACGCACAATTCCACCTACTTTTCAGAACTTAATAAACCACACATAATTCCACATAATAACACCAACACACACCACACACGGCAAACATAACACACACGCAAACATACTCACACACACACACACACAACACCACACACACACACACACCACACACAATCTGAAGTGTCTTGTTTGCAGATGATGTGAGTTAATTAGAAGAATCAATCAGATGAGGATCAGGCAGGACTACAAAGGGACCTGGTCAGGCTACAGCCTGGTCAGCAACCTGGTCCTTGAGTTTAACCTGCCAAATGCAAGTCATGAAGATGGGGAAGGGCAAAGGAAGACTGCATACACGTATTGTTATGATGGCCAAAGACTGCAAACCTTATCAAGGAAAAAGATCTGGGGGTGAGTGTAACACCGAGCATATCTCTGAGGCGCAATAATCAGATAACGCTGAGCATAGGGCGCTGGGAAACTCGGACAGCAATCGATACTCCAGTAGGAATTCGTCAAGACTCTGTATAATTTACGTCGGCCATTACTGGAGTATGCAGCACCAGTTTGGAATCACATAGACAAAGCGTCAAGAAATTAGAGAAAGTGGGCAAGGTTAGCAACAAGACAAGACCAGAGCTACGGGGATTGCCTACGGAGTACGGGTTGACTACGAGATCGGTTGAGGGAAATCGGGCCTGACGACATGGAGGACAGGAAGGTTCAGGAGAACATGCTAAACGACATATAAATTACTGTGGGATAGACTAGGGTGGACAAACGACGGATGTTCAGAGATGGGACACAAGGACGAAAAGAGGTCAACAATTGGAAGTTGAAAATAAGAGATAATCCAAAGGGATGTTAGGAAGTATTTCTCAGTTAGAGTAGTCAGGCCGAGGAATAGCTAGAAAGATGAAGTAGTGGAGGCGGGAACCAATACATAGTTTTAAGGCGAGGTATGAAAAGTCATGGGCGGGAGAGAGAGGACCTAGTAGCAATCAGTGAAGTGGCGGGGCAGGAGTATGAATCGACCTGGCACCACAAAATAGGTGAGTACAAAAAGGTGCGTACACTCACACCCACCAGGACATCTCCTGAAAGCGCACATCAACCAAAAGACTGTGCAGCTATGGGCGCCTAGCAACTCAGAACAGCATTTTGACATCGTAAAAGGAATCGTTCAGGACCCTGAACACCATGTACGTTAGGGCCCATATTGGAGATTGGGCACCAGTTTGGAACACACTAGCAAGCACCGTAAAAGAAACTAGGAGAACAGTGCAAGGTTCGCAACTAGACTAGTCCAGAGTTAAGAGGTATGTCCTACGAGGAGAAGGTAACGGGAAATCGACCTGACGACACTGAGGGACGGAGAGATAGGGGGGACCATGATACCGGACATACAAACTACTGAGGGAATTGACAATGTGGACAAGACAGGAGTACCGCGATGAACCAAGCAACCAGGGGACACAGTTGGAAGTTGAAGACAGATGAATCATAGGTATGTGGAAGTATTACTTCAGCCACAGAGAGTAGTCAGGACGTGGAATAGTAAGGAAGCGATGTATTGGAGCGAGGATCATATTAGCTTTAAGCAGAGGTATGATAAAGCTCAGGTCAGGGGAGAGATAGTGTCGACCAGTGAGAGGCGGAGCCAGGAGCTCGACTCGACCCCCTACCTCACTAGGTGGTTAAATAGATGAGCACAACACACACACACACACACGGCACACACCACACACACCCACACCCCACACACCCACACACACACACACACACACACACCACACACAAACCACACACACACCACACACACAAACACACACACACAACCACACACACACACACACACACAACACCACCACACACACACACACACCACACAAGGAGAAATAAAAGTCAAAGCAGCACGAAATAATCGAAGTAAATTTCAGTTTTAATTCATCCAGCATAAGCGTGTATAGACAGGTTCAAGGAAGCGCCACAGTATCTCGGGGCCGCTTTTATAATCCTGGACATCTAGGGTGACTTAGTTGTGTTCTCATGGGCTCATGAACGCACGAAAATCAATCCAAATCGCAAAAAAAAAGTGTTTTGGTTTTGAAGAAAGTGCAGCAGATGGTTAATATTCTTCGTGGTATATCACCAATGAAGTCATTCCATTGATCTGTGTACCAGGTTGTTGTTATAGTCAGGTCAGTGCAGTCCAGTTAAGATGAGGATTTTATAATCACATAAACAATGGTAATTTTAAGTGTCAACACTTGATCATAGGATGTACTATATGGCAAATAAATATAGGTAAACTAGCTGTTAAAACATCATTTACGAAGACGGAATTTGTGAAGACTCGAGCTCCTGCAGTGATTCACCAGAAGAGTGAAGTGAAATTATGGTGTTTACATAGGATGTGAGAGAGTGGACTGGGTGGTGTGTCAATTGATGCTCACACGATATTTTATTCAACTGAAATATTAGATGGCGGCAAAAAGAATGATGAGATCAGTTCTAAAAAAGACTGATTAATCACTTGAGCTCTGGCCTAGCAGTGCTTCCTACCAGCTCAGATGTAATGCAACAAAAATGGAAAAATGTTCCATAACAGGAGAAGCTTAAACAAGCTAACATTGCTAATTAAAGCTCCGCCTTGTCTCTATGGCGCGTCACATTGTTACTCAGGAACAAACCGTAAAACATAATGTCAGCCAGAAATTTGGGAAAGAGAGTAATAAAACTTTGCTTATAGAAAAGAATAGGGCGATTCATTTCTTAGATCACGAATCAAATGGACGAAGAAGATGCTTTCACTGAAGAATTTCTTAAGCAAGTCAAACCAATCCTATTAGCTGCCACTATATGAAAAATCTGTTAGGTTATTTTAAAGCTTTTGATGAAGAACTCTTTATAAAGTGTTAATGAGTGCTGAGTGTGTATGTGAGCTGACGAACACGTTACAACAGTGTTAAATGAGTGCTTGAGTGGTGTATGTGAGTGAAGACACGTTATAACAGAGATAAAGATTGCTGAGAGTGTATGTGAGTGGAAGAACACGTTATACAGTGTTAATGAGTGCTGAGTGTGTATGTGAGTGAAGAACACGTAATAACAGTGTTAATGAGTGCTGGCTGAGTGTTGTATGTGAGTGAAGAACACGCATTCTATACAGTGTAATGATGGCTGAGTGTGTATGTGAGTGAAGAACACGATATAACAGTGTTAATGGTGCTGGAGTGTATGTGAGAGAAGAACCGTTATAACGTGTAATGAGTGCTTGAGAGTGTATGGATTGAGCAGAACACGTTATAACAGTGTTAATGAGTGCTGAGTAGTGTATGTGAGTGAAGGAACCGTTATAACGTGTTAACGAGTGTGAGTGTGTATGTGAGGACGAACACGTTATAAACAGTCCTAATGAGTGCTGAGTGTGTATGTGAGTGATGAACACGTTATAAAAGTTGGTTAATGTAGTGATGGAGTGTGTATGTGAGTGAAGACACGTATAAAAGAGTTCATGAGATGCTGAGTGGTTTGTGAGTGACGATCAGTTATAAAAGTGTTTTATGGTGCTGAGTTGAGAGTGTTGTGAGTGACGAACACGTTATAAACGAGTTAATGATTGCTGGTGTGTATGTGAGTGAAGAACACTTATAAAGTGTTACACGAGCTGAGAGTGTGTGATCAATTTCACATTGTTATAATGTTTAAGAACCACATTATAATAGTTCTGAGGGACTGAAGAAAGTTATAACTTGATAATGTTTATTTTCTTCACAATATAAATTGTAACATCACAAAGCGTATTTCGTCAGATATTAATATTTGGTACATTAGGTCATATTACTGGTACCTGATGTGTTGTAGGTAGTGAACATTGTTCAGTCGTTCAACAAACATTTCTCTGTATCACCTGAAAACATGAACTACAAGATAAGTTAGAAAAAAACTGATCTTGTAGTGAAACATTTATATGTTCCGCTTAATGTTCATGATGTTGTTATTTATGTGTACTTATTCGAGTGTATTTACATGTGTCAGCAAACATTCAACTTCTTGAATTTAACAAGTCAAAGATTCGAGAAAAGAGTTTTAATGTCACTTATACTCCATTGTGCGACTAAAAAATTACAAAAATTTTGATATCAACATCAAATGCTCTTAATTACTCACAAAACTTCCTTTTACTATTTAAATTACAAAGTATTAACGTTTTAAAAAATAGGTGATGATTTGTACTATTTAAGAAGGTGAAGAAAAGACATTGTTTGCAGGAGAGTCTTTTCATGGAATAACGTTTTGATTCTATGTTGATTTTGTTCAGTGACTTGGTCAGTCACTGCACTCTGTGTCAATGTGTGTTAATGTGTTCTACACTCCCATACCCACTCAGTATTCTTTAACAATGTGTGATAGTGTACTCTGCATTATCAAACACGCTCAACACACTTTAACAATGTGTAATAATCGGCTCAACACTCACACACCCACTAAACACTTTTTAACAATTATCAATAATATACTGTACACTCACACACTCACTCGGCTAACAAAACAGCTTCGTATTAGAAGAAAAGCAGAACTGTTATAGTACATTTGAGGGGGACGTTGAGAGCGTGAACCCCAAACACAGCATTTCCTCAAAGAGGAACTTAACTCTTCAAATTTTAGCCTCACCATGAAGCAATACCCATATATGATATTTGAACAAATGTTTTAATATCATTATATACAGAGAGATGTAATTACAGAGGGGACAACAGAAATCTGTGCTTTGTAAATACATCCAGGGTAGACTGTACCGGTAGTCCCGCCAGAAAAAGAAGAACTTTTCCCCTCCCGGGTACACCACCATGGGAGGCCATATTGTGAATTATTTTCTTATATTTATATGCCATAGTTTTTAATCTGTTAAAAAATTTAAATTTATGTATCTTTCTGTATCTTCTGTGTTAACATGTATACAATTTGGTGTATGTATATATGGTGTTACTATGTATAACGTTTGGTGTATATATATATATATATATATGGTTACTATTTATAATAGTGTGATCACTGATCCAGGTTTTTTGTTTTAAGG
>NC_069497.1:8724179-8748782 GCF_026875155.1 Cherax quadricarinatus | reverse complement strand
GTTTTTGGGGTAGGGGAATTGTGAGCCTTATTAGTTAGAGAAAGATTTATAAAAAACCCCAAGGCGGAAAACAATTATTAGGCGGTTTTTATGTTAAAAAGACCGCGGAAAAAAAGCCGCTCTGGCTAGCCTATTGAAATTTAAGCTTTCATAAAGTCGAGAGAAGAGCTTTGCCCCGCTTTAGTAAATACCGGGTCAGGATAGAGACAAGAAGTTCCTTCTCGAAGTGCTATTCATAAAAAAAAAAAAAAAATGGACCAGCCATCAGTTGATTATCCCGAGAGAATTAATCTCCCGTTGAATGAAGAAGGAGAAAAGGACCCCAGTTTGTCGATATTATTACATCAATTAACGTCAAGACGAAAGATTTATCAGCAAGTGTGTTACAAAGCTCGTGTGATACAAAGTTTATGGCAAACCTACGAATCCTTCAAAGTCAATTGCCCCATGACCAGATTTACTAAGACTTTTGATGAAATTGAAAAATTATATGACAATTTTAATCAGAAAGAACTGACGGCTGAAATCAGACGCTTAGAATATGCTACGCATGATTTCCGGGATATGATAGAAGCTTTTGAAGGGGCCCAAAGCTTGTATAAGCACCTTAGACGAATGTCGACCTAGAGAGGCCCCCAAACCCCTACCAACCCACCCGCAGGAGTGGGAGGCTACAGCAGCGCGGTATTTAAACCCCGCCGCCGACGTACCGATAAACATTATCCGTCTCACTCCCTCAGCGAGGACTCTAAGGAACCCAACTGTTGACGAGAATGGAATATAAATTTCCAGTAATTGTCGGGGGAATAACGGGCGAAGAATTCCTGGAATATGGGGATTGTATCGTGTATCCCCACAACGCTACTTCTGCTCGTCCCTACGAGCCGGCTCTTTCACTCTGGGAAAAATATCCTTTTTCCAAAATTGAGCGAAAATCGCTAATCCTGGTAAAACCGTGCCATAGCTGCAGATCGGGGCACACCCGGGGAAATTGCCCAAAAAAATCACCCCCACCATGCACCAACACCCTTGACGACAGGCCAGAGGATTTTTTAAGACCCCACCTTGCAGCACTAATATGTCAGTTCTCAGCGGGTCCTTGTCTTGAAAAGAATGAAATTGCGCAACAAGCAATTAGAGCGTAGTCTCGACACGCATTATGTACGCGGTTTGAGCAAGGACACGCAACAGAATCGACGAATTTGGTTTTAAATTATGTCTGGTGTCCCTGGGCGGGCGGTGATAGCCAATGGCAACATCAACGGGTAATTTTAACCCCAGTTTCATTGGCATGAGCAGAAAACAGGCCGATGAATGGCACACTGAATATCTCCCTCTCATTAACATATTTCAAGACATAATTACTGAAACGGGAAATTCAGACATGCTTGCTCGTACCGTCAGTGAGCCCATACTTGGCAGTACCTAAAAACATCCTAGATGAGTTGGAAATTGAACGCGGGGGAGCCTCCCCCTAAGCTCTATGAACTGGAAATACTACAGCTGTCTGTGGAGAAGCAAAGGCACTGGCCAGCATCGCGGTGGCAGAAGTGCCGGTGGTCGGCGAGCGGCAACAGCCTCAGCGATCGGCAGCGGCGGTGCCAACGTTGTGCTGACGTCGGTTCCAGCCGTTGGAATGGAACATAACGAGACAGTGGCATGCGAGAAATGGACATGCCTATGAGTCGAGGTCACTTCAACGCGGAAAACGCAAACGACAGTCAACGATGATTTGGATATTTATTCCTAAAAATGCTGTAACTAATATAAAAATAAAAAAGTAAAGTCTTCAAACAAAATTTTTTTTTAAGCCCTTTAAAAAATATATATAATGGTCTATATTTTGGATTTTGCCTCCTACTGACTCTTTCCCTCAACATAGGACAGAGGGTGGTCCGGGGAAATATATCATTTGAGCATGTTTAGAAAATATTGACATTTTTCGACATACAGCTTCGGCCTTTCAATATAATTACTGCAACGCCATTAAATCCATCCTTGAACTACGAAATAGCCTTCTTAATGTTATGTATCCCAAAAAAATCAATGTCTATACAAGAGAACGATGCCGAATGTCGGTAATGACATTATACAAAATCACATTACTGAAACAGGAATAAGTACAGAAACAAGAGTCCACCACTTTCCAACCAAAAAATGATGTGTTATCGACGATGCCAGCAATATTATTGAAGAAATTAATCGACAGCTAACAGCAGATTAAAAAAACCTTTAAGATAAAATATTCGGCACATTTCCCGAATGGAAAATACTCAATTAAGATGTCCGGAAATGGGTAGGGTTTTAGATTTCGACGAGATCTCGAACCTTTACGGAAAAAACAATGCTGCCACTTTATTTAAAGCTCAAATTAAAAACCGAGAATTAGCTCGGGTGTACTTGGGCTTAGCACGCTGAAAAAATATTATTTTTAATCGTAGTGACGGCCCGAGGGTACCTCCCACCCCAAGCAGATTGACCCCATTTCAAACCTTATCCCACTGTCCGGAGTTGAACTATTGTTTTTAATATAGTATGATATTGTGGAACCGCAAATATACGGCAGTCAAGTTAGTCAATATTCCTGGATGCTTTCGCCTTTCAGGATAGTTATTCAAAAGGTGCACATCCTATGATGTACAAACCTCTATGCGTAACAAATTTAGATAAAATAGCTATCGCAAAATGACAGGATCAGTATGGTCGAATCAGTCTTTTGAAGCGGTCATTCCACTACCGTAGTTTTACATGTAAGACCGAAAAATAAATAGAACCAACTCTGCGTAAAAAAGGTTATTGTTACTCTAACCGCCAAACATGCCGTGAAACCCTTTCAAGTGCCCTCTGAGCAGAGGCATTTCGGAGGTTTATTTCTCCCTAAAACCCTCCATGTGGGAGCTGGTCAGGGGATATACAAACATTTCACGCACATACAGAGTCCGAGGTGTGGGATTTTTTCGTTTAGCGTCTAGCTAAAAGAGGCTTTACCTTTTCTTCAGATATGGGCTTGCCGCCAAGTGCAGTATAAATTAGTATCACTAAAATGCTACGATGATTATCCAGTCTGGAAAAACAGACATGATAGCACTCATAAATCTCCTCGGGAAAATATGGCTTTAAAAAGGTAGTTGCAAAGGGGAAAAAAAGGTTTTATAACAGGAGGCGAGAGTAAACGGGTGGCTTAAGCGACGGGTTGAATATAATAAAATGCAGAGTTAAATAAACGGCGACGAAGCCCAAGTTTTCTTTATAAAACTGATGTATTCTCCACTCGAAAAACATTGCTTATTAGGCCATGGCTGGTGGTCGGGGTCTGAAAACAAAGCGGACTCAAATTCCCGTTAAATGATATTCTTCAAAGGCGTCAATTAATCAATTCCCCGGCGACACCGAAAGACTGAGACAAGTTGAGAGTTCCATAGCTCGGCACTCAGAGTTTTGATACTCTACCATTAAAACCTTCCTCTCTCTCAAAAACTAAAAGATAATTTTCTAGAATTTAGAATTTCCTGAGTTCCCGAGCATTTCTAGATTCGGCAAAATAGTTTAAGAATTTAGAGTGACTCTAACAGAGGCTGATGCAAAGTCCACTAGGGGATCAAGCAACATCGCTCTCGTAAATGGCCTATCCAACACGTTTTATTTAAAAGTGTCCATGTTTCCTGGGCGAGCAAATAACGGAAACAAATTCTAGTTTTAATGACTGTGACAATCCAGTTAACCTACAGCATCACAGTAAAACGAAGCGCAGTTGTCGAGTATCGCCCGACTGGTTGAATCCGACTGTGCCCGGGCTTTAAAAGAGAAGGTATAACTAAATTGTTCGATACATGCCTATTTCGTCGCACCGCACATCGGCAAAAGAACCACAGATACTGACAAAGAATGAAAAGAACAGCATAACTTCTGATGTTTTTCCCGTGGCTCTGGACATATCCATTCCACTCTGGACATATCAGCCTTGACAATATCGATGTTAAAACTTATGGCTTGGTAATTATCCCCTCAAGCTGTGGACTCTGAAAACTACGATATAGCCTCCCCCCACCTGGAAAGATCTAGCAGCTGCAAGAATAAACAGTACCTTAGTACCCGGGAAAGAACTTTTTTTTTTGCTGTAGGTACATCAGGCGTGCGAGCAACATTCCCTCCGGGGATCAGCTACCCATCCATTACCGCGTTCTTAAACCCAGCAGTGTGTTGAATAGGCAACAGTCGCCGTCCAGATGATTTGCAAGGCCGGGAAGGGGAGGGGGTGGGACACCCTCGGTATGGCAATCGTTTACCCAGTCACCTGAATCCTTTGTATAGCCACTCACTCTCCCATCTATCAGGAGTTGATAGAGTATTGGGGAGTCAGAAGTGATCAATACCACCCTTCCCTTATACTTAGTAATACACAGAAATAAGTCCTCTCTCACCCCTTGGGGGATGATTAAACATATTAACCTTTGTACCACCTGACAGCCCCAGTAGTTTATGTCAGACCCCCAATTATCACATTCTTTTCCACACTCATTAAACCTGGAAACTGCCACCTGCACACCATGAAGACCTTTGTTTTTCTAACTTCTGTACCTACTTAGAAATGCATGGGAATAAACTCTTATCCCCTTGGGGGTGAAAAAAACCCATTTAAATATCCCCTGTCACCCCTAAGGTATGCGACCCCCATTTTCATTTTCCATGGTCATTTCTGGCGGGTTTTTCTAGTCGCCCAAACTTATACTACTCAGAATCGTGTTACCAGGTTATATCATCAAGTAGACAAGTTCACTCTCACAGTTTCGTTTACCGGGTTTATATCAAAGTAAAAGTTCACTCGTCACAGATATCGTGCTCCGGTTTTTCATAAAGTAGACAATTTTCATCGTACAGATATCGTGTCTACCAGGTTTATATCATCAAGTAGACAAGTTAAATCGTCAAATTTTATCGGTTCCCCAGGACTTTGTGGGTTTTCCCGGGTGGAACGCAATTTAAAATTTTTATTTTTTGTTTTACTCTGTTTTTTATCCCATTTGTTAATTGTTGATCCTGTTGAATTGTCCGCTGTTGGTTACTTCCGATGTGTGGTTATTGTCGCATGTGTGTGTTACTTGCCGTGGTGTGTTACTTGTCGATGTGTTGTTACTGCCCGCATGTGTGTGTTACTTGCCGCAGTGTGTGTTACTTGCCCGCATGTGTGTGTTACTTTCTCATGTGTGTGTTATTGTCCCATGTGTGGTTTATTGTCGCATGTGTGTGTTTACTTGTCCCGCATGTGTGTGTTACCTGTCCGCTGTGTGTTTTCCCCTGCCCATGTGTGTTTTACCTGTCCCATGTGTGTGTTACTTGCCCGCATGTGTGTTTTATTGCCCCATTTGTGTGTTACTTGTCCCATGTGTGTGTTACCTGTCACATGTGTGTGTTACTTGTTCATTGTGGTTACTTTTTCCTGTGTGTGTTACTGTCCAAATGGTGTGTTATTGTCCGCATGTGTGTGTTATTGTCCCATGTGTGTGTTCCCGTCCCATGGTGTTTTTACTTGTCTGCATGTGTGTGTTATTGTCCCCTTTGTGGTTTTTTTGCAATGTGTGTGTTACCTTTCCAAACTGTGTGTGTATTGTTTGTTGTGTTCTTGTACTGTGTGTGTTACTGTCAAGGGGTTGTGTTATTGTCCGTTGTGTGTGTTACTTGTCCGAGTTTTGTGTTATTGCCCCCATGTTGTGTTACTTGTCAAATTGTGGTTCCTGTCATGTTGTGTTATTGTCCCGATATGTGTGTTACTTTTTTGATGGGGTTTGTTACCAACAAACCACCAAAAAGTGTTGTGATGTGTGTTGGTGTGTTTCTTGTCATGTGTGTTACCCCTTTTCCATGTATGTGTTTCTGTTTGTTGGTGTGGGGTTTGTTACTTTTTCCCATGGTGTGTGTGTTTTGTTATGTCTTGTTTCATGTGTTTGTTTCCGTCTGTGTGTTTTCTGTTTGTCTGGTTTTCGGGTTTTTGTTTCCGATCATGTGTGTTATTGTTAGTTGTTTTTATCAGTGTTTTTTTCCGATCATGTGTGTTATTGTTCATGTCTGTGTTATCAGTGTTTTTTTCCGATCTGTGTGTTATCTGTTCATGTCTGTGTTATCATGTGTTTGTTTCCAAATGTGTGTTATTTTTCATGTTGTGTTATATGTGTTTTTTCCCGGGTCTGTGTGTTATCTGTTTCTGTCTGTGTTATCTTGTTTTTTTTTTCCGTCATGTGTGTTATTGTTCAGTCTGTGTTATCATGTGTTTGTTTCCGATCATGTGGTTATTTTTCATGTCTGTGTTATCTTGTTTTTTTCCCGATCATGTGTGTTATTGTTCTGTTGTGTTATCAGTGTTTGTTTCCGATCATGTGTGTTATCTGTTATGTCTGTGTTATATGTGTTTTTTCCCCGTCTGTGTGTTATTGTTCTGTCTGTGTTATCTGGTTTGTTTCCGATCATGTGTGTTATTGTTCATGTCTGTGTTATCATGTGTTTGTTTCCTCATGTGTTTTATCTGTTCATGTCTGTTTTATCATGTGTTTGTTTCCGTCATGTGTGTTATCTTTTTCATGTCTTGTTTCATGTGTTTTTTTCCTCATGTGTGTTATCTGTTCATGTCTGTTTTTCATGTGTTTGTTTCCGATCATGTGTGTTATTGTTCTGTCTGTGTTACATGTGTTTGTTTCCGAAAAATGTGTGTTTTCTGTTCATGTCTGGTTATCATGTGTTTGTTTCCGTCATTTTGTTTTTGTTCAGTCTGTGTTATCATGTGTTTGTTTCCGATCAGTGTGTTATTGTTCATGTCTGTTTTATCTGTGTTTTTTTCGTATGTGTGTTATCTGTTCATGTCTGTGTTATCATGTTTTTGTTTCCCGGTCATGTGTGTTATTTTTCATTCGTGTTATCTTTGGGTTTTTTTCCCGGGTATGGTGTTATTTTTTCATGTCTGTGTTATCTGTGTTTGTTTCCGTCATGTGTGTTATTGTTTGTCTGTGTTATCTGTGTTTTTTTCCCGGGCATGTGTGTTTTGTTCATGTCTGTGTTATCATGTGTTTGTTTGGGTCTTTGTGTGTTATTGTTCATGCTGTGTTATTTTGTTTTTTTTCCCGTCTGTGTTTTATTTTTCAGTCGTTTATCATGTGTTTGTTTCCCCGGTCAGTGTGTATTGTTCATGTCTGTGTTATTGTTTTTGTTTCCGGTCATGTGTGTTATCGGGTTCTTCTGTGTTTATGTGTTTGTTTCCGTCTGTGTGTTATTTTCATGTCTGGTTATCATGTGTTTTTTTCCGGGTCATGTGTTTTATGTGTTCATGTCGTTTATATGTGTTTGTTTGATTTGTGTGTTATGTGTTATGTTTTGTTTCGTGGCCGCCCCCATTTTTACCCCCATTTTGGTTTCTTTTTTTCCTCAGTTGGGGTTTTAGTTGGGGATAGGTTTTTTCCGACGTGGTTTTGGTTTTCATGCTGTTTTATGGGGGGACGTTGGGAGCAGCTGGAATCAGGGTTTCATCAGGGGTTTTTCGCAGCGGGGATCAGGGTTTCCGCAGGGTAGGATGCTGTTTTATTTTTTTTTCCGTCAGTGTGAGGTTTTCAGGTGTTTACGGGGGGCCCGGCTGGGGATGGAGCTGGACCTTTTTTTTTCCTATGGGAGGCAGCGGAATGTGTTTGTTTGGGGGTAGTGGTTAGGGGCATTTTGGATAGGGTTTTTTTGAAGGGTGACTTTCGTCTTGATCAGGGCCGACGGGAGGTTTTCAGCGGTTACTGGTTTTTTTCGGCAAGGTGTAGGAAGTCGGTTATCAGTTTTTTTTCGTAGGTTTTTACGTTCATGTCTGTGTTATCATGTGTTTGTTTCCGATATGTGTGTTATGTGTTCATTCTGGTTTCATGTGTTTGTTTCGATCATGTGTGTTATTGTTCATGTCTGTGTTATCATGTTTTTGTTTCGATCATGTGTGTTATTTTTTTTTCATGTCTGTGTTATCATGTGTTTTTTTCCGATCTGTGTGTTATCTGTTTGTCTGTTTTATCTGTGTTTGTTTCCGATCTGTGTTTTATCTGTTCATGTTGTGTTTTCATGTTTTTTGTTTCGTCATGTGTGTTATGTTTTCATGTCTGGTTTCATGTGTTGTTTCCGATAGTGTGTTATTTTTCATGTCTGTGTTTCATGTGTTTGTTTCGATCATGTGTGTTATGTGTTCATGTCTGTGTTATCATGTGTTTGTTTCGATCTGTGGTTTGTGTTATGCTGTGTTATCTGTGTTTTTTTTCCCATCATGTGTGTTAGTTTTCATGTCTGGTTTATGTTTTTGTTTCGATCTGGTTTATGTGTTCATGTCTGTGTTTATGGTTTGTTTCCGATATGTGTGTTAGTGTTCTGTTGTGTTATCTTTGGGGGTTTGTTTCCGATATGTGTTTATCTGTTCATGTCGGGTTTATCATGTTTTTGTTTCCGGTCATGTGTGTTTGGTTCAGCTGTGTTTCTGGTTTTTTCCCCGATCATGGTGTTATGTTTTTTCATGTCTGTTCTTTTCTTGTGTTTTTTATTCAAGTTTTTTGTTTTTCCGTATATCGTCGTCATACTATCGTCGCATACTATCGTCGTCACTACTTCGTCGTCACTACTTCGTCGTCACTACTATCGTGTCACTACTATCGTCTCACTACTATCGTCGTCACACTATCGTCGTCACTATTCGTCGTCACTACTATCGTCGTCATATATGTCGTCACTACTTGTGTCACTCTATCGTCGTCACTCTATCGTCGTCACTACATCGTCAATTTTTCCTTTGATATTGAAAAATTTTAGCATTACTATGATGATAATTACGAGTCCGTTTTAATTCTTTTTTTTGCAACAATATCAAGGTGAAAAAAAGGGTATCGGGCTAAGCACTTCAGACTTCTATTATTATTATATTATGAGTTTTAAGTCAGCACAACTTTTATACTACGTTAAGTCTACTACTTTAGAAGCCCCCATATTTGTATTTGATTTTTAATTTTACTTTCATAATTAATGCCCAAAACTAAAGTAAGTTAATAATACTATCACACTACTACTATCATCTTTTCCAAAAAATAAAACAAAAATAATACCCAAAAAAATATTAAAAGTATTATAAAAAATTCCCATGTGTGTCATTCGCCATGGAGAGGTGCAGCCTCGACCCCCCGCCCCTCCGTTGGTTTCTTCAAAAAACAAAAGAATTTTAATTTGTTGGGGGCGTTAGGTGCCTGAGACGTGTGGTGATAAAACAAAAAGGTTTTTGCATTATTCCCTTCAACTGGCTAAAATATACTTTATTATTGTTTGAGTTTATTATTAAAAAATGTATGCGATTTGGGAGAGTTGTTCAGGGGACCGGTTCCCAGAACGTTGACCCATGAAGGTAGGACCGGTTCCCAGAACGTTGATCCATAAAGGTCAGGCCAGGTTCCCAGGAACGTTGACCCAGGGAAATCACCCAGATAGCCCAGATAATTTAATACTGTATGAAAACAATGAAGAAAAATTTCCTGACCAAGTATGAAGATAGCGGGCCAGTAAAATAGGTAGAAAATTGGGAAACCAAATTTAAAGATAGTACAGGGTAAACGATGTAGTTTTGGGTTAAAAGTTTTTTGGGAAGATAAATTATTTGGAAATATATACAGGAGGATAGATTGGAATATGTTGTTGTTAAAAAGGATGATTTTTTTCTGTGAGCGAGACTGCGTAACAGTATGCACAATATTGAAATTTTGCAATGTTTTTTAAAAATAATAATTTTCCCAGAGTATTTAGGGGTAGGTAAGGTTTTTTACTTGGTAAGGTGGTTAGGAGTAATTGATAAGGTATTCGAAAGTTCTGAAGTGTCTAGTAGTGTGATGGTGATAATGAGTGTGCTAATTTGAAGTGATAATAAGGGGATGTTGGAAGTGTTGTAGCAGTATTTCATGTGAGATAAAGAGGTTATGCTCCCCAGGTTGTTTTTAAAATTTTTACAGGAAGTGTCATGATAAGAGCCATGATGTCAGTAGTGTTGGTAGTACTGCAGTAGTGATGATAATAGAGGTAATGTTAGTATATTGTTGTAAATATTTTTTAGTATTTTATAGTAGATTTTTAGTGTAACGGGTGCAACAGGGTGATGTTTTGTGTTGATAGTAGTGATGTTAGTAGTGTTATGGGAATAAATAGGGTATGAAAGTAGTGCAAATATTAGAAGTAGTGATGATGATAGCTGTGATTTTAGTATTGTTGATTGTTGTATGATTTTGTAAGGACAGTGGTGATAACAAAGGTATTGTAATAGTTCTGAAAAGAAATATTGATAGTAGCCTGAAAATAGATAATAAAAGTTATGATAGTGTATTCATAAAACCCATTGACAGTGATAGAAAAAGATGATAATAATATAAAAAAATAATAATAAAAATAAAATGAAACAAACTGCTAAAACAAAAGGGCCATACAACTCTGAGGGTGTATGTGCTAAAAAAAGGAAAAAGGGAGGGGAGACAGTGTGGGGTAGGGTGTGCCGGGGCACAGTTGGAGGTAGTCTTAAGTAGCCATTTTAAACCCCCTTTTTTGTTTACCTCATTGTGGGAAAGAATTAATAAATGGAGAAAGAGGGTCCTTTTCGTTTGGGTTTAAAAACAGAGAAAAGTAGGAGAATATGGGATATAATGGGGGTAGTATTGCCCCTATCATTCAGCCTGTGCCCTGCTGATACACTGTCACAGCTTTGAATCATGGAGACCTGACCAAAGAGAGCCCGGATGGAAATAAATGGGATAAAATACCCACACAATGGAATATTTAAAAACAAATGCAGTATAATGTGTCCTTTATTGACTAGATTGCCCACACAGTGGGGTTTTTCAAGTCACAGACAAAAATCCTGGGGTGGAAGGAACGCGGTTTTATAGTCGGTTCAGAATGCTGAGGTCAGTGAAAAAGCTGCTTTGATGTGTACCCATGGGGGTTTTAGAGTCTAAAAAAATTGGGGAGTTGGAAGGGATTGGATAAGTTTGTGAGCAGACCTTCTACAGTGTTCTTATGTGGGATAGCGATGAAGAAGTTTTTGGCAAGTGGTTAGCTATGTTTTAGAAGCCATATTCTGGTTGAGTTGTCGGTATAGAAATAAATGTGATTCCGGATTCTTCGGTATTGAGTGTTGTTTCTGTGGCGATAAGTCTTGGTTTCTTAGTTTTATCAAGGGTTTTGTGAAATTACGGGGTTGTGCAGGCATTCCTTGTGTCGTAGACCTGCTTGCGTATTGGTGTTCTGAAATACGTGTTTGGAGGTCCCTTGATGTTTCGCCAACGTATAACTTGTTGCAGTCATTCAAGGGATTATGTATCCCTGAGAGGATGGGGCTTGCCCTTTTACTACTGGTGAGTCCTTGTGGTCGTGGTTGTGGAGGTAGATATTGGAATATGTTTTGAAAAAGATTTTGGAAACATTTTTGGCAAGGGAGTTGGTGGGAAGGACTAGTATCCTTCTCGGCAGTGTTTTCTGGGTGTGTTGAAGATTTTTAAATGCTCCCCGTCTGCGTCTCGATGAAGTGACGGGATAGTGGATTTTTGAAAAATTTGTTCAATTTAGTATTCTTCCGGCCGTTGCTGAAATTTGAGTGCCGCAGGAAGAAGCCAAAATTACACACTTTTTGGTTTTGGTGTCGTGTAGAGTAGAGTGGGAAGTCGTTTTGGTTGGTGGGTTTTCGATGAACTTTAAAACGAAGTTCGTGGTCAGCTTTGCAAGAGGGCATCAAGGAAAGGGAAAAGTGTTGTCGATTCCCTTTATTTCCCATTCCGCCCGCGATTTCTCGCCTTGTTTAAAATATGGTTGGCTTTTTCGGTTTCTCTTTCGAAAAATCACCTCTTTCGCAGATTTTGGACTACCCCCTGGGTTTGCCCTCAGTGCAGTCTGGCGAAACTATACATGGAACATCTAGAAGCCCAACGTTTTCCACCATTTTCTTCGTCTTTACCTGGCTTTCCCTTTTTTTTTGACGACATTTTTCCCCATAACTCCCAAACGCTTCAACGTTCAAACTCTCCAAACAAGCTCAACCCGGTCGAGCCCTTTAATTTCCCGTTCACCTTGAAAAAAGAAGTCAAAAACACTTTCCTTTCCTTTGATGTCTGCTCTGCAAAGCTTTACACGAAATTCGTTTTAAAATCTATCGAAAACCACCAACCAAAAAAGATCTTCTCCACTTCTACCTCACACGACACCAAAAACCAAAAAATGGGGTAATTTGGCTTCTTCCTGCGTGCATCGGGAAACTGCGCAACGGTTCCTTGAGGAAGTTGCAATAATTGAACAAATTTTTTCTAAACTCCACATCCTCGTCACTTATCGGACTGCAAGGCGACATTTAAAAATCTTAAAACACCCAAAAAAGACCTCGAGAGAGATCATAGTCCCTTTCCCACCAAATCCATTGCCAAAATGTTTCCAAATCTTTTCCAAAATCATTCCGTATTTTACCCCAACACGACCCTTTAAGGACTACCAGTGTAGACAGGACAAGCCTCCATCCCCTGCAGGGGTATACATAATCCCTTGTAATGCTGCAACAAGTTATACGTGGGCCGAAACATCAAGGGACCTCCAAACACGTATTTCAGAACAACCAATACGCAAGCAGGTCTGACGACACAAGGAATGCCTGCGTACAACACCGTAATTCACACAACCACTTGATAAACTACAGAAACTCAAGACTTATCGCCACAGAAGACAACACTCAATACCGAAGAATCCGGGAATCATCACTTATTTCTATATCCGACAACTTCAACCAGAATAGTGGCTTCTATAACATAGCTGAACCACTTGCCAAGAAACTTCTTCATCGCTATCCCACATAAGAACACTGTAGAAGGTCTGCTCACAAACTTATCCAATCTCCTTTCCAAGCTACCCAAGTTTTTAGACTCTATAACCCCACTCGGTACATCATCAGATGCAGCATTCTTCACCTGACCTCAGCATTCTGAACCGGACTATAAATACTCGCGTTCCTTCCACCCCAGGTAGTTCTGTTTGTGACTTGAAAAAGCCCACTGTGTGGGCGAAACGTAGTCAATAAAGGATCACATTATACTGCATTTGTGTTTATATTTCCAAGAGAGACCTATCTTAGTTAGAATCCTTGACCTGTATTATTTATGTCCATTTCGCATGGACCTGTGTTACTTCTGTCAATCTCAAGTGGACCTGTCTTACTTCTGTCTCTCTCTCTCTCCTAGCCCGTGATACAACTACCCCTCTAACCTGGACCGGTGCTTTTGATGCCCAGAGCTCCTGGACTGGTGCTACTGCTATCCATCTCTCCTGGATCAGTGCTACTGCTATCTCTCTCGCCTGGATCGGTGCTGCTGCTGTCCTTCTTCTCCTGGACCGGGTGCTACTGCTCCCTGTCTCTCCTGGACCGGTGCTAATGTTGTCATACTCTTGGATCTGTGCTTCTCATCCTGGCAGGTAATATCTAGCATGGTTATTCCGAGTTACCTCCACGGACTCAATACTGGAGGTATGTGGCATGCAAAGAGTACGTAACCTTTATTCGGCGCATGTACACACCCTCATTTACAGGCTATCTCCCCAACCAGCGAACCAGGTTGCTAAGAGTTGATGATGGGGCCCCGTCGTTCAACTAGTGACCAGGTTCTAGCCAATAAGAAGATGGGTTTGGCAATCGCAGAGGTTATGTGGGTACCGCTCTCCTGTCTGCCCTTGTCATTCCCATTCTAGAGCTGGTTGAAGCACGGTCTGCTATCTTGTGGCTTCTATTTCTGCTTTTCTTACCGTGCAGTGCACTATACTTATCACTGTACATAGTGTACATATTGCTGTTATAAATTGGTGAAGGATAATATAAGTCTAAACTTTTTCTACTGTGTTTATTTGCTCCCATTACACCCGGGGTAACAGGCCATTTGGAATCCTGGGTTGTAATATGGGTAGCCTGTCCGAGAGTTGAGCTGGACTTAGAGAAACGGTTGAGCTTAGGGTGAAGCTCGTAGCAGGAACATTGTGCAGCTTGCTGTCTGGCATTGCTTTACAAATTTTGCGTGTCAGTTGTTACTAGCCTGTTCGGTGTGGAGAATTTTTGCAGTCAGCTTTGCTTGTATGCGTATTCTGCAATCGTACTGTGCATAGCTAAGCGTGTTCTGCAAATTAACGTGTTACGTTGGGGTATTCTGCAATCGTACTGTGCATAGCGAATAACTTATGCCACCTAGACGAGTCAGACGTCTGGTGTCGGCATATACTTTGCATAACCTCCCTAAATTGCCCCTACAGCGTTTTTGGGAAAAATTTCCCCCTCTTTCCCATTGGCTTTTAAAATACAAAACGCACTTCACAGCGCGCAATGCTTTTCATTTGATTGCTGACAAACTTTTTAAAAAGAAGAGGGGGGCACATCAGACCCCCTTCCCTTTTACGGGAGCTGGGGAAAAAAGGCTACTTTTTTCTCGCGGGAGGAAGTTTGATACACCTACGGAGCAAAATGGTCTTTTTAGTGCAGTGGGTTGTTTTCAGGGGGGAAATCACCCGTCTTGGCACTTGAGCTGGAAAAAATCAATTTGAGAAAAAACTGGGGGAAAAAGGGGACCCATTCGAAAGGGAAAGGAATTTGATTTAAGGGAAAGGGGAAAGGGGGGCGGTTTTCGCATTCGTAAAAAATTTTTTGTTTACAGAAAAGCATTTACATTTTTTTCCCCCGTTTTCAATGAGGCCGAAAAAGAGAAATTTTTTTCAAAAGGGCTTCGAAAATCAGGTCGACCCCTTGAGGTGGCCGGAAACGAAATTGGGCTTGTTGGTTCATACGCATTTTTGGGGGTAAGGCCCCAAAAAATTACGTCAGTATTAAAGGGGGGGGACGTTAAATTTTCTGATTATCAATTTAGTAAAGGGACCACGTTTTGGGGAGCATTAGTTTTCCCAGCAAAAATCCGCAAGAGTTTAAAATTTGGGTAGACGACAGTTTGGTCAATCCCTAGTAGATTTTTGTGAGACAGAAAACCAAAGCTTTTACCAGCTGGATAAAGCAAGGGTGTCTCTACTTTGAGGAGCTGGGGGCGTTATTCTGTTTGAAAACCCCTGCTGGAGTCTGTGGGACGAGGTTCGTGTTTTTCTGCGGGTCGTGACTTAACCACTGCTTTTGGAGGCACCCAGGTTGGCTGATCCCTTTCAAAAACAAAACCCCCTCCTTGCCAAAGGGGGTCCCGTTTTCTCTTTTCAACACCCTGGACCCAGCAGAGATCGCCAACCTTGGAAAATGAAGGGGCCGCCGGAGGAAAAAACTTTTCTCGTCACCCAACCAAGTCCCCTTGGTGAGCCAGTTTTTTCCATATGGTCCCCCTCCCGGAGAGGAAAAATTTACTCAGGGTTTTGCATTCGACAACAGTACCAGAGGGGACACCAGCCAGAAGACCCCATTTGCCCGGTCAACAGGGAGTAAAGGGAAACCCGTCGTCTGCTTCGGGGTGAAATTTAAAAGTGGGTTTACATCATTTCCCAAACTCCCCCCATAAACCCCCAACCCCATTGGGAAAATTCTAATATCCCTATTTAAACATGCCCCCCTAGGAAGAGAAAAAGGTATGGCCCCTTATTTTTTCCCCAAAAGTTTTTATTTCCCTTCAGGAAAACCCCCAGAAACAACAAAGGTAAAGCCCTTTTAGAGTTTGGGGAGCAAAATTGCTCATTTGGGAAGGGGGAAATTTTTACCCCTTTCAGGGAATTTCTTCCTTTAAATTTCCCCCTTTTTTTATTGGAAGCTTTTGGGAAAGGAGTATATATTTGTTCCTTTGCTTTAAAATTTTTGTACAGTGAAAATTTTTACACGGGTACTTGACTGTAGGTTTTCCCAAAAGGTTTCCCCCTGAAAGATGAAGTGTTTTTTACTGGGTAAAAAACATTACAAATTTTAAAGTTCGTTTGCCCCAAACCCTTTAAAATTTGTTTAATTTCTTCCCCGGTGTTGACCTTTAATTTCGGGAAACCCTTTCCCAAAGGGGGTTGTGGGGGAGAAAAAGTTGACCACCCTTGGGACGACTCCGATCTGGGGTTTAGCCCCGTTTTTTTACGGGGCCACCCGGGCCCGGACCCCTTTTAAAATTAAAGTAAAACAGACCCCGTTAAAACCCTTCCATTCCCGGTTGCAGGATTCCCAGTTTGTCTCTGTTTCCATGCCCGGGGGGACGTCCTTCCGGGAGGAAAAAACGAAAGGCCCCTTTCCCTTTAAAATTCGCTTTTAAAGGGCGGCCAAAAATTTGGGGGTAAATCCTTTTTGGGTAAATCCGGTCAAGTTTGAAGTTAAAAAAAATTTATTTGATCTGCCCCTGAAAACGGAAAGGAGTAGGGGGGGCCGGCAATTTTTTAAAGGTTAGGGGGTTCCCAAAACAAAGTTTTGCCCTTTCAAATATTAAATATAGTCATAATACGTCATTAGGAGGTCATTGGGGGAATTAAAAAAAACCTTGTATAGAATCAAAAAAATTTTTATTGGCCAAAAAAAAAGGAAATTTGTGAAGAATCATATTGGGGTGTTCCCGAAAAAGGGCAGCAGTTGGAAACCTGGACTTTCCCATTAAACTGCCCCTCCCCAAACCCTATCCCTGCTGAGGGGAGAACCTTTTCCCAGTTTTTAATTATAGATTTTTGTGGGTTCCACTACCTAGGTCAAATTTCGGGGGAAAATAAATTTATTTACGATTATGGATAAAAGAAAACCAAATTTCCTGAAGAAATTAAAAATGCGTAGTTATTAAATAAAGCTATTCCCCAAAAGCTTTAACAAAATTCATTTCTTGTTTTGGCTTTCCCAAAAAACTTTTAAAAAAGGTTTAAAGGTATAACTTCACTGCCAAAGCATTTAGGGAAGTTTTAACTGGGTTTTGGGGATACCCACAACTACCCCACGGGGCCTTTCACCCTCAGCCCCAAGGCCCCTTTGGGAAAAAATTCCATCAGCCCTTTAAAAAAACAATGATGAGAAGTTTTTGCAGGGCCACTTTCCTAAGACTGGGATGTTTAACCTACCATGTTGCTGTTCTCGTCGAAAAACGGTTGCAAGAGTCTACGGGGTTTAAAAGTCCTTTTAAGCTGATTTTTGGGAAACATTTTTCCCGAGGTCCTCTTCGGGGGGGTCTAAAGAAGGAGGATGGGAGAAACGTTGTTCAACACTCAAACAATCCGTCTTCAAGGTTGCAGGTGGCCCACGTCAGTTACCCAAAGGGCCCTTAACCTAAAGCGGCCCCAAAGCAAGATAAAACCCAAGAGGTAGACAAAAGGGTGCAAAATTTCCCGCTCCTTCCACCCAGGGGAACAAGGTGTTGGTGCAGGAACCTATCCCTGGCCACCCTTTTAAAGCTTTTTTTAGGGGGGCCCTTGCAAAATGTAAGTAGATTATCTGTTTGAAAAATTATGGGGTACCCCCATTGAAAAGGGCCCTAAAAAATCTAAAAACTTCCCAAAAAGAATCAGTTAAAGTACTTCCAAAAACCCCAAGTAAAGTCCCGGAATGACTTTTGCCCTTTCAAACCCTCGGGGGGACAACTTTTTGACTCTTTGCCCCTCTATCTCTAAAATTTAAATTTTAAAATTTTCAAATTCTTTCCCCCTAAAGGGACCCTAGCCCTTTTTGGAGAAAAATTATCTGAAACACAAGCAAAAAATTTTTAACTGAGTTTTCTACAGTCTTTATCCTAATATTTTTTCGGATGTCCCAAAAAAAATTTTACGTTAGGTTCCCATGATGTAGATGTGGGAAATTAAAAACCCAAATTTTAAACTCTCCCAAAAAAAGGGAAAAGGGCCCTACTTAAAGGCGGGGAAGTAGAATTTTTGTTAAAGCATGGTTTAGTGGGGGGAGGATTTCTAGTCCATGGGCTTCACCGTGCTTTCCTTGTGAAAAAGGTGAGGGAGGGTTTTTTATGTGTCCCAGACTACCGTTTAAAGGGGAACGAGGTCACAAATTTTTGATGTTACCCCCTTCCTCGTCTGGATGACTAATTGACTTTTGGGGAAGGCGACTTTTTTGTCCAAAAATTTGATCCCCCTTAAAGGTACTATAGGTAAACCCTTTTACAGATTTAAAGGGGAGGAAAAACTCTGCCTTCGTAATTCCAGGAGGGAAAAATTATCAATTCACAGTTTTCACCTTTGGAATGAAAAAATTTCCCCCCCTTCCCTTCCAGAAAATTTTCCCTTGGTATTTTGGGGCTTGAAGGACGGCAGCGTTTCCTAGATGATATTGTTGTGGTGTCTGGGTACTTGGGATTTAACCCCCTACTTAGATTAAGGGTTGTTTGAGACCTTTAAAAGTTCCCATTTAAAAAGTTAATTTATCTAAATCTTCCCTTTGGGCCAAAGGCCCCCTGTCACTTTTCTAGGCCATGAAGTTTGGTTTGTGGTTAAAATTGCCCCCTAAACTTTTAAAGTTCTTTCTTTTTAAAAAATTATCCAGTTCCCCCATGATAGGGGAAAACTCTTCAAACCCTTTCCTAGGCTTTATAGGAAATTTTTCAGAAGATTCTGTAAGAATTTCTCGATATTGTGCCCCTCTTACCCCTCTTACCAGTCCAAAAAAATTCCCTTTAATTGGAGTCAGGGCTGTAAAACTGCTTTTAATAAAACAAAAAGAAATTTTTGTGTACTGCCCCCCATTTTTCTTGTCTCCAGGGCTTTCCAAACCTTTTTCATTAAAGGTTGATGCTTGTGGTTTTGGGGGTTTTTGGGGAGTACTATTACAAAATCGGGAACAACAAGTTTCGTGTAGCATTTTTCAGCCCAAATTCCCGCCACAAACGAGGGTTTCTCACCCTTGAAAAAAAAAGGCCCCCGCACTGGTACTGGCTTTGGAGATTTTTGATGTTTTTTGTTGGGGCCAGACATCGCAGGGGTCACGTCTACAGTGATCACAATCCCCCTTGATTTCCAAACCATGAAAAACCACAACACAAGGGTTAGCGCTGGACCTAAGGCTGCCAAACCCCATAAAATTTTTGATTAAATATATTGCCCGGGAAAAAAAATATGTTGGGAAAACTCTTTATTTGAGTATAATATTTTATTTAGGTTGAATTTTTATTTGTTTGGGAACCCCCTTTTTATGCTCTTTTTTTTTATCCCCCGGTGTGGGGGGGTTTTTTTTTTGTTTAGGGGAAAGCGGGCTACCGTCCCCCTGTATCTTGGACCCCTTTTCTTTGGGCCCGTCTGACTGCTGTTCACTCTGAGTTTAGGGTTTGGGGTTTTGGTCACAAAAAAAGCTGAGCTTATCTAAGAGTTGGTTGGGGGAGAGGAAAGGCGGTTTCCAAATTTTTTTGTGCCATGGCCCCGGGACGGTTACCCCTGGGAGGTGGCCCCCGCCTAATCCTGAGCCTTCTCGGGGTAAAGGGGGGTGGCATGCAAAGAGTTTCGTGACCTTTATCGGCGCATGACACACCCCATTTACAGGCTTTCTCCCCAAACCCGCGAACCAGGTTGCTAAGGTTGATTTATGGGGGCCCCGTCGTTCAAATGTGACC
Organism: Cherax quadricarinatus; assembly: GCF_026875155.1. NCBI lineage: Eukaryota > Metazoa > Arthropoda > Malacostraca > Decapoda > Parastacidae > Cherax > Cherax quadricarinatus. Next base: position 8,729,247 of record NC_069497.1, on the reverse strand, counting down.
AGGTTTTTGGGAAAAAAGAAAATGGGTTTGGGGAATCGCAGAGGTTTTTGTGGGTACCGCTCTCCTTCTCCCTTTTCATTCCCAAATTTGAGTGGTTTTAAAACACGGTTTCCCATTTTGGGGGCTTCTTTTTCTGCCTTTTTTCCCTGGGAAATGCAAATATACTTTTTCACTGTACATAGTGTACTTTTTGCTGTTCTAAAAATTTTTTTAAGGATAATATAAGTCTTAAATTTTTCTACTGTGTTTATTTGCTCCCCTTTTCACCCGGGGGAAAGGCCATTTGGAAATTTTGGGTTGTAAAAGGGGAGTACAGTTTGGGTTTGAGAAGGGGGGATTTTACAAATTATTTTCAAAAAAAAATAAACCCCCTTTTTCAGGGCCCCGTGGGCATGTTTTTGGGAGGGTATATGATAGTATTTAAAGATTTAAGATATTATGGTTGATTATGATGGGGTTTTTTGATGCGTTATGGGAAGGGAAATTTTGCTGATGTTATGTTATAGTTTGATGATGGTTTTGTAGAGCTATGATGTTATGGTATAGTTAGATGTTATGGTTGAGCTATGTTTTTTTGGTAAAAGTTATGATGTTTGGAGAGTTTTTGATGTTTTTGGGATGTTATGATGTTATGGTAGAGCATGTTTTAGGGTTTTAGTTATGATGTTTTGGTAGAAAACTATGGTGTTTTGGTTTTTAGTTTTGATGTTTGGAAAAAGCTATGTGTTTTCGGAGTCACGTGTTATAATAAGTTAAGTCGTAATTTTGGGGATTATTTTGGTTATGGTACAGTTGGGGTTTTGAAAAAGTTGTAATAGTACCGTGGTATTATTATAGTTATGGCGCAAAAGGTGTTATGGGTGGTTTTAAGTTTTTTTATGATGATTTGGGAAAAGTGGTGTTTTGGGGCGTGTATCCTTTACGTTTTGGGGGATGCAAAGCTATGGTGTTATTGGTGTTTAAATTTTTTTAATGGTGCTAGGGCGTTATGGATTTGTTATTGGGGTTGTTAAAAATAAAGTTTAGTGTGTTACGGAGGTGTTATGATTGAGTTTTTTAATTTGGGTTTTTTTTATGGTAGTGTTTTGAAATTTTTTTTAAGTTTTAAATGGTTGGGGTTTTTAAAAGTTGTGTGGTGTTATAATTGTTTGGGGGCGGTTTTTTGTAAATATTTTAGTGGTTTTTATAATTGTGGAGGGGGGTGTTGTAGTTTTTTTAGTGGTGTTAGTATTTATTAAAGCCTTTTTAAAACTTTTCAATGGTGTTATAAAATTTGTTCAAACGTTTTTGGTAGTGTTTTGACGGTGGATTAAAAAGTGGGTATTTTAGTTTCTGTGATGTTTTGATTGTGTTATGGTGTTAGGTTAAGAGTTCCGAGGTGCTATGATAATATTTTGTTATAATGTTATGATTATGGTAGTGTTATGGTGTTAGGGTGATTGTGGTGTTATTGTGGTGGTATCAGAATGTTGTGTTTCTGTTTGGCAGATATTCTTTTTGCGCTTTTCCCATAACACTATAAAGTGGAACTGTTATGGAAGAACACTGCTGCCTGTTATAACACCCCATAGTGCTAGTATACCATAGGCCAGTTAGTTTGTTCTAAACCATCTCCCATAATGGGAGAAGCTAGAAGGGGGAGAAGAATGGTGTGTTAATGGAGTTTTTAATACCCATTCAGGACATGGTCATATCTTTTTCCATTATACGTAGCAGATGCATTAATCCAAATAAAGGAACGACAGTGTTTACGAATCCTTCTACAGGAACGACAGTGTTTACGAATCCTTCTACAGGAACGACAGTGTTTATGAATCTTTCTACAGGAACGACAGTGTTTACCAATCCTTCTACCGGGACGACAGTGTTTACGAATCCTTCTACAGGAACGACAGTGTTTACGAATCCTTCTACAGGAACGACAGTGTTTACGAATCCTTCTAGGAACGACAGTGCTTATCAATCTGGATACAGGAATCGGATATGACGCTTTGTGTTAAGACATGCTGCTTAATAGGACTGAATATTGTTGATGCTAAACCTGTATGTTCTGTACTGCATGTGGGAATCACAGCCAGGCGATGCGGGAGGGGAAAACAAAGTGTAAAAAGAAGGGGACTGAAGGTAGGCCGGGAGTTAAATGTGATTAGAAGTGCTGGGATACTGGGGTAAAGCGTGAAGGGAAATAAAGCTGAGGAATTAGAAGAATGCAGGAAGACCATTTCTATCATATTAGACATCTTGATACAAGATATAAATGTAAAAGCAATGCACATGAAATTGCAGTAAATTGAAAAAAAAAAGTCGAAGAGCAGCTAACTAAGGATCATGGAGAGTAAGCAAGAGGTTTGATTCTAATGAAGCCTTAAACTTAATAATTAGGATTGTTAAGATCAGCAGGAAAGTGTTCGACCACACAAGGTCTGAGACTTAGAATCAACGAACCTTCTCAACCGATGCAGTAAGTGATATAACACTTGGAAAGAAGTGGTTCCATGAACGAGATCCAGCACTGGTTCAGAGACTACATAACTTGTCTTATTAACATGTTGGAGATCTGTTATAAAGTAACAGTTGTGAGACAGAAGAGGGACGGGCTGCGTAAATTTTCTGAGACTACAAGACAGCGTTTCATAGAGGCTGTGACAAAACTTAATGCGCAGGTAAGTATAACAGGGAACGTACTCCAGGAGATCAAAGGGTATCTTAGGGGTAAGAAACCAAGAGTAATAGTCATAGAAGATATGTAAGAATAAAGAAGAGTAACATGCTGGGTTTCACAAGGATCAATATTAGTATTATGTCTGGTTTATGTGAATGATATAACAGATGGGATTGAATGTGACATTTCAAAGTTTATTGATGTTTAAAACTAATGAAAATAAAACACCTGATGAGAACAGAAAGAGGCGACAAACTGAAAAATTGGTCAAATAAGTGTTTTTTTGCCTTCAATCCCTGCAAAGGTAAGGTTATGAAGTTTGGGAAATGGGCAAGAAGACCAAACATGGTGTATAGACTCGGAGGACAAAGGCTGCAGACCATGCTTAAAGCCCTAGGGGTGAGCTTGAGCCTGGTATATCGCCAGTAGCTCACATCAGCCGTAAATCCTCTACACTCAATGCTCATTTAGCAAATCTAAGATTAACTTTTCAGAATATCAGCAGTCATTTCCGGGCCTTTGAGCAACGTAAGACAATCCCATCTTGGAATGTAAAGCAAAAGCATGAAATCAACTCGTGGAAAAATATGGTAGGAACCAGGAGAAAGTCCATAAGTATGCAATGAGACTTGTTCCAGGGCTAAGAAATTTGAGCAGTGAGAAGAGACTAGACGAACTGAATGTAACGAAAGGGAGACATACATAATACTGAAGCAATTTGATAGGATAGACAGCTTCAGGCTATTTGAGAGGCTAGAAACAGGTATAAGCGGTGCAGGTGGAAGTTAAAGACACAGATGAGCCACAGGAATGTAAAGGAAGATTTCTTTAGTTTTTAAAAAGTGAAATGACCTCGATGAAGAAGTGGTGGAGACAGGCTTCATATACAGTTCTATGATTAGGAACGATAGGGTCCACAAGACTGGGAAGGAGTGAATTTTGCAAACAACAAATTGAGAAACGGAGCCAGGAGCTAACTTCGAATCTTTCAACCGCACACACACACCACACACACACACACACACACACACACACACACACACACACACACACACACACACACACACACACACACACACACACACACCACACACACACACACACACACACACACACACACACACACACAAACACCCCTGCAACCTCAACTAGGTGAGTACACACACACACACACACACACAAACACCCCAACTAGGTGAGTACACACACACACACACACGCACACACACACAGTAGGGACACAGCGTGCGCGAGTCACGCCTTCCGTTCTCTGCTAATATAAGTGTTTTTGAGGGCTACCCAAGTGTTCTGCAATGGTTGTTAAGTGTGTTAGGGTAGTGAACAATTCCTTTAAGCGATTTACAATCTGCCTGAGCCACATAAGTGTGGGGGGAGCCACAATTTTGTAAGTGAACTAGAAAGTAAAACGTGGGAGCGCAGTCAGAGCGGGCAGGCTAGTGTGGGTGAGGCGACTCTGCCACGTGTCACCCAAGAAAGTTAACAAAGTGAAACAATCGTGTGACCAGTGAAAGAAATACAGTGAATAGGGCACACTATATAACGAGAAGAAATTGAGGTGGATCTACGCCAGGACGTCACATCGAGCTGGACAATCTACAGGCTGCTACAGCTGCATTGCAAGTACTGTATTCACCTATGCATGGTTGTTTGGTTGTGGGGTTTCAGGTTCCAATTAACCACTAAGCTGATTGTGAATGGTCCAACTCTCCTAGCACGATAAAGAATAGGCACTCGAGTACTCAATAAGGAATAGCAATTGGTAATCTATGGAACAAGGCGAGTAAGATACTATAAGCTTAGGTGGTAGGACAAACATAAAGGGCAACATTGTAAGTAGGTGCGGGTCAAGTCCCAGGAGGGTGGGGGTCAGGTCACAAGAGGTTGTGGTCAGGCAAGGAACCACTGACACTCTACATAACACTCCAACGCACAATTCCACCTACTTTTCAGACACTTAATAAACCCACACATAATTCCACACATAACTAAACACACACACACACACACACACACGCAAACATACACACACACGCAAACATACTCACACACACACACACGCACACACACACACACACACACACACACACACACACACACACACACTCAGAAGTGTCCTTGTTTGCAGATGATGTGAAGTTAATTAGAAGAATCAAATCAGATGAGGATCAGGCAGCACTACAAAGAGACCTGGACAGGCTTCAAGCCTGGTCCAGCAACTGGCTCCTTGAGTTTAACCCTGCCAAATGCAAAGTCATGAAGATTGGGGAAGGGCAAAGAAGACTGCAGACACAATATAGTTTTGATGGCCAAAGACTGCAAACCTTACTCAATGAAAAAGATCTGGGGGTGAGTGTAACACCGAGCATATCTCCTGAGGCGCACATC
>NC_069497.1:8685275-8723679 GCF_026875155.1 Cherax quadricarinatus | reverse complement strand
TTTTAACATTTTTATCTTGATCGGGTTTGTAAATGGATCAGCATAGTCTCTAGCAGGAGTCACTGGCCAGAAATGTTAGGTTAACTAGATGCTTAGTCGTCAAATTTTCAGGGGGAAGGGGATGAGAGTGGAAACCGGGGGTTTCCCCTCATTCCGTTAACTTCCCAAAACAACGGGGGCTCTGTTTCCACGGGTAAAATCAAAATGAAGATTTTCTTCTCGGTATGAGTTTTTATCACGTTGAAATCAGAGTGTTTCATATTCATTTGCTACTAAATTTTACTATTCACTATTTTGTTTTTTTTGTCCCGGGATTTTTTGTACATCAGTGTTATATTTACATAGTTCGGGGGTGGACTATGAGTTAAAATTCGGCTTTATATTGAGTATATCTCGCCCTCGTTTTGGGACTAAACCTACGGCTTTTAAAGGTTTTTTTCTACTTCGTCCTCGTAATAAAAGGTTTTGAAAAAACCCCCTCTGTGCCTATATGATCATCAGAAAACACCCGCACCGTGTCGTCAACCCATCGGGAGTATGCGCACCGGTTTAGAACACACTTGATAAAGACTCAAAAAATTTAGGGAAAGTGAAAAAGGCTTGCAACAACACTTTCCAAGGTAAGGGGGAAATATCCTGCGAAAAAGGTAAGGAAAATCGGCCTGAAGACACTAGAGGACGGAGGGTTGGGGAGACAGATAACGACATAAAAAAATATTGCGGGGAAATTTAAAACAAGGTAAACAGAGACAGGTGTTTTCAGAATTTGAAAATTTTTTAATTTGAAAACCTAGGAGTAAAATTTGATTTTAAAGCTTTCGTAGTAAGATTGTCAGGAAGTGTAGGGTATATTTTTCTAGCGACGAGTGGAGGCAAAAAACCCACCAGTTTTAAGACGATTTTGATTAAAGCTCATGGAGGACGTAAAAAGAGGCCAAGTAGCGACCGGGAAAAGGGCGTGGCGGAGCTATGTCACCCTTGCAACCACAAATAGGTGATACGAACCCCACAACACCACACTCCACACACACACACACACCACCCCACCCACACACACACACCCCACACACACACACACACACAAACAACACACAACCTATAACCCGAGCATTCCCCGGGGAAACATATCAACCAGATAACTGCTGAAGCAAACGGGCGCCGGAAAAACCTGTAAATTCGTTCCGATCCCTTAGTAGAAATCGTTCAAGACACTGTAAAACTGTGTACATCAGGCCATACTCGGTATGCAGCCCCATTTGGAGCCCCCACCTATTTAAAACACGACAAAAAAATTGGGAAAAAATTGAAAAGGTTTGCAACAAGGCTGTTCCAGAGCGGGGGGCCCTACAAGGGGTTGGGGGAAATGGATGACACTTTGGAGGACAGGCAGGTCGGGGGAGACATAAAACGACATACAAATACGGGTGGAATAGATAGGAGACAAAAGGTTGCCCCCGAGGGGGGACAAAAAACAAGGGGTCAAAAATTGGGAAGTAAAGACTCAGAGGAGTCAGAGGGATGTTGGGAAGTATTTCTTCAGTCATGGGTTGTCGGGGAAGTGGAAAGCTAGAAATGATGTAGTGGGGCAGGAATCATAAAATTTTAAGACGAAGATGACAAGTCTAAGCGAAAAGGGGCCCTAGCAGCGTCAGTGAAGGGGCGGGGCCGGGGAGCTGGCTCGCCCCCGCAACCACAATTGGGAAAGGAACACACCCCAACACAACACACATATTTATATATATATATAATAAATATAAATATATATTTATATAATATAAACACTGATCTCGGGCTGAAGGGACTCGAACCTACAACCTTGGAAAGGTCGCAGTCTTTACCAATCTACCCCCCTTGGCCCAATCCCTTTGGCGTGTGCATGCGCTACACTTTTGACCCAAGGCACCGTTTCAGGAGAAGGCTTTCAGCTTTTCATCTCATCCCTGCATGCATCCCTTATAGGATTTTAACAATGGATTGTCCAGTGTGGGGGAAATTTGGTAAAGCACGCGTACCTTGTCCCAAGGTTCGTAGGTTCGAGTCTCCTTCAGCCAGGATATGTTTGGTATATTTCGCCTGCTCTCGCAAATTCCTTGTATATTTTTTTATATTTTTTTTTATTATCACATGCCGTTTCCCCCAAGGCAGGGGGGCCCAAAAAAGAAAAATTTCCCCCATATTCACTCCATCCTGTTTTGCCAAAAGGGGTTTACACTACATTTTTTTTCTGCAACTTTAACCCCCCTTTGATTGGGACGGGAATTCCCTCTAGGCTCTTGCCCGGCCGCGGTTTCCCTGAACCCTTTTATAATGTTTTTTTCCCCAACCCCAACAGCACGCAGTTTAAAAACCATTTGTCCCCATTCACCCCATAAACACCTCCCATCCCTGCTGGAAGCAAGCCCCCCACAAAACCCCTTTACCCCCCCTCCAACCCTTCCTCCCCCCCTACCCCCCTTCTTCCACACAAAGAACCTCTTAAAAGATTTGTTCGCTCCATTCTCTTTTACATGCCCGAACCACCCAAAAACCCCTTTCCTCACCCTCGGAAACATTTTTGGAATCCCGCCCCTCCTAACCCAAAACTAGAATCCTGCTTATTATTCACCCACACATTGCCCCAAAAGAATTTCCACTCCCCACCCTTTTTCCGCTGCAACATTCTCACCAGCTTCCACCCTAAAAGAGGTTGGTAAAACAATTTAACTTTCCCTCTTTCCCAAGGAAAAAAGTTCTCTGTCCCCACAACTCCAAAGTGCCCCACCACTCTTTTTTCCCTCATCAATTTATGATTCACCTATCTTTCTGACCCACCCGCTGACACGTCCACCCCATTCGAATCCCTTTTACCTCCCCATACCTCTCCCTCCCAATTGATATTCAATTTTCATCACCTAAACTTTTTGTTTCCTCATAACCTTCTCTTTCCTGTATTCACCTTTTTTTTCTTTTTTGCACACCTTCCAAAAACACCCCCAATCTCTGCGCTTCCTTCAGAATCTCCCAAAGGCCGTGTCACAGCAAAGAGCACTTGACAACCCCCCGGTTTTGGGTTCATCTTTTTCCCCCCCTGCCAAACCCGCATTTACTTCTCTTACAACCCCAACAAAATATTTAAACAACCCGGGGAAAAAACCTCTTGTCTAAGGGGCCCACTTTTAGGAAAAAAAATTTTTCCCCTTTTTACATACCTAAATTGACCCATATCCCGTAAAAAATCTTCACTGCTTCATAACCTCCTCTACACCTAACGGGAACATCCCACATTGCCCCCTATCCCCCCTGTCATACGCCTTTTCCCCAAAACCTAAATGACAAAAACCTCTTTGCCTTAAAAATATGTTCACTTATATGTTTCACTGTAAACACCTGGTCCAAACACCCCCTACCTTTCCAAACTCCTTGGTCATCGCTATCCTATTCTCCGTTTCTCTTAAATTTTTTAATTTTAACTCTACCCTACACTTTCCATACATCAAACAATTATCCCCCCTTTTTTTTTGCACCCTTTTTTCCCCCTTTTCCCTTTTTACAAAGGAACTTGCATGTCTTGCCCAAACCCTAGGACCTTCCCTCTTCCATACATTTTTAAAAAAAAAATTTCACCAACCACTCCAAAACATATCCCCACCTGTTTTTAAAACATTTTATCTTTACCCCATCAACCCGGGCGCCTTACCCCCTTCTTTCCATTTTAACCTCCCACCTAAGAACCTTCCCCCCCCCCCCCCAAGGGGCTCTTCCTCCCTCCCCCAAGAGAAATTCCTCCTTGCCCTTTCACAACCCAGCTTTCCCTTTTTTCATCAACTTTTAAACCAATTCCCAAAATATTCCCCCTCTTCCATACCTCAAACCCCTTTTTAATAACTCTCCTCTCCTTTTTTTAAAACTGCCAAACCCCTTTTTGTTCTCTAGGCCCCTTAACTTTTTAAATTTCCATTTCCAAAACTTTTTCTTTTTTTTCCAAAAAAATTTGTTGAAAACAGCTCCCCCCACTCTCTCATTCCCTCTTTTTTTAACATTGTTTTCAAACCCCCTTTTTAACCTCCCCTTTTTTTCTCCAATACTCTTCCCTCCTTGCATCACTTCTACTTTGAAAAAAACCTTCTTATGCTAACTTTTTTCCCTTACTACCCTTTACTCACATTCCCCAATCGCCCCCTTCTTCCCCCTGCCCCCATTTTCCCTGAAACCCACAAACTTTGTGAACACTCAAACCCAACTACATTTTTAAACCTACCCCTTTTCCTCTTCGCCCCCATTCCTTTTCTCCATTAGCCCAAATTTTTCCCTCCAATAGCTGTTTATTTTTTACCCTAACTGCCCCCTTTTTTTTGTTTATAAACCTTAAACCTTTCTCTTTTCCCCTGATGCTTCTTTTCCTCCTTGTATCCCACCCACCTTTACCCCTCAGTGTAGTACAACTAGAAAGTGATCTGAAATTCTTTTTGGCCCCTCGAAAAAAGGGGGTCCCTCCGGGAAAGTCTACTAAACCCATTTTTTTTAAACTACTAATACATAATCCAAAAAAACTACTGTCATTTCCCCCCTACATATATGGTTTAAACTTTTTTTATCCTCTTTTTTTAAAAATATTATTCCCTATAACAAAAACCCCCTTTCTATAAAAATTCAATCAAGGGTTTCCCATTATCTTTTTACACCGGGGCACCCCAAACTTCCCAACCACCCCCTCTCTAAAAGTTTTCCATTTTAAAGAATTCAGGCCCCCTCCCAAAAATTACTCCCCCTCATTTTGGGTTCAAAGGCTCCTATACATTCACTTAACATCTCCCAAAATCTCTCTCTTCCTCTCCCTTCCCTCTCTCCAGGTGCATACACCTTATTATGACCCCTTCCCCCGCTTTCCAAACCCTTTACTTTAACCCACAAAAATTTCTCGAATTTAACACCCTTTATTCTTTTTTTCTCCTTCCATAACGACTTTTAAACATTACGAAACCCCTTCCTTTGCTTTAACTCCCCTTCAGATACTCCAGTTTTTAACCCCAAATTTATTTCCCCCCCATGAAACTCCCCTTCCCCCTTTCAGCTTTTTTTCGTCTTAGAGCCAGGACACCAAACTTCTTTTTCATTCTTTAACATCAGCAATCATTGTTTTTTTTGTCATCCCACTACATCCACGCACTTTTTTAAAAAAACCCCAGTTTTAAAAGTTTTTCTTTTTCTCTTTTTTATAAATTATACGGAAAAGGGGTTTAAACTACCCTTTGCCCCCCGGCTTTTTAGTCCCCTCATACGCACGCATGGCTTACGGGGGAAAGTTTTTTTCCCATTTCCCCCCAGGGGACAATAGAAAAAAAAAAAAAGAACAAGAGCTTTTTTAGAATAAGGAAAAAAACCTAGATGTATGTATATTATATAGCATGGCGTGTCTGTGAATGTAAACCAAAAGTGTAAGTAGGGGGTAGCAAATACCCCTGTTATCTAGGGTGTTTATGAGACAGAAAAAGAAAACCAGCAACCTACCATAAATGCAAAACATTTTTCCCCTTGTATTATTATTTATATTTTTTAAAAAAAATATATATATTATATATATTATTTATATATTATATTTAATATATATTATAAAATAAAATTATATATTTATATATATATATATATTATATATTTATTTATATTATATATAATATATATATATTTAAATATATATTTTATTTAATAAAAGTAAAAAAAAGCGGCTGAGCGACCCTTCCGGTTTGGGGGGTGCGGGCTGAGGGACCCCTTTCCCGGGAAAAGGGGGCATCGGCTGGAGGACCCCTTCCGGTTTTAGGGGTTGCGCTGAGTGACCCCTTTCCCGGGGTCTAGGCCACAGCTGGGGGTCCCCTTTTTTCACATTATGTGTTTTTTTCCGGTTTAAACCTCCCCCTCGGAGACTACCTCCCCCTTGCCCCCCCCAAACCCCAATACCCCCCCGCCCACGCCCCCCCCCTTCGCGACCCCCCCTTCACGCCCCCCCGGCGCGCCCGCCCCGCCCCCGCGCCCCCCCGCGCCTCCGCCCACCCCCCGCCCGCGCCTTCTGCTGCGGCCCTTCTGCAGCGTCCCCGGGATCGCCCCCCCCCTCGAATTTTTTTTCCGTTTTTTTTTCGAATTTTTTTTGAATTAATTTTTTTGTGCTTTCCTCTCCTCGGATAAATTTTTTTTAAGGGTTTTCCCCCCCCCTTTCACTTTTTCACCCCCACCCCAAAAAATTTCTCAAAATAAAAGGTCCCCAAATTTTTCCTGGGATCAAGTTTTTGGGTTTCCCCCCCCCGGGGGTTTTTTTTTTGGGGGGAAAAAAATTCTTATGATCCCCTTGGTTTTGCCCCCCCACTTTCCCCCCCAACCCCCAAAAATTTTTTCTTTATTACCAATTTTTTGGTTTTCCCCCCTATGGGGTTTCAAAATTCTCCATCTCCTCGGTTTAAAATTTTTTTGGGTTTCCCCCCATGGGGTTTTCGAAATTCCCCCTCCGCTTTAACCCCCAAAACCCCCAAAATTTCCAATTTTAAAACCAATTTTTTTGGAAACCCCCCTCGGGGGGTAGCATGCTTACTAAAGGTCTAAACAAGTAAAAATGCCCTTTAAGAAGGGTGTTTACTCCGGTCAGTGACTCCGCCCCCAAAAGGTTGAATTTTGTGGGATCCTTTTAGTTCATTCAAGTTAAAAAGGGGGATATAGTACCTCCATATAGGGAAAACTTTTTTCACACCCAAAACCAAAATTTCAGGTTTAAAAAAAAATACCCCAATATTTTGTTTCTTTTTTATTTATTATACGGGCCATTACATTTCTGGTAATACAAAAAAAAAATTTCAATTTCTTTAAAAAAAGCAAAATTTCTTTTACTAAAAAAAACGTAGAGAAATTTTTTCTTCTCTTTTTAGAATTTCTGTGCATTTTGTTCAGGGTCGTCGTTTTCTTCCCATTTGTTATAAAATAAATTTTGGGGGGGGGAAGCTGGTGGAAAATTTTTGGGGGAAAAGCGGGCGGAAAAATTTTAAAGGGGGAAACCCCTCATCCCATACATAAAACTAGGAAGGAATTTGCCCATAAAAATTCATCTGGGCTCCATACGTTTTATGCAATAACAATTTACAACACATTCTCCACTCATATGGGGACGGGGGAAAAGGGGGGATCTCGGCGTGGGGTGGGAGTTCAATACCCTGGATAAAAGCGTTAACTAAACCCCCTTTGAGTAGGGGGGAAAATTCCAAACCCACATGAGGTCGGGGAAAAAGCCTTTGGGGTAGGGGGGGCGCAACAGCATCTCCTTGGGGGGGGGTAGGGGGTTGGGGGGGAAACTCGCCCCCAAAAAAACCCCAAAAATTTGGGAAAAAAACATTTGCTCCTGTCGGATTTATTTGCGCAAAATTAATTTAAAACAACCGTTTAAAAATTCGCACGGAAAAGAAAAAAAAAATTTCTTTTAAAAGAAAAAATAAGGCATATTTTTTAAATGCTTTAAAAAAATTTTTTTGGGTTTTAATACATTACGCTTTTTAAAAAATCTTTTAGGTGTAAAAAAATTTTTTCAATATTCACTTACCTTTTTACCGCAGGTGGATTATTTCCAACTTTCACAGGGTTGCAGTCTTTCTCCTCCTCGCAGAAACCTCCAAGGGAAAGTATAAATTTGGTTTCCCTTTCCTTGCCCCTACTTGAATGACAGTAGATGCAAAGAGGGGCCCCAGCAGGGCATTTATACCAGGGGTTGTGCCCTTTCGCCCCCTCAAACCCTTTTTGCCCCCTCTAAAGGGACTCTCCCCCAACCTTTATTATAATTCCAAAAAATTTTACCCGGTTTTTCAAAATTCCAGGTTTTGGGAATTTTACCCAAATACCCTTAAACAGAAGGTATATTGAAATTTCTCATATGCATATTTAAATTTAAAAATTTGATTTTCCCCTTTAAATTTTATTTCAAACCAAAACTTTAAACAAATAGGTAAAATTTTTCCCTTTACGCTAAAATTTTTTAACTTATAAAACAAAATATAGGAAATAAAAGGGACGCACAACCAATGATTTTTCAGTTGAATCCTTGATTAATACCGTACATAAAATTTTTCCCCTTGAATAAAAATTTTTCCTCATATATATTTGTATAATGTTTTAAATCCCCCCCAAAACTACCCCCAAAAAAATTTTAAAAAAAATTTTGTGTTTGTTCCATATTTGAAACCCAAAGGGCCCCATTTTTTTCATCTTGCTCTTTCCCAATTTTTAAGAGGGAAAATTCCCGGCTTATTTTTTTTCCTCATAATAACTTCATTTATTTTATTTGCGGCAAAACACCCCAAATACGAGGCGTATCTTCCCGTATGATTTTTTCAAGGAAATTTTTTAACTCTTCACAACTAAATGACTAAAACTGCGTATGTAATACAATGATCTTTTTTTCATTTATATTTAAAATCGCATTAGTTTCCCCCCAAACATCAGAAAAATTTCTATTTAAATTTTTCCGGTTTCCCAAAATGTCATACCCTTTTCCCAAAATTTAAACCTTTTTTTCTCAAAGTATTAGCTTTTTTAAACCTTTCATTTCGGGTAACACCTAATATAATTCTGCCTTGGGGGAAATTTCTTATATGTAACAATTGATCAGTCCCAAAACCCCCAGAAAATTTAAAGGTAGGTAATATAAAAACTCCGCATGTGTGGGAACTTACAGTCAATATTTAAAGGTGGGCGTAATAAAACCTACCGCTTTGTGTGGGAAAAACCTTACAGTCAATTTTTAAAGAATCTTTTCTAAATTTAATTGAAACCCCCGGGAAATGTTTTCAAATCTTCATTTTAAAAAATTTATAATGAATTAAAATTATTTTCTCCATCATATGTTTTTCATGTCAAAAATTTTTTTTAAATATCTTATTGGGTATAAACTTGCCCCCCAAGGGTTTTATCTGCGATCAATTTTTGATTGATTAAAAGTCAGAATAAATGTTTAAATAATGTTTCTTGAAAATTTTCACACCCCCTGGGGTTTTGCCCTCAGTTTGAATTCAAGAAATTTAAATCTTTCGTATAGGGAAATTTAATTTTTAACGATCCATAATTTAAGGGAAATTTTAAATTTTAAAAATTTATAGTTTTTTCCGTTTAAATTGGAGCCCATAATTGCCCACGGGGGGAAAGGGCAATTAAAGGGCTCAATGAATTCGACACTATCCGGGTTTAATTCGTGAAAACTATTTCCACCCGCATAAAAGGGGAAACAAGTATTCACTTCATTCTTTAAATTTCCCTTGTCTTTTTTAAATATCTTTCTTAAATTTCACCTAGGAAAATTTTTACTACTTGCTGTGTCTTTTTTTCAAAAAGAATGCTATTCTTCCAATGTTTTTCAAATTTTTGATGGGGAAAAAATTTTAAAGCATTTTTTTTAAAACCCCGTTTATGAAAAAAGTGGTTCGTTCTATAAGTTGTTCATTGAGAAACAAACACACAGTTTTGAATATTTTTCTGACTTATAGATTCACAAAAAAGGGGCCTTACTCCGCTCCCAGTGCACTCCCATCCTCATTTTTTAAATTTTTAGGTTAAATTTCCCCAAGGTCAGATCTTTAAAAATCAAAAAAATTTCCTTTGAACTTTGTTTTTAAAATTCGGGGAAATTTATCAGACCCTTTTTTTTTTGGGTTAATATTCACATGTGCGTCTAGCGGTTAGGGGAAATCAATAAGGGGCATGTCCTGGAATTTTGGGAACCCCTCAGTTATGGAATGAGAATAAGGGGGGGAGGGGGGCTTTTGACCCCCCTGGTGTAACGTATAGAGCACCAGCCGACATACTAACAAAATACATTAACAATAAACAAAAATTAATTAAATATTCCACTTTCTTTTATTTTTAAATTTAAAACCCTTTTAAAAACCAATCTTTTATTTCCCTCCGGAAAAAAAAAACTTCTGTCCGACCCCTTCAATGTTTTTCACCTCTATTTCTCGAGAATTTTTCAATCCCAAAAACATTTTTAAACTTCTTTAACACTTTTTGGTTGCGTATTTGGAAATAATCCCCGGAGAAAAAGGAATTCAATAAAAATGGTTTTGTTTTTCCCGGGCCCATCCCCCGAAAAATTGACAAAAATCCTCCCGCCCCTCCCCTACTTTAATAATATGAAAACATCAAAACCTCCCCCTTTTTAAACCCTCGAAGTATAAAAAGTTTTCGGAATAAATTCCCCGGGAAGGAGGGGAGAAACTGGTTCCATTTTGGAGGGTTTTCGTTCAATTTAACTAAAATTTGATCATTCACTCCTTTTTATAGGTTTTAAAATGAAAGTACACATACAGTAAAACTTTTTGAAATTATTTTTGAATTAACCTTCCTTTTTGATCAGCGAGCAAAAATTTAACTCACTTGATTAAAATTTATTTTTTATTGGGGGGTTTGTACATTGTGGGGTATAATTAATTTTAAATTGTTAATATCAACAAACCCCCAAAAAAGAATATAACTGTCCCCAAAAATTTAAATTGGGATAAAATCAAATCACTATAAAATTTAAACATATAATTAATCCCGGGTTTGGGGGGAAGGGGGCTTTTTTTCCCGCTTCACCCCAAACTCTTTAAAAATTAAATTTAATTTTTTTTTTTGGGTTTAAAGCCCTAAAAAATTTTCATTCCCAAGAACCCTAACAAAACGTTTCCCTTTCCCTTTATAAAATTCCAACCCCACAAAACCGCTAGTAATAAAAAAAGGGTAGTATTTTTTTTTTTTTTTAAAGGGAAATTTAAACCACTCTGTTTATTCCTGGATGATTGTGAACAAAATGGTTTTTGGGGGATGATAATACCCGTTATTTTTTAATGCTTTAGCAAAATTTAATTAAAATCCTAAATTTTTTTGCTTCAAAACCCTTTGGGTATATCCCCCTCCAAAAAATTGTCTCATTTTAATTTTTTAAAGGGATTATTTATTTACTGTAAATTTCCAAAATTTTACATATCTTAAAAAATTTCTTTTGGGTATAAAATTGTGTCTTGGGGAAAATTTAAATTTTTTTTCCAGAGAACCTCAAAAACAATTTTATTTTAAATATAATGGATATATAATTTTTTTAAATTGAAACCCAAAGGGTTTGTATTGGGGGGAAAAAAAATCGAGACTTGAATGTTTACGACTTTATAAAAAGACGTTCAGCCATCCCCAAACACTCTTAAAACACAAACTAAATAAAAACAAAAAACATCCAGAGTTTTTTTTACTCACCTAATAATACCATGATTTTTTTCTCTCCCCTTAAAACGCCCCCTTTTGTTTTAATTGTTTTCTCACTTTTTTTATTCCTCAAAAAACCCCAAAATGAAATACCTGATATATTTAATAAATCCCTTTTTATTTCTGTTAAGAAATCAAATCGTTCTTCTCGCTATTTCACATTTTTTTTTGAAAAAACTTTTAAAATATTTAAATTAAAATTACGCCCAGTAATGGGGGTAAAAAAGGTCCCCATTCCATCCCAACCACCAAAGGATTTTTTTGAAATTTAATCCCCAACATTGATTTCCCCATATTTTTACTTTTCTCCCCACTCCCTCTTATGTGCAGAATCTTGACAAATCGGGGGTTTTCTGGGGTTTTTCACCGAGGTGAGACAGGGGGGTTTGACCTGCCAAGGGGGGATTTGTTTTAAAAATTTGCTTTTTAACCCCCTTTAAAAACATGCACCCCCCCCACCCCCTTTAAAAATTTTCCCATCACCCCCCGATTTTATTTACTGGAAGGTTTTTTCCGTTTCATAACTGAATTTGGGTAAAAGAAAATTTTTTCATGATTTTTTAAAAACAATCCGAAATAATATTTCCCTTTTGGAGGTAATTTAATATTTAAGAAAGTTTTCCCAACCTTCTGAAACCCCAGCAAAATTTTTTTTTTTTTAGGGCTAAAAAACCGATTTTCTTACAAGCTAGTGTTTTAAAATTTTCGTTTTTTTTACTTTTTAAATTTTTAGGGTCTAATGGTTTTTTATTCAAAATAAATTCTTGAAAATCCCCAACTGATACAACTTATGTGCGTTTTCTTAAATGTTGAATAAACCTTCCGATGTTTTGCGGGGGGAAAACTATTAAGTAAAAATTTAAATTTTTTTAAAATTTTTCAAAATAATGTTTTTTTTCTTTGTACCTTCAAAAAACCCCTTCTTTGACCCACAATTAAAAGGGGAATCAAACCTTTATAAGATCCCAAATTTTAATGCTTTAATTCCCCCAAATTTTTTTTTCTTTTTCAAT
Organism: Cherax quadricarinatus; assembly: GCF_026875155.1. Lineage (NCBI taxonomy): Eukaryota > Metazoa > Arthropoda > Malacostraca > Decapoda > Parastacidae > Cherax > Cherax quadricarinatus. Next base: position 8,711,428 of record NC_069497.1, on the reverse strand, counting down.
AACCCCTGCCCGATAGTATATTCTGGAGGGGAATGTTTGGGGTAAAATTCTTCGCGTTTTAAAAATGTTCCTTTAATTTTTTTCACCTTTAAAATCTTTCAAATGATTTGTTTTTTATGGGTTTGGGAAAAATTATTAATTCTATATTTTTTTAAATTTTTGTCCTCTTTTTTTTGTGTGGGGAAACCCCTGGGTTAAACGCGGTTTGATCGCTAAGAGTCACTCTTGTTTTTGTCTCCAACAGCCAATTTTTTATGATTCGTTTTTTATTGGATCTTCCATTTTTATAATTTATTTAGAAAAGAAATTTCCTTTTATCATTCAAGGTGTTCCCTGGATTGCAATGGGGGTTTTTCCGCCAATCCCCCCAGTGTGGGTTGAATTTTTTTTACGCATCTACTAAATTTATTTAACACTTTTTTAATAATTAAAAAGTATTGGGACTTGTCCCTAACTTTATAATTTTACGTTTCCCTCGTTTGCAAACCTCTCTTCGCAAAGGAAGCTTTTTTTTTTCAAAAAAAATGATATAATTTATATGCTTATCTGGAGATAAATTTTGTTTCCTGTTTATTTAGAAACTCCCTGCCTTTAAACTGTAAATAATCTCGATATAAATTTTTCGGGCCCTTTTCCCTTTTCCAAAATGTTTTTTTAATTTCATGTAAATGCCTTTGGCCCGTCTTTTTTTTTCATGATATGCCCTTTTAAATATCTTTAAAAAACTTTGATACACACGAGAAAGTATTTATTTAACCTTTATTATTTCGGGTAATTTTTAAAATATTTACCCAAATCACAGGGGAATTCACTTGGGTTTGGGGGGCAAATTATTTTTTTTTTTACGAGGGAAAAATTTTTATTTTAAAAAAACGAATAAAGTATATGATCTTTCTGAAAATTTTAAAAAATTTTTTGAAACCCCTTTCAAGGTTTTTGGACGATCGATCTTTTTTACAGCTGTTTTATAAACTGTTTACCCCAAGAATTTACCCGCAGAACCAGGGTCTCATAAAATTTTCCCTTAATTTTTTTTCGCTCCATTGGGATACAAATTTTGTAGGGAAACCCCGCCGTAAAAACATTGGTTTTGCAAACTGTAATGCTTCTGGTGTATTTAATGCAAGGGCCCATTAAAAATAAACCCAAAAGGGTTTAACGTTTTTTTTAGCAGATTTAAAAATTTTTTACAAATTCCCTTTTTTTTTTTCCGAAAAACTTGTTTGGGCCCCAAATCTCTAAATTGTCCCAAAATCCCCTTTATTTTAAATAAAGCAAAATGCGGTGGGGTTTTAAAAACCATTTGGGCGGGAAATATAAACGTCCCTCCGTGAAAAAAAAATTTTTAGTAATCAAATTTAAAGCTTTTATTATGATGCTACCTTTAGTTAAAAAATTCGAGAATAATTTTTACTGTTTTCCCAGCTTTTAAAAATTTGTCAAAAACAATAATTTTTTGTATTTTTAAAAAAAGGTTTATGGGAATGACATTTTGCGGGGCGTTTAAAAATCTTTACTTTAAAGGTTTAAATTTTTGGGGATATCTCTGAATTTTTTGTTCAAAAGGGGTGTGGTTCACCCCGGGATATTATTTAAGGTTTTGAAAATTTTCATGGTATTTCCCTTTAAATTTAATTTTTTTTTGAAAAAAGATTTGGCCCCTATTCGAATAAAACCGGGAAAGTAATCCTTGATGGATAACGAAATATATCAACGTCACAGTGGTATGTTGTCAAGTTTTAAAATCTTCCCCAAAAAAAAAAAAAAAAATTTTTTTTTAAAATGGTCTTAAAAAACTTTCCCCTTTTTTAAGTTTTAATGAACAAAAAAGGGGGTTTAACCCTAGAGAGGTGCTTTTTACAACCCGTAAGTCTTTTGGGGTTTTCAAGAAATTTTAAAACTTTTTTTCAATAAGGGGGAAGCAGTTAATGGGGAGGGACTGCCCATCGAAATTAGTTACTTTAGGGTGGCGGCTGACTGACCTGAGTTTTCCGCAGAGTTTATGTTCCCACCTTGGGTGTGAATCGCATTAAAATTCCCTCTGTCTGACCCGTGTTTCCGGGGGGTGTGATTTTCTACCTTGGGTGGGAAAACGGGATTATACCCGTGCGCGGGGGGGGAAAGGGGGGGCCCATATAAACTTAATATTTTCTCAGAGCGGGGAAAAGGGGGGGTTTTTATTCGGAAAACGATAAATAACTAAACCCTGGGTTTTGAAAACGCCCTTACATGCGTCTGTCTGTCCTGAGTTGACCCAGGTGTGAATTTTTTTACCCTTTGGGGGTAAAAAGCATTTCATGCCGTCTGGAAAAAATGAATGAGTTGGGCGCAGGGTTCGGGAAGGAGAAAAAGGTGTGATTTTTCTACCTTGGGGGTGAACCGAAATTTTTTGGGGGGTCGGAGGGGGGGGGGGTGTTTCAAAAATCATGACGCAATACTTTTTGGGGGAAAGGGATATAAGCTCAATTTTCCTCAGAGGCCCAGGATTTTTGTTTCCCTCCGTCAACCTGAAATGACCTCATTTTCCCCACAGTATTCCCCTCATTAAGTTTAAAAGGGCCTCCCTCTTTTCCAAACCCCACAACATTGGGGGAAAGGTAAGTTGTACTTAGAAAATTTTGTTTTACATGTTTAAATTTTTTTTAAGCATACGAGTGAAAAATTTTTTTTAATTTTTTTTTTTGAAGCATCCCAGTGAAATTTGGGGTTAAATTTTTTTTTAACATACGAGTGAAAATTTTGGGGTTAATTTTTGGGTTTAAGCATTCAGTGAAATTTGGGGAATTTTTTTTGAAACTTTCGGGAAATTTGGGGTTTAATTTTTTTTTAAGCATCGATGAAATTTTTATGGGTTGTGGGGTTAATTTAAATGAAATTTTTAAAAAAATAACATATATTTGGGAAAAACTTGGAACATTGGGGTTTTAAGGGGAAGATTATCGATTAAAGGAGGGCGGGTTTTTGTTGGTAATCAAGAAAGGCGGGTGGGGCAACGCAATGAAAAGGGGGGTTGCAATTGGATAATGATGGGCACGGTAGAAAGCCTTTTTGGAAGAAAGGGTATAAAAAAAAGGGATTTTCCAATTGGGGATCTTTTTGTTTTTTAAAATTTTTGCTAGTCACTCGAGAAAAAAATTTTTTTTTTCTATTCATGAAATCTTTAAAATTTTTTGGGTTTTGGGAAATTTGGGAAAAATTTTTTTTTCCCCTGTTCTTGAAATCTTAAAACTATTTTGTAAAAATTGTGAGGGTGACCTTCTTTTCCCCCTTACTGAACGAAAAAATTACTTTTATTGAAATCTTAATATTTTTTTTGGGGGTTTTGAATTTTGGGTTTGCTTTTTTTTCCCCTGTTCAATTTAAATTTAATATTTTTTGGGGTTTTGAATTTTAATTTCTTTTTTTTTCCCCTGTTCATTTAAATCTTTAAAATTTTTTTTTGGGTTATGAATTGGATATGCTTTTTTTTTCCCCCTGTTCATTGAAATCTAATATTTTTTGGTTTTGAATTGGGGTTGCTTTTTTTCCTCTGTTCATTGAAATCTTTAAAATTTTTTTTGGGGTTTTTAATGGGGTATAAAATTTTTTCCCCCTTCAGGAAAAAACCCTGAGGGGTGTTGTCGCACAGCTTGGTGGTGGAGTGCTAGTGTTGGTACCTCAAATGCGGAGGTTTCGGATACTTCTGGTTTAGAGTGTAGTTTGGGAACCCCACAATTTCGGAGGTGCGGGGTACTTTTGGTTTAAGTGCTAGTGTTTGGGACCTCAAAATGCGGAGGGGCGGATTTCTTCTGCCTCCATTAATGTTTAGAGAGCAATTAAACCCCGCATGACGTGTCCCGCAAGCAAATAGTGAAGATTTAGAGCCCAGGGGAATTTTTACATATATCCAGAAAATTTTTTAGGTAAAATTTCATTTTGGGGAAAAATAGGGTTCCTTTTAAATTTTTAACAAGAGTTAAGAATGTATTTTTCATTTTATAGGGATTATTTTATTGAAAAGATGCGAGAAAAAATGTATGAAAAGTTTGCCTCTACAATGTCGGGTCAAATCCAAAACCCAAATTTTAGTTTTTAAAAGGAAAATTACGTTTAAAACATATCGGGGGAAGATCAAAAATGGACAATTTGGGGATAAATTTAAACGTTTGAGTTTTGTAAGTTAAGAGGAAACTTTTGAATATTTTATCGTGGGGGGGAACAATATTTAAAAAATACGGTCAGGTTTCAAATCAGGAAAGGGTTTTGGGTGGGTCATAGATAAATCGAAAACTTTTATTTTTCGAATATTTAAAGTTTTTTTCAGAGTGCAAAGGGGGGCGTTGGGAAAAACCCGGGAAATGCGTGGGAAAACAATATTATTTAAACCCCGAGATTTTAAGATGGGTTTTTGTTTTACTGCGTGCTTTTGCCGCCTATCAAATTTATAAAAAGAAAAAAGTCATGGGGAAAAAATTCGCAGAGCAGTTACTTTTAAGAAAAGGGTGTCCCTTTAAACAAGCAAAAAAATTCTTAGATGTTTTTTCCCCTTAAACCCGGGAAATTAGGTAAATTAGAGAAGGGGAAAAAAAAAATGTCATTATATTTTATCAATTAAAAAAGGATCAAGATGGAACCCTTTAAAGGCTATGTGTTTTGAAGGGGGGTAAAAATATAAAGGCATTAGTGCGCGTTATTGTTGAATGAAAGACAATTTTGTTTTAATCAAAAATTTTGGGCGGGGATGTTAAACGATAATGAAGGACGTGATGGAAAGAAAACCCCTGTCTTTGTTGTTTGATGGGAAATTGTAAACACAGGGAAAGGGTTTGATAAACCACGAAGATGGATGTTTAAAACAAACAAAGGGTTTTCGTAAATTTCCCCTGGGGAAAGGGGGGAAATTACACTTTTAAAAATTTTGTCATTCGCATTCCAACGAATATATCGGTGTTTTTTGATTTCGAATGTCATTAACACAACTCTTTCCCCCCAGGTTTAAAAAATTGGGGTCTCGTCATAAAACCATTGCCCATTGTTATATTTTTTTGATCGCAAAGGAGAAAAAAGTGTGAAAAAAGAGTTATAAAGGGGGAGGATGCGGGTTTTTCTTTTTATTTTAAATGTTAGTGGTGAATGGAATAAAATTAAAAATTTAAAAAACCCGTATCTGAAATCCCAAAAGGCAGAGGAGGAAAGATGAGGTATGATTTTTCAAACACTTGTAAATTATTTGGTTTTAAAACCTTCAAAAAAACCCCAAAAACAAACATAAACACCAAAGACCCTACTTTTAAAATTTTAAAAAATTAAAATTGGAGCCCATTGTGCTCGGGGTAATAGCCTGAAAAGACAAAAAGGGGGGGAAAATTTTTGCTTTTTTTTTCAAAACTTTTTCCCAAAGATTTTGGAATAATTTTTAAAGGGAAATTTAAGTTGATAAAAATAACTTTGAAATTCATTCGAAAAAAGGATTCAAATTCTTAAAGTAGGATAGTTTAAAGGTTTTGGTTCAAGATTCACTGTCTTTATTGAATGGATCTCTTTTCCCCGTTAGCAGAACAAAAAAAATAAGGCCCGGGAAATCCCTGAAAAATTCAGAGGGCTATTCCCGGGAAAAATTTGCCCCCGATGTTTACCTTTTTTATTAAAGGAAAACAAAATTTTTTTGTTATGATTTTAAATTTATAGTTTAAAAGGCTCGATGAAACAAAAAATTTCCGGGGAAAGATATTTTTTTTAAATTTTTTGGAAAAATCCTATACCAAGAAGATTATGAACATGATTGAAAGTGTTTGGGGTTGGGTAAATGTAAGACCTTTTGGGATTAAATTTATGTTATATCTCAAGACAGATGTTGGTTTGTTAGCCGATGTCTTCATGGAGTGGCCGTTACACTCAAAAATTTTTTTATAGCTTTGACGTTATAATTATATAAGTTTTTCCTTTTTCATTGGGAAGGGAATTTCCCATTTAAAAATAAAGTAAGTTTTGGGTATGATAATTCCCATGAATTTTATACTTGATTAAAAGGGAAACTCAGAGGAGGGTTTTTCGTGCGCCCAAATTAAAAAAATTTTTAAAACAGGGTAATCCTCTAAATTTTAAACCCTAATTTTTGGGTGTTTTTAAATTTTTTATCTAGATTTTAATTCTTTGGGATGCAAATGCGTTTGGGTTGGGGCTCTTCCACAGAATGGTATCAGAAAATTAACGAATTTACGGAAGAATGCTTTCCTCGATTGGGGGATTTTAATAATGTTTCCTGTGAAGGTTTAAAAGGGATATTGGGTAGAATGTTTATCCAAGCACATATCCCCCCCGGGAGCTAGGCTCATGGGGAACTTTCCCTTTAATATTACCCACCCTGAATAAAATCAGCAAGATTTTTATTCCCTTTTTGGTGAACTTTATTGAAAAATTTAAGGTAAAAGTCCCCAAATTTTTAATGGGAAATTTTTGGGGGTATTTATCTCAGAAAAATTATTTGTTTAGTCTTGAATTGGGTTTCAAATTTTTACTGGAACTTGGGGGTTGGGTGGAAAAATTTTTTAAATTTAAAAGAATAAACACAGACAAAAAATTTTTTTTAACCCTTTTAATTTTCAACTCTATTGCCAGAGAAAAGCTACAAGATGCCCCATCAAATCAAAAGCCTTCAAAATTTAATAATAAGCCAATTTTTTTGGGGAAAACAATTTTTGAAAAATTTCCAAAATATCTGAGAAAAATAGATAACAAAAATGAGAAAAACATTTTTTAGAGCGAGTAAAGATCCCTTTTTTAAAAAAATCACACAATTTTTAAAACAAGGGTGGTGGGTTTGACATTCCCAAAAAAGATATAATTTTGAAGTTTTAAACAACCACTTTATCTCGGTTTTTAAAAATTTTTGAGATAGCTTAAAAAAAAATTTTTACTTTTTTGGTAAAAGTTTTAAAACACATTTTTGGTGATGTGTAAGACTTCTTTATACCCAACTGGGCCGGAAAATTTTTAGCTTGAAATGTAAAGATTTGTACACCGGGTTAAAAAGTGAAAAAACCATTGTTGGTTATAGGATTTTTTTAAAATTTAAACCCGGGGCATCCCCTTTTATGAGAAAAGGGAAAAAGGTTTAGCTGGTTTAATTTAAAACTAAAAAGTGGGGATAACCCAAATTTGCGAGTTATACCCTGAAAGCTTTAAAATTTTTTTGTCAAATTGCTGAAGGAATTAACTAATGTTCAGCAGAGCCCAAGGGGGTTTTTTCCCTTTGCAATTTTTGCCATTATTAACCTTTCAAGATATAAAAAAGTTTTTTTCAAATTTCAGATAGAGAATTATTCGGGGTTAAGTCTATAGGTTAAAGTAAAAGGTTTAAAAATGTACAGTAAAATTAATAAGAGAAGGGTTTTTCTGCCTTTGTGTTAAAAAGATATCTTTGGGAAAACTAATGAATCCTTGGGTTATGGGGGAACCCCATATTCCACCATCTAAACCCTAGGAGAAAAGAGTGTTTTATTACCAAAAAATGGTTTTATAATAAATAATGAAAAAAAAATATTTTTTTATTAGTGTTATTTCCCGAAAAGTGTCCTTTTTTGATGATAAAAAAAATTTGGGGGTTTAAGGGGTGAAAATTTTTTTCCCATGATGTTGGACTATGTCCCCCTTAAATTTAAATTTAATGAAAAAAAAAAGGGGCGACAAATTCAAAAACCCGTGTGCGCGTGACGTCACTACATGGGCCCCTTTTTAACTTTAATGAAAAATAAAAGGGGTTTTGACAAGTTTTTCAGCTTTGTGTGCGCGGTTCATCACGTGACGTCACTGACAAGGGGGAAGTCGACAAGATTCACTTGTTGTTTTGGGCGTCCCCCGACCCCCCGAGTATAAACCCCTTTTTAGGTCATTTTATTGGGTTTTGCCTGTAGTAAGCATTCTTAAACCCCCCCCCGAGGGGAATCCAAAAACCCTTTATCCCAAAGGGGAAAGGAGGGAAATTTTGAAAACCCCAAGGGGGAAACCAAAAACCCCGATCCAAGGGGATCATTTAAAAATTTTGAAAAACCCCCAAAGGGGGGAATCCAAAACTTGTTTTATCGAGAAATTTTTTGGGGGTTGGGGGGGGGAAAGTCGGGGGGGGAATGGGGGGGTGAAAGTGGGGGGGGGAACCTTAAAAATTTGATCCCAGGAGATGGGGGAAACACAAAAAAAATGAAAATTTAAAAAAAAATTTGAAAAAAATAGGAAAAAAAATTTGAGGCCGGGGGCGATCCGGACGACGCTGCAGAACGCAAAAAGAAGGGCGGGCGGGGGGCGCGAAGGGCGCGGGGGGGCGCGCGGGGGGCGCGCGGGCGGGCGAAGGGGGGTCGTGGGCGGGGGTAATGGTTGGGGGTCAAGGGTGAGGTAGCCCTCGAGGGCGAGGTCAATGTCAAACCGGAAGTAACACCTAGGTGTGAAAAGGGGACCCTCCAGCTGCTGGCCCTAGACCGGAAGGAGTCACTCAGCCGCACCCCTAAACCGGAAGGGTGCGCTCAGCCGCACCCCTAAACCGGAAGGGTGCGCTCAGCCGCACCCCTAAACCGGAAGGAGTCACTCAGCCGCACGCCTAAACCGGAAGGAGTCCCCCAGAGGAAAAGTTCACTACTAACATACTATGTTATGCTCTAATGTTTTGTGTTGTGTGAAGGTCAGTTAGAATATAAAACTAATACTGTGATGTAATGTACTGAGATGTTTAAATGTTAACATATATTATACCTTGAATGGTGTGGCACACAATGTTATTTCTTCAATCCTAATGTTTATAATATAAGTAATACTTAACGTCAATGTTTAGGTGATGTTTAAGACGTAACTGAACATTATTCTGCTCATAGTAATTAAAAGTAGTAAGTTTCCATTTATGAATAACTGCTAACTCTCAGATAACCGTTATTGTAAAAGTAACACCTGAGTGTTTGTCAGTAAGGTGTTACCAGTTATGTAACACCTGAGTGATTGTCAGTAAGGTGTTACTAGTTATGTAACATTTGAGACATTGTCAGTAAGGTGTTACCAGTTATGTAACACCTGAGTGATTGTCAGTAAGATGTCACCAGTTATGTAACACTTGAGTGATTGTCAGGAAGGTGTTACCAGTTATGTAACACTTGAGTGATTGTCAGGAAGGTGTTACCAGTTATGTAACACCTGAGTGATTGTCAGGAAGGTGTTACCAGTTATGTAACACCTGAGTGATTGTCAGTAAGGTGTTGTTACCAGTTATGTAACACCTCAGTGACTGTCAGTAAGGTGTTACCAGTTGTGTAACACCTGAGTGACTGTCAGTAAGTTGTTACCAGTTGTGTAACACCTGAGTGACTGTCAGTAAGGTGTTACCAGTTGTGTAACACCTGAGTAACTGTCAGTAAGGTGTTACCAGTTATGTAACACCTCAGTGACTGTCAGTAAGGTGTTACCAGTTATGTAACACCTCAGTAACTGTCAGTAAGATGTTACCAGTTATGACAGTTTCCTCTACAAAACAATTAACTAAACATGATGAATATGAGTGCAAGATTTGGAGAGAATTTTTATATAGAAATTGTTGGGAAACAATGTGATTCCTGGTGGATATTACCAGACTGACTGATAACATTAGTAGTAGTAGTAGTAGTAGTAGTAGTAATGATAATAGTTGTAGTAGTGGTGATAATAGTAGTAGTAGTAATGATAATAATAGCGATAGTAACGATAATAGTTGTAGTAGTAATGTTAATAGTATTAGTAATGATTATAGTAGTAGTAGTAATGATAACTGTAGTAATATTAATGATAGTAGTAGTAGTAGTAGTAATGATAATGGTAGTAATATTAATGAAAGCAATAGTAGCTAGTAATGATAATGGTAGTAATATTAATGATAGTAGTAGTAATGATAATGGTAGTATTATTAATGATAGTAATAGTAGTAGTGGTCGTAATGATAATGATAGTAATATTAATGATAATAGTAATGATGATGGTAGTACTAGTAATAATGATAACAACAATGGTGTTAATTCTAGCAGTAGCCTAAACTCCTCTTCTGTTCTTTCTATTGGAAAGTCAGTCATCAACACCAGAAGGCACAGAAACTAACCAAGTGTCACTAGTAACTGAATCCTTTCAACAACATGACACAGTTAACGTCCTTACCAGAGCACAGTCTAAGGTAAAACCTATACATCCGTTGATTTTTTTGCCAGAGGAAAACCCATTGAGCTTTCTCACATAGATTTAGAGGGTCTTCAAAAGACCTGTCCTTCCATAGAGGAAACCCGGAAGTTAGTGTTAACAGACAACGTGATTCAAAGAAAGAAATTTTCTTATAAATTTGTATATAAAGATAATCTTCTATTCAAGAAAACAGTTTCAGCAGAAAATCCTAATGACGTGGGAAGAAATCTGTTATTAACTCCTAAGAATTGCTGTGAGATTATTTTGAAGATTTCTCATGATCTGCCAGTCTCTAGCCATTTTTCACATAGGAAGACCTATAAGAAAATAAAGGACTTGTACTTCTGTCTTAGGATGTCTTCGGACATCTATAACTATTGTTTGTCGTGTCACATATGTCAACTTTCCTTACAAAAGGGTAGAACAAAGAGTCCCTATGGTAAAAAATGCCAATTTTCTCAGCCCCATTTGCTAGAGTTGCAGTGGATATAGTTGGTCCTGTCACTCCTCGGTCATCAGGAAGTCATAAATATATCTTGACTATGCGTCTAGCTGAAATCCATTACTTCAGTAGAAGTTGCAGAAGCACTACTGTCTATTTTTTCAAGGGTAGGTATACCCAGGAAAATTCTTTCTGATCAAGAAACGCAATTTACCTCTGAATTAATGGATCAAGTTTATCAAACTTGTGGGTTTTTCAACCTCTTTTACACTACACCTTACCATCCAAATTGTAACGGAAGAGTGGAACGACAACATGCCTTCCTAAAGTCAACATTAAAGAAACTTTGTATTCTTAAACCAGCTGACTGGCATATGCTGTCTTTGCAATGCGTGAGATTCCAAGTGATTCCCTTGGATATTCCTCTTTCGCACTGCTTTATGTAAGGCAGGCTCGGGGAAACCTCTATTTATATTAAATGAACTGTGGTCCAAAGTTTATTAAACCTGAGAAAAAGATAGAAGAAAACCGCTGATTTTATTGTCAAGAACCTGAATATGTCCATGGAAACATACAAAACCTTTTTTAAACAAAAGAGCTCTAAAAGGAAATTGTTAATTTCTTGGGGCGGACTGTATGAAGTAGTGAAGGTCTGTAAAAAGGGTAGATTATCTCTTGGATGTAAAGGGGTAAGATAATGTATCATATAAATATTTGAAACTGTACCACCGTAGAGAAGTTATCTTTATTTAAACTCCTTTGATGAAGATACTGCATCTTACAGCTTAGTTAAAAGTCATGATTCTTGTGAATGTAAAGTTTGTATTATAGATGACGAGTCTCGCACAGAATCGAAGGAACTACTTTATATCTTAACTGTTGATTCTCCAACGAATAACTCAAACACATCAACATGAACAGTGAACTATCTAGTAAACAAAAGCCCTCAAGAAAATGCTTTAGTATATACTTTTCGACGAAATTCACAGAGATCCCAGGACTTACCACTACCGTTGTACACAAACAAGATTGAAGTGTTAGCTCAGTAAGACGGAAAATCTATCCTGTCCCCGTTCACTTACGGAAAACATTTGAAAATGAAGTCGACAAACTCTTAAAGTTAAATATCATAGAACCTTCTAATTTTGCTTTCTGTTCACCATGTCATGGTTAAAAAATCAGATAATTCTTATAGACACTCATAAGATTTCTTTAAATTTAAAACATCACTAACTGGGACGCCGAGCCCATGCCGGTATTCGATCATTACTTGTATAAATTTCATAACTGTAAATTCTTCTCTAAATTAGATATCTCACAAGCGTACCATCAAGTATCATTACACCCAGATTTCAAAACCCATACACTGTTTCCCCTACTCATAGAGGACAATAAAATATCGCACAATGGTTTCGGCTTGGTCACCGCGTGTCCCCACGTATATCCAGCTTATGAAATAGTTCTTTCTGACCTCAAGAATGTTTAGTGTATTTCGATAATATCTACAACATGACTCATGTCTGGGAGGATCTCTTACTACACTGTCGTTTTGTTTTAAAAAGACTAAGAGCTTATGGTTACAATTAAACAACAGGAGTGTTTTCTTTGCTATTTCAAAGTACAATACCTCGAGTTTATTGTTTCTGAGAATAGTTTATCACCCCTTCCTAACAAGACGAAAGCAGTTCTAAACAGCACCTTCCTAACTACAAAGAAGTTGCTAAGAAGTTTCCTTGTGTCAGTAAATTTCTATAAAATTTTTGTACCTAATTTAAGAAGTCTGACTTCCATTCTCACAGACTATTTAAAAAAGAATGTAAAGGAACCTCTTGTTTGTTATGAAGAGGCTATGCAAAGCTTCGAACAAATTAAAAGGATATTTTCCAACCCCCCAGTTCTAAAATTACCAAAAATTAAATAAAGTCTTTTGTCTCCGAACAGATGACTCCCATTCAGGACGCGGTGCTGCTCTACTACAATTTTATTTTTATTTTATTTAAAATACAGTATACATTACACATGGAAGCAAACATTTGTCCAAGCCAATCGAACATGGAACAACAAATTAAAGTAAAAACATACGTATACACAATCCAAAAAAAAAAGGGAACACTTCACACAAGTGTACCAAAACATATCCAGAGAATCTACTCCAGCACACTTATACATTTATGCCAAGTTTTATACACAAAACAATTCTTAAAGATAAAAGCCTCACTACCATTAAAACCTTTTACATCCCCCAGCAAAGGTACATTTATAAAGTCGTAATATGTGCTCTGGAAGTAAAAAGGTACCCCCCCCTCATCAATACCAACAAAACAATGACATACTATAAGACGTAGGATACTACTTGCTCTAAGTAACAATTATGAAAACTTTGCCTCGCATACAAGGCCGGGTTGCAATCCTGCCAAGACTTCTTAATACACTGTATACCCTATAGCAGTATTAATACATAACTTTCACCGCTACTTGAATCATATTAATACCTGCTCCAACAAGTCTGTCTAAAATTGTTGTATTTACACAAAATAAATATACTTTTTTTATATTACATTACAGATACTCTTACATGTGACTTGAAACTTTAAAAATAGAAAAGGGGAAACAAACAACGTGTACTTAAAATATATAACACTACCCTGCACATACAGTGTCACACGACAAGTACTATATAATCTTAACCAGGCCTCTGAAACATTATATGTTAGGCCTTATATGCCAACATACAATGTCACATAATATTAAACTGTACCACGTTGCTCATTACAGTTTATTTACACTTCCGAGCCTTCCGATGTACAGGTACTGTGTCCTACAGAATGTTCCTACAAGAAGGAAATCCCGGATTTTGTATCACATCATTTTCTAAGCAGTCATATGGCATACCATAGTAAAAACCACATAGTATTTTGCTTTCTATAACATCTTGAATTTACTCTCACAATAACGAACAGCCATTCTCACACGCACAAATACTGTAAGATTCTACCCTTCCACTCACCTTATATACACAATGATATAGTGCTACAATACACTACGTACATGTACTATCCAAAACCTTCACACAAAAAGGGGGAACACATATGTGTAATACCACCACCCACACCACACTCGCTACACAGGAAAAGCATAAATGCATTAGGACAAATCCAACCACACACCCTAAAAGCCATCCACACATCCTCACTCAAGAAACTAGCCCGTCGTTACCCCTTACTTTACACTTAAATTCCCTAAATCCTTCAACCTAAAACCTCGGTTATCCCTCAGTAAACACTGTCTCCCACCTTCCCCCATAAAGCCCCTATTGCGACACTTATTTTCTATAAATGGGGGCCCCGTAACACCTTTATTATTTTATCCACCCCACCTCCCTCACACCACCTCCCTCACACCCACCTCCCTCACACCACCCCCCTCACACCCACCTCCCTCATAGCCCAAGACGTATAAATAAAATCAGTGACCACATACGCAACCGCATTCACCACCATCTGACTCATCCCACCTATATCTAAACTTAACATCCTTAACACCTGTAACCCTTCCCCACCCACTAACCTAACTACCCTACCTAACCATACCCTCACAGCTTCTAAACAATTACAAAAATACACCGCATGAAAAATAGTCTCCAAACATCCACACGCTTTGCACTCCCCTCCCTCCCTTAGTACTAACTCCTATTAAATAACACAACACCAGACGGCAAGATTCCATGTAAAAACCTAAACATTACCTCCCTTACACCTGGTTTAACACGCAATTGCCGTAAGCATTTCCAGATATTCCCCCACGCACACATTGGGTATGCCCCCTCAAATGCCGCCACCACAGACCCACCCCCAGCCCTCTAAAGAACCCTCAACCTTGAGTCGATGTGGTTAGTCCATCAATCTTGAATAGAATACGGCATATGAGCGGAGAAGCAGCTTATAAAAACCCTAAGCAGGAGAGGTGGGAGCATTTGTAGGTGGTGTCACATTTGTCCAGTGTGGAAGCTCCTTTTCCGCTCATATGCCGTATTCTATTCAAGATTTATGGACTGACCACATCGACTCAAGGTTGAGAGCTGATTACCTAATTTTCCTCCTGTTGCTTTAAGTTTCTCCTTTGTATGGACTGTGAAGGTATGAAAACATCAAACATCTGCGCGATCAAACTAGCCGAAATTCACAAAGAGTGGTTCAATGCGGTTCACATCAAGGCGGGTATGGAAGAGGTGCTCTGGGGAGACAAGCCTTCGGGTTGTGTCCTGCGGAAATGTCGGGTTCGACAACAAGCAACATCCCTTCTAAGTTTTGGAAGTATGCACCCGGTTGGGTGGATATCAGACTAGTCAGTTACTTTCTAATACGTTACCATGAGTTTTTATACTGAACCCTTTTGGGTTTTAGGACAAGCTTTGACGAAGAGCGGGAGGGGGGGGGGGAGTTCATGAGGGTAGTCTGCTGGGGGAGGGGAATTCAGAAAGGTCATAAGTTTAAAGGGATCGGGGGGTACTAGAGGGTAGGATTCATGAGGAGGAGGTCGAAGAGGCGATATTTAAGATGAGTAAAGGGAAAGCACCAGCATAGATGGTATATCCCAAAGAATTTGATAGGACGAATTGGGGGCACATCAAGCAATGCTTGGTTGAAGTATTGATTGCATGCTCCGAGAGGGGGAGTTGGGTACGTCGCAGCGTACAGGGGTAGTGGTGTTGGTGCCCAAAAAGGGAGGGAGGAGGGGTCGAGTGCATATAGGGCAATCTCTCTCATGTGTTTCAGACTGTAAAATATTCGCAAAGGTGCTAGGCAACAGGATGAGAAAAGTCAATGGATCGGTTATTCATAGGGGACAGCTGGGTATACCAGGTAGAAGTAAAGAGGGAAGGCATGGCCGTATTAGGGAATTCTTGGGGGAATGTCAAGGGGGGGGGTGGTCCTAGGGCTTGATTGGCAAAGCTTATGACTGTGTTGACAGAGATTTATTAAGGCTTATTTTATTGAAGCAGGGTTTTGAAGAAGGAATAGTACGCTGCTTTGACACTTTGTATGATTCAGCACTGGTAAGAGTACAGGTGAACGGTAAGTTAGGGCAGCCTGTACGTATGGAGCGGGGTTTGAGGCAAGGTTGCCCCCTCTTCAGCTGCTTTTTGCCTGTGTGCAAAATCCATTTTAACGATCTGGTGGATGACGTTTGGGAGGTGGGTTACAGGTTAATAATCGTGCGTGCATAGTCGGTTACGTGGATGATACAACGATTTTGTTAAGAGGGGAGGGAGATTTGCAGATCGTGGGTAAGGTTGTTGCGGCTTTTGGGGCGGTAACTGGTATGTGTTTTTTAACAGAGCAAAATCGAACTTATTGGAGGTGGGTACGTGGGTGGGTCGGTTGGTTTGGGATGGTTTGTCGGTAGTGGTGCAATTAAAAATTTGCGGATCGTGTACATGGGGGAAAAGGTGGAGGGTAGAAGGGTAAATTCTGCACTGGTTTTTTTCTTTTAAGGGTTACAATGTGGGGTTTACAGGTTTTGGGTATTGTGTGGTTACATGTTATAAAATACTAATTACAGAGGGGGGCCCCTAGGACATCTAGCATGGGTGGGCAAATTTTGGGCAGACTTAGATTAATTCTTAACATTAAATGCTTACAGATTTATGGTATTAAGGCTAAGTGAAATAAATCATAATTTGTGAGTTTAGCAATGTGAAGCTTTTTTTCTATATTGGGCATCATAGGGGTGACG
Source organism: Cherax quadricarinatus (assembly GCF_026875155.1). Taxonomy (NCBI): domain Eukaryota; kingdom Metazoa; phylum Arthropoda; class Malacostraca; order Decapoda; family Parastacidae; genus Cherax; species Cherax quadricarinatus. The sequence goes on along the minus strand of NC_069497.1, from coordinate 8,695,089 downwards.
TGTACTTAGCTCTGTGAAGACCTGTTTTTGCGCTCTCTACGGATTGAAGCAAGATGCCCTCCATCGAGCAACTTTACCAACAGCTTAAGGAAGAATTGAGGATGGCGAAGATGGGGATTCGGCGACTGACCGAGGGAAAAAAAGAAGATTCGTTTGTAGTCCTCCCGTTTGAGTCCTCAGGTCAAGAAGGGAAACTGGTCAGTGGCTGGACGCAGGGAACAAGTTTACAATCAAGAAGATGAATGGAAAGGTAGAAACGATGAAGAAGAAAGAGACTGCAGTGGAAACATCTAATACATTCTCAGTGCTACCGACGAATGTGAGTGACTACTGGGAACGTCACAATGAACTACATCCAAGGAAAGGGAAGAATATTGTTGTTGTCGGGGATAGCCAAGTTAGGTTTTATGGATAGGCGTTCTGCTTGAAGGACAGGAGTAGGAGACAGAGGGTTTGCTTTCCTGGGGCTGGGATGGAGGATATTGTTAGCCGTCTGGATGACATCATGAGAGGTAAAGGGGCAATCCTATTTTCTGTCTCAGTGCTGGAGGCAACGATGTTGGCAGACGTAGGAGTGAAGACCTGATTAGCAGGTACAAGTCAGCAATAGAAATAAATTTGGAGGAAGGGTGGAACCCTGTCATATGTGGTATTTTGCCAAGGAGAGAGTTGGAAATGAATGGTTGCCCAGGGCAATTAGTGTCAATTGCTGGCTGGACAAATACTGTAAGGAAAATGCGGTAACATTCATTGACAACTGGGACCTCTTCTATGGCGGAAAAAGAATGTTCCAGGATGGGTTACTTATCTACGTCTGGGGTGGGTCACTGCAACTCAGTGGAGGGAGCGTTAGGACTTTAAAAATAGTTAGTGTATGGGTTTTGCGGGGAAACATGAAGTCCCCCGTGTAGTAATATGTTTTAGGGAACTAGAATACAGAACGAGGTAGATATGAAACCAGCGACACGGTGTAAGGACAGATAGGTTTAGTAAAAAACGGAAATGAGCGAGGGTAAAGAGAAAGGGAGTCTTTCAATGTTTATTATCTAATAGCCGTATGCTAGGAATAAGATGACAGTTGGATTAGTTGCTAGTGCCCGTAACATGATTATTGCCTTAACCCGAGCGTGTTTATTCAAAAGTCGGGACATGCCTGCCCCGGATTCACATTCAGGTTTAATTGTTCCAAGTAGACAGAAGTATCGGAAGGGGGTAGTTTTGGGACTGTATCCGATCGCTTGACTGTGCATAAAAACGGGTATAGTCTTAAGTAACGCATACAGGCTTTTGGATAAATTTTCAGAGGGCATGAAAAACGATTTTAGGGTGATATACCGTCCCCCAAACTTAATAGGGACCAGGAGACTTTATGGAGGAAATTTTAAGCCACAGGGGACATAATGTAGTAATTCTATGAGACTTCAACTTTATCATATTGATTGGAATTTCTTGACTGGGAAATTTTGATCTATGACTTCTTAAAGTAGTTAGGATTGTTTTTTGAAGCAGTTTGTGACAGAAACCTACAAGGGAAAATAACCTGGGTTGAATTAGTTTCTGGGACAAACAATGAATCCATGTTAATAAATTTGAAATTTCAGAGGGAAAAGGGTGCTAGCGACCACAAACAAATTCATTTAGTTGAATGGGAAATACGATAGTAGCGATAACTCAGTAACAGTCTCAGATTTTCGTTAGCAGATTACGATGGGCTTAAGAGACATTATCATCTGTTTGACTGGGGTAACGAAAAGAAGCTATCAATGTGACAGTTTTCTGAACACTATACATGCTGCTCAAGAACGTTTAATTCCGTATGAAGAAATTGGATCAAAGAGAAATGGACCCAAAATTGTGAACTTAGGCCGAAATATCTACTAGGCATAAGAAAGGAATTTAAAGGCGTATCAGAAGAGGTAAGGGTTCATCTTATGAATCAGTATTGGGCATTAAAAAGGGGATAAGAAAAGCTAAAAGGGACTATGAAAATTAAGCGCTAGGATTTGAAAACTAACCCAAAAGTTTTTTTTCCAGGGCTATAGAACAAAAGTTAGAGATAAGATGGCCCCTAAAAATAACTATGGGCATCTTACTGACAAAAAGAATGAAAGTGCCGATTTTAATAATTTATTTCTCTCGGTTTTTACACAGAAAGACACTAAAAATTTTCCAGTAATTAATTTTTAATGGGCTAGAAGAGATAAATTAGTAACATCACAGTCACTAGTGAGATGGTTGTGAAGCAGATAGACGCTGAAGAAATAAGTCGCCGGGTCCTGATGAAGGTTTTTTCAAGGGTTCTTAAGGAAAGCAAAATGGAACTTGTGAACCATTAACTAATATTTTTAATTTATCTCTTCTACAGGGTGTGTCGATATGTTGAAATGCTAATGTAATTCTATTTTTAAAACAGGGGACAAGTCGTTTCCATCAAATTAACCGCCAATAAGCCTGACCTAAATTGTAGGCAAAATTCCAAGTCAATTGTAAACTGAGATTTTAAGAAGCCATCTCGATAAGCATAGCTTGATTAAATGATACTCAGCATGGATTCACAAGAGGCCGTCTTGTCTAACTATTTTTCAGTGGGCCCGCTTTAAACGGCGTTTCACTTTACGCGTTCCACTAATACGGTCATTTCAAATTATGACCCAAAATCGCTATACGCTCCCCCCACCTGACTTTCTAATACGTCACCGTCCCACCCTGTTTGTTTACATTCTCCGTGAAACTCAGTATCATAAGTCTCTTCCATTTTCTTCTGGAAACTCCAAAATTCAATGTTTTAAAAAGTTACAAATTGTTATCACTTGTCACCTAGTTATTGTATACACTTGTTTTCACCTAGAATAAGTAGTTATTGCTATCACTATGTTCACTAGTTATTGTTAATCACTTGTTCACCTAGTTTTTGTTTCAGTTGTTCTCTATAATAGTAGTTATGTTTCATTGTTCACCTAGTAATAATAGTTATTTTATCACTTTCCTCACCTAGTTATTGTTTACACTTGTCACCTAGGAAGTAAGTTATTGTTTCCTTGTTCACCCAGTAATAATAGTTATTGTTATCACTTGTTCACCTAGTTAGCAAGTAGTTATTGTTATCACTTGTTCACCTATTAGTAAGTAGTTTTGTTATCCCTTGTTCACCTAGGCCTCACCCAGATTACAGCCCAATTCTGTCTCCATGTTTACAGAATAAGACATAAATTCGTTAAAACATTCAGCTAGGATACTAAATTAATACTTATCATTAGAATCTTTCCCTTTTGAAGAAGATTGAAGACCTTAAATTTACATTCACTTGTTGCGAAAGAAAAAGGGGAGACATGATCGAAGTGTACAAGTGGAAGATGGGTTTTAAATTTAAAGGGGATATAGCTAAGGTCTTGAGGATATCTCCCCAAGAGAGAACCCGCAGTAAGATTCAAATTAGAAAAAGTTTAGGTTTAGTAAGAACATAAGAACATAAGAAAAGAGGAACACTGCAGCAGGCCTGTTGGCCCATACTAGGCAGGTCCTTTACAATTCATCCCACTAACTAACATTGCCCAACCCCAATTTTCAATGCCACCCAAGAAATAAGCTCTGATGTGCAAGTCCCTCTCAAATCCCACCCCTCCACTCATGTACTTATCCAACCTAAATTTGAAACTCCCCAAAGTCCAGCCTCAAAAACCCCAACTAAGTAGACTGTTCCACTCATAAAACTACCCTATTTCAAACCAATACTTTCCTATTTTCCTTTTCTAAATCTAAACTTATCTAATTTAATCCATTTACTGCGGGTTCTCTATTGGAGGACATCCTCAAGACCTTATCTATATCACCTTTATTAATACCATTTTCCACTTATACACTTCGATCATGTCTTCCCTCATTCTTCTTCTAACAAGTGAAAGCAATTTAAGGGTCTTCAATCTTTCTTCATAAGGAAGATTTCTAATGCTATGTAAATTTAAATTTTGTCATTCTATGCTGAATGTTTTCTAACGAATTTATGTCTATGTCTATTCTGTGATATGGAGACCCGAATGAGCTGCATAATCTAGGTTGAGACCTTACTAATGATGTATAAAGCTGTAATTAACCGATGAATTCTGTTGCTTAACTTCTTGATATAAATCCCCGTAATCTATTTGTTTATTACGTACACTTAGGCATTGCTGTCTTGGTTTTAAGGTTGCTGCTTATCATAACCCCCAAGTGCTTTTCACAATCTGTATGGCTAAGTTCTACATTAATTAACTTGTAATGCTAGGGTTATGGGACACTCCCGACTTCAGAACCCTTTCATTTATCTCACTGAACTGCATCTGCCACTTTGCTGACCAGGTATTGAGTTTGTCTAAATACTCCTGAAGTTCCCTGATATCTACGTTTGAATCAATTATCCTGCTATCTTTGTGTCATCGGCGAATTTGCTCATTTCACTAGTAATTCCCTCATCAAGATCATTGATATATATAAACAACAACTTGTTACAGATCCCACTCGGATTTAACCCCCATTATGGACACTCTCTGCTTCCTGTCTGTGAGCCATGACTCGATCACGAGAGCACTTTTCCCCCAATGCCATGTTGTTAAAGATTCGCCGGTATTCTCCCGGCCCGGGCCCTTCCAAGTGGTGGCCGGCACTGGCTCCCTGTCTAGGGAGTGTCTGAGACCTAAGTCTCCCATGGAGGAGGCACAAGTACCCCCCTCATCTTGTAAGGTACAAACTCGGGCTCTGGCACCAACCATGCCCTAGAAGGGCAATGCATGGTGTCGATCGTGCTAGCGCTGTGCTCTCCTGTGTGGAGTGTCGTGTGTTGGTGTTCATTTTCATTCATGTTGATTCGCAGGTCCTTCTGGCCCAGTCTTCTCCAGATGGTGACCCGGCAGTGGCCCCCCGGGTGGGGGGTGACGATAATCATCTTTCTTCTTTCTTGGCCCTCCGGTTGGAGGATGTCATCTTCTATCTTGCGCTGACTTCCCCAAAGAGAAGCGCAGTCGGGCAGATGGCAGCAGTTACAGGTTGATTGGAGCCACACCCCAGCTTTTAGCGGACAGCAAAGTGCTGGGTGAATGGTCATGGATAGTCGTGCTAGACGAGGGTACCGTCTTCAAGGTCCCTATTCTGAAGGCATCCTGAATTTCCTCTTTGAGGTGTACTTGACCTTCCACAAGGTGTTGGGTGTTGGCAGTGAGTAGTCTGGTCATGTCTGCAGTGGTGTATGTAGCAGTTGGTCGTAGGTATAAATTGACTGTTCCGTCCTGGAGGTGATGATGGATTTCTGAAGACAGCATTGTGTTCTTATACTGCTTGGTTGTGTAGAAGTATACACCCTTCAGATATCGGACTTGTTGTGGTGCAGCAGTGTCAGTGACAGTGGCACCGTGAGGTGCATCCGCAGTGTCTTGTGTTTTTGCTTTCTTGGCTGGTGGCTGAACTGGTGAAGGCGAGATTTCCGACTGGTCAGTTGCTCTAGCAGTGCATGAAAGCGGTAGTGGACTCTCATTGGTGGGTTTTGCCGACGTCTCAGAGGTCTCTGATTGGTCCATCTCTGTGTCTAGTGGAGGTTGTGACAGCGGTGGAGCAGCGGTGATGCTGGTAATATTTGCAGTAGATTTTAGGATCTCAGTGGAAGGTGGTGATGCAGGGAATGTGAGGCCAGGCATATTATTTAGTTTGAAAAGTTCTTTGATGGTGGTGTTGAAGGAACCAGGCTCAGCTGCATTCTGTACATGAGCATACATAATGCAACAAAGAATCTTGGTGGAGTCGGCAGTAGGTGTGGCAGGGAAGTGGTGGGAGCAGCTTGCGTGGCATGTAGTATCTTGGTAGTGTCTGCTTGAAGTTTGGGCGATAGCAGAATATGTGGTTGCTTGTGGGTTGGGTTTCTTTTGTTGTTGTTGTTTCTGAGTATGTCTCTTCTGGTAGGGCACCTGGCAGCAAGAGTATGGTGGGCATTCTTGCAGTTCAAGCATTTAGGTGGTGAAGCAGTAGTGCAATTCTTGAAGTCACCCTCACGGCCACAGGTGGAGCAGAACTTCTTGTCCTTGGTAGGACAATCATTTGTGGTGTGTAAGTAATGATAACAATTATAGCACTGTGAGATATGTTGGGAAATTTTTCTGCATCGATGAAGGCTGGGCTGATGTGGAATAGTGAATAGCCCGGCCCTCAGCGAGAGCTCTGGCTGCCATGTTGACGTCACTGAAGGTGACCTTCAGCATGGATGAAGCATGGGTATTTTAGTAATGAAGTCCACCTTGGCCCCAAGGGTTCTTTGCTTCGATAGATGACTTGATTTCTTCAGTGGCCTGTACAGTGATAAGGTTGTCGAGTCGCTTGAGGAACACAGTTCTCCTGGCCCTCAGTGCTGGGAAGTCAAGACAAGAAATCCCTGGTTCTTAGAGTGGTAGTAGCATGGTGGTAAGTAGTTTCTCAGCTCTGTGTCGTCTGTACAGACGACAACAAAGGCCTCTTTGAGCGATAAAATCGCATTACATTTGACTTGCACCCTGCACTAACGACAGCTGCAAGTGCTAGTTTGGACGACTCATTGGTTGTGCCACTCGCTGGTTTGATCTTTACTCTGTTAGAGTAATGCATCGTGAGTAAGCAGTGCTTGGTGTAGAATGAACTGATATGCTCACTACTACTACTTTCTTTAACATTTCTTTGGTGGGGAAAACTCTATCAAACCTTTACTAAAATCTAAGTAAATAATATCAATTTTTATCGTGATCAACAGCCTCAAAAGCTTTACTGAAGAAAGTTAATAAATTGGTTAGACAAGAACGGCCTCTCGTGAATCCATGCTGAGTATCATTAATCAGATTATGCTTACCCAGATGGCTTCTTATAATTTCAGCTGTAATTGACTAGTAATTTGCCTATAATTTAGGTCAGGCTTATTGGGCGGTAATTTGACGGTAACGACTTGTCCCTGCTTTAAAATTAGGAAATACATTAGACATCTTCCACATATCAGACACTACGCCTGTTTGAAGAGAAAAATTAAAAATATTAATGGCTCACAAAGGTCCATTTTGCATTCCTTAAGAACCCTTGAAAAAAGCTCATTAGGTCAAGCGACTTATTTTGCTTCAGTCGGTCTATGTGTTCATAACCATATCACTAGTGACTGTGATGTTACATAATTTATCTTCTTCTGGCCCACTACAAAAATTAATTACTGGGATATTGTTAGTGTCTCCTTGTGTAAAAAACCGAGAGAAAATAATTATTTAAAATGGAGCACAAATGATTATTTAAAATCAAGCACAAATAATTATTTAAAATCGAGCACTAATTAAAATCGAGCACATAATTATTTAAAATCGAGCACATAATTATTTAAAATCGAGCACATAATTATTTAAAATTGAGCACATAATTTTTTAAAAAATCGAGCACATATTTTAAAATCGAGCACATAATTATTTAAAAGACGTGCTGTGCTCCAGTTACATGGCATCTACGACGACTGTAGCTAATTGCTACACCACGGACTGAAGACTCACCGTGTCCTTTTCAAAGGCTGCCCGCGAAAGGGAGCTGCAAATGGTACTCCACGGACAAATTCCGGCAATCCTTCGGAAGCTAGTGACAGGTCACCATCTGGCCCAAGACTTGCGTCGAACTTCTCTCCTGGCGAATGTATGATCTGCTCCGGCTGTGGCCGGAGCAGATCATAAGAATGGAGGAACACTGCAGAAGGCCTACTGGCCCATGCAAGGCAAGTCCTTATCAAAATGACCTCTACCCAAAGCTACTCAAGAATTTACTGCCGTACTCAATGACACAAATCAAACCCAGCCCCTCCACTCATATATTTGTACAATCTCTTTTAAAACTACCCAAGGTCCTAGCCTCGATCAGCCTACTGGGAAGATTGTTCCACGCATCCACAACTCTGTGCTTTCTAAATCTAAATTAATCCAATTTAAATCCATTATTTCTGGTTCTTACCTGTTCGACACCCTCATTACTTTATTAATGTCTCCTTTGTTAATGCTCGTCATCCACTTTTACACTTCAGTGATATCTCCCTTCATTCTAAGTCTCTCCAGAAAGTGGATATTTAAGGCTAATGCTGAAAATTTTAAATAATAAAATACCCAGGTGTAAAGCACATATTGCCCAATATCATTCGTCTCTCACCCTGCGGGCTGAGAGGACGCTTTCTGACCTGCTCTTGCTTACACCTGGGCGAACCGTGTACTACAGTACGCAAAGATGGCGGATCGTCAAGGTAGAAGAGTAAACACGGTCTGTGTGGAATTTATTCGTGGCTCTCTCAGTGGTGCAACGATGCATGTCTTGTTTGCCTACCATCATTCGCGACGTCTATGGCATCCCCACTGAGGAATTTTATGGTGTGGCTCTCAATGGGATGTCGAGGTTTTTTTGTAAAATTCGCAAATGCCAGCTTTTACTCCAAGATTGTGGAAGCTTTTCAAGAGAGGAAAATGGCGGTGAATCAGCCGTAGAGGTATGTCTGCATGACGTCTCCACATAACGTCACCTGGGTCAAAGTAAGGAACGTGCCTTTCGAGGCGGAGGAGTATGTTATTCGGAAAGTTTTTGGTAAATACGGCACGGTACATGCAGCGACCAAGGGAGTAATGGAGGGAGGGCCCATCGAGGGGCTCCCGGAAGGCTCCTGCACCCAAAGATGACATTAAAACAGCCGATTCCATGTTACGTTTTATCTAGAGCACTTTGTAGATGAATGGTTCAGAGAACCGACATGTTGATAAATTAGACACAGTGCAACTCTTGGGTATCTTTATTGAGGAAACGTTCGCCACACAGTGGCTTCATCAGTCCATACAAGAGAAACTTGAAGAACAGGAGGAGAATGAGGTAATCAGTCCCTCAACCTTGAGTCGATGTGTTCAGTCCATCAATCTTGAGTAGAATACGGCAGATGAGCGGAGAAGCAGCTTATAAACCGTATGGCAGGAGAGGTGTAGCAGTCATAGGTAGTGTCACATTTGTTCAATGTGGAAGTAGGTTGTGCCCAAGAATTAGGCAATCGAAGAATTCCTAAGTATTAAGATCCCAAGAAGTTGCAGTGTCTGACAGGTTTGTAGATGAATGGTTCAGAGAACCGACATGTTGATAAATTAGACACATGTGCAACTCTGGGTATCTTTATTGAGGAAACGTTTCGCCACACAGTGGCTTCATCAGTCCATACATAGGAGAAACTTGAAGAACAGGAGGAGAATGAGGTAACCAGTCCCTCAACCTTGAGTCGATGTGTTCAGTCCATCAATCTTGAGTAGAATACGGCAGATGAGCGGAGAAGCAGCTTATAAACCGTATGGCAGGAGAGGTGTAGCAGTCATAGGTAGTGTCACATTTGTTCAATGTGGAAGTAGGTTGGTGCCCAAGAATTAGGCAAGCGAAGAATTCCTAAGTATTAAGATCCCAAGAAGTTGCAGTGTCTGACAGGTTTGTAGATGAATGGTTCAGAGAACCGACATGTTGATAAATTAGACACATGTGCAACACTTGGGTATCTTTATTGAGGAAACGTTTCGCCACACAGTGGCTTCATCAGTCCATACAAAGGAGAATCTTGAAGAACAGGAGGAGAATGAGGTAATCAGTCCCTCAACCTTGAGTCGATGTGTTCAGTTCATCAATCTTGAGTAGAATACGGTAGATGAGCGGAGAAGCAGCTTATAAACCGTAAGTAGAGTAAAGTGGTCGATCTAGAAACACTGCCGGGTTCCAGGATAATGACCATGGAAAAGAATGTGATAATTTGGGGGCGCATGACCTTTGGGGTACAGGTTTTAAATTTTTTAAT
>NC_069497.1:8664926-8684775 GCF_026875155.1 Cherax quadricarinatus | reverse complement strand
GAACTAAGTGTCGCAATAGGGATCTTTATGGGGGAAGGTGGGAGACAGCGTTTACTGAGGGATACCGGAGTTTTAGGTTGAAGGATTTAGGGAATTTAAGTGTAAAGTAAGGGGTAACGACGGGCTAGTTTCTTGAGTGAGGATGTGTGGATGGCTTTTAGGGTGTGTGGTTGGATTTGTCCTAATGCATTTATGCTTTTCCTGTGTAGCGAGTGTGGTGTGGGTGGTGGTATTACACATACGTGTTCCCTTTATGTTGTGAAGGTTTTGGATAGTATATGTACGTAGTGTATTGTAGCACTACATCATTGTGTGTATATAAGGTGAGTGGAAGGGTAGAATCTTACAGTATTTGTGCGTGTGAGAATGGCTGTTCGTTATTGTGAGAGTAAATTCAAAGATGTTATAGAAAGCACATACTATGTGGTGTTACTATGGTCTGCCATATGACTGCTTAGAATATGATGTGATACAAAGTCCGGGGTTTCCCTTCTTGTAGGAAGCATTCTGTAGGGCACAGTACCTGTACATCGGAAGGCTCGGAAGTGTAAATAGCTGTAATGAGCAACGTGGTACAGTATTTAATATTATGTGACATTGTATTTTGGCACATAAGGCCTAACATATAATGTTTCAGAGGCCTGGTTAAGATTATATAGTACATGTCGTGTGACACTGTATGTGTAGGGTAGTGTTATATATTTTAAGTACACGCTGTTTGTTTCCCTTTGCTATTTTAATGTTTCAAGTCACATGTAAGAGTATATGTAAGGTAATATAAAAATGAATATTGATTTTGTGTAAATACACAATTTTAGATAGACTTTGTTGGAGCAGGTATGCATATGAGTTCAAGTAGCGGTGTATGTCATGTATTAATACTGCTATAGGGTATACAGTGTATTAAGAAGTCTTGGCAGGATTGCACCCTTGCCTTGTATGTGAGACAAAGTTTTCATAATTGTTACTTAGAGCAAGTAGTATCCTGCGCTCTTATAGTATGTCATTGTTTTGTTGGTATTTGATGAGGGGGGGGGGTACTTTTTTACTTCCAGAGCACATATGTACGACTTAATAAATGTACCTTTGCTGGGGGGATGTATAGGTTTTAATGGTATGTGAGGCTTTTATCTTTAAGAATTGTTTTGTATATAAAACTTGGCATAAGATGTATAAGTGTCCTGGAGTAGATTCTCTGGATATGTTGTTGGTACACTTGTGTGAAGTGTTCCATTTTCTTTTTTGGATTGTGTATACGTATGTTGTACTTTAATTTGTTGTTCCATGTCGATTTGTTTAGTGACATATGTTTGCTTCCATGTGTAATGTATACTGTATTTTAAATAAAATAAAAAAAAATACTGTAGTAGAGCAGCACCGCGTCCTGAATGTGAGGCATCTGTTCGGAGACAAAAGACTTTATTAATTCTGGTAATTTTAGAACTGGGGGGTTGGAAAATATCCTTTTAATTTGTTCGAAGCTTTGCACAGCCTCTTCATAACAAACAAGAGGTTCCTTTACATTCTTTTTTAAATAGTCTGTGAGAATGGAAGTCAGGCTTCTTAAATTAGGTACAAAAATTTTATAGAAATTTACTGACACAAGGAAACTTCTTAGCAACTTCTTTGTAGTTAGGAAGGTGCTGTCTAGAACTGCTTTCGTCTTGTTAGGAAGAGGTGATAAACTATTCTCAGAAATAATAAACCCGAGGTATTGTACTTTGAAATAGCAAAGAAAACACTCCTGTTGTTTAATTGTAAGGCCATAAGCTCTTAGTCTTTTTAAAACAAGCGACAGTGTTGTAAGATGATCCTCCCAGACATGAGTCATGATGTAGATATTATCGAAATACACTAAAACATTCTTGAGGTCAGAAAGAACTATTCTCATAAGCTGGATATACGTGGCACACGCGGTGACCAAGCCGAAAACCATTGTGCGATATTGTATTAGTCTTCTATGAGTAGGGGAAACAGTGTATGGTTTAGAGTCTGGGTGTAATGACACTTGATGGTACGCTTGTGAGATGTCTAATTTAGAGAAGAATTTACAGTTATGAAATTTATACAAGTAATGATCGATTACCAGCATGGGCTCGGCGTCCCAGTTAGTGATAGTGTTTAAATAATGAAAATCTTATGAGTGTCTATAAGAATTATCTGATTTTTTAACCATGACAACTGGTGAACAGAAAGCAAACTTGGAAGGTTCTATGATATTTAACTTTAAGAGTTTGTCGACTTCATTTTCAAATGTTTTCCGTAAGTGAACGGGGACAGGATAGATTTTCCATCTTACTGAGCTAACACTGCAATCTTGTTTGTGTACAACGGTAGTGGTAAGTCCTGGGATCTCTGTGAATACGTCTGAAAAGTATATACTAAAGCATTTACTTGAGACTTTTGTTTACTAGATAGTTCACTGTTCATGTTGATGTTTGAGTTATTCGTTGGAGATTCAACAGTTAAGATATAAAGTAGTTCCTTCCATTCTGTGCGAGACTCATCATCTATAATACAAACTTTACATTCACAAGAATCATGACTGTTAACTAAGCTGTAAGATGCAGTATCTTCATCAAAGGAGTTTAAATAAAGATTAACTTCTCTACGGTGGTATAGTTTCAAAATATTGATATGGTACATTATCTAACCCTTGACATCCAAGAGATAATCTACCTTATTACAGACCTTCACTACTTCATACAGTCCGCCCCAAGAAATTAACAATTTCCTTTTAGAGCTCTTTTGTTCAAAAAAGGTTTTGTATGTTTCCATGGACATATTCAGGTTCTTGACAATAAAATCAGCGGTTTCTTCTAATCTTTTTCTCAGGTTTAATATCTTTGGACCACAGTTCATTTAATATAAATAGAGGTCCGCGAGCCTGCCTTACATAAAGCAATGCGAAAGAGGAATATCCAAGGGAATCACTTGGAATCTCACGCATTGCAAAGACAGCATATGCCAGTCAGCTGGTTTAAGAATACAAAGTTTCTTTAATGTTGACTTTAGGATGGCATGTTGTCGTTCCACTCTTCCGTTACAATTTGGATGGTAAGGTGTAGTGTAAAAGAGGTTGAACACCCACAAGTTGATAAACTTGATCCATTAATTCAGAGGTAAATTGCGTTTCTTGATCAGAAAGAATTTTCCTGGGTATACCTACCTGTGAAAAAATAGACAGTAATGCTTCTGCAACTTCTATTGAAGTAAGGGATTTCAGCTAGACGCATAGTCAAGAAATATTTATGACTTCCTGATGACCGAGGAGTGACAGGACCAACTATATCCACTGCAACTCTAGCAAATGGGACTGAGAAAATTGGCATTTTTTACCATAGGGACTCTTTGTTCTACCCTTTTGTAAGGAAAGTTGACATATGTGACACGACAAACAATAGTTATAGATGTCCGAAGACATCCTAAGACAGAAGTACAAGTCCTTTATCTTCTTATAGGTCTTCCTATGTGAAAAATGGCCAGAGACTGGCAGATCATGAGAAATCTTCAAAATAGTCTCACAGCAATTATTAAGAGTTACTAACAGATTTCTTCCCACGTCATTAGGATTTTCTGCTGACACTGTTTTCTTGAATAGAAGATTATCTTTATATACAAATTTATAAGAAAATTTCTTTCTTTGAATCACGTTGTCGTTAACACTATTTTCCCGGGGTTTTCCTCTATGGAAGGAAAAGCTTTTGAAGACCCTCAAATTCATGGGGGAAAAAGCTAAAGGGGTTTTTTTTGGGAAAAAAAAATCATGGGTGTATAGGTTTTTTACCTTGCGAGCTCTGGTAGAACTTTAACTATGTCCTGCGGGGTGAAGGGATTCATTTATGTACACTTGGTTAGTTTCTGTCCTTCTGGTGTTGATGATGATTTTCCAATAGAAAACAAAAGAGTTTAGGCTACTGCTAGAATTAACACCATTGTTGTTATCATTTTACTAGTACTACCTACTTACTACTATATCATTAATATTACTATCATTATCTTTCGACCCCTACTACTATTACTATCTTTTAAAAATTCACCATTATCATTACTATACTATCATTTAAAATTATACCTTACCCTTACTACACTACTTCATATTAATATTCTACAGTATCATTTACTACTACTATAAATACATTAAAATTAATACATTATCATTACTACTATATATAATTTACTAATACTATTAACTTTCTACTACAACTATTTCGTTACTATCGCTATTATCATTACTCTACTACTATTACACACTACTACAACTTTAATTACTATACTACTACTACTAATGTTATCAGTGTCTGGTAATACACCCGGAAATCACATTGTTTCCAACAATTTTTTTATATAAAAATTCTCTCCAAAACTTTCACTCCATTTATCATTTTGTTAAGTTTTGTGAGGAAACTGTATAAAAAGGAAACCTTAATGACAGCACGAGGTTTTTACATAACTTTTAAAAAACCCCTTTGACAGTCACTGGGTGTTACATAACTGGTAACACCTTTCGACAATCACTCAGGGGTTACATAATGGTAAACCTTCTGAAGTTATGAGGTTTCATAAAGTTAACCCTTACTGACGTCACTGATTGTTCATAAACTGTTAACACCTTTCTGACAGCACAGAGGTGTTTCAAACTGGTAAACCTTACTGACAGTTACTGAGGTGTTACATAAATGTTAACACCTTCTGCAGTTTTACTGAGGGTTACATAATGGTAACACTTACTGACAAAATCAGGGGGTTTCAAACGGGTAAACCTACTGACAATTATAGGTTTAATAATTGGGAACACCTTTTTGACAATCATCAGGTGTTACTAACTGGTACACCTTACTGACAATCATCAGGTGTTACTAAATGGAACACCTTACTACAATCCTCGGTGTTACATAACTGAAACCCCTTTCTGACAATCATAGGTGTTCATAACGGTAACACCTTACGCATCACTCAGGGGTTAATAACTGGTAACACCTTACGACAATCACTCAGGGGTATAATTCAGGCGCAGATTTTTTGTGTGTCCCCTTCCCGTAATTCCCCCCATCTCGGCAGTCCTACCCCAGACCAGCTAAACAAGACCTCGTTTCATCTGGGTAGATCACTGGGGGTGGCTGAGTGAGTCCCGGGGTACATAACCCGGGAAGGCTGGACTGGAAAAAATCCAAGGAAAGTGAGGGGGGGAGACTCCGGGGCCCCAGTGGGTTCCTGGACACATGGGCCTGGGGGAAAAAGGGGAAAAGGTACCCTTGGGGAAGTGGGGAAAAGGGGGAAAATTTTGAAGGCGGGGGCAGATGTCTCCCGGAAAATGGCCTGGAAAAACGAGGTTGGTTTTGAGGCAGACCTTGGGAATGGGAAAAGGGAGGGAAACTGAGGGGGACACAGATGGACTCCTGGACACATGGACCTCGGAAAGACGTTGAGGCAGACCTTGGGGAAGTGGGAAAGGGAGAATATCTGAAGGCGGACAGATGGACCTGGGAAAGACGAGGATACTGGTTGTTGAGGCAGACCTTGGAGAAGTGGTGAAGGGAGAATATCTGAGGGGACACAGATGGACTCCTGGACACATGGATCTGGGAAAGACGAGGATACTGGTTATTGGGGCAGACCTTGGAGAAGTGGGGAAGGGAGAATATCTGAGGGAACACAGATGGACTCCTGGACACATGGATCTGGGAAAGACGAGGATACTGGTTGTTGAGGCAGACCTTGGGGAAGTGAGGAAGGGAGAATATCTGAGGGGACACAGATGGACTCCTGGACACATGGACCTGGGAAAGACGAGGATACTGGTTATTGGGGCAGACCTTGGAGAAGTGGGGAAGGGAGAATATCTGAGGGAACACAGATGGACTCCTGGACACATGGACCTGGGGAAAACTTCAGAAACACAGTAAGTGGACCTTAAAGACGTGGCAAGGTCTGGTAACTCAGAAATAACTCTGAGGCTGACAGTGGTCGCAAACAGTAATAATGACAATTTCGATTTCTTATAAACTGACATGTGATTATTTTACATTTTGGGTGGCATTAAATTTACCTAAATCAAGGAAGCAGATTTTACCAATTTTCTGATAACAGAAGGATGTTCTCTCACACACGACACTCCATAAGTTATGCTTTGGGCTAGACCTGGTTTGTCAGTATATTAAAACACATAATTTAATGGAATCAGTATAAGATCAGATCTTTGGCAGTGATTTTCTTCTCTCGAAGTTCAGTGTTCACATCTCTGTGCTTCTAATTATAGTTAATTTTTCTAGTTGTCAACAACTACAAGGTGACCACAGCTTGACTGGAGGTAGCAGACCTGAAGATGACAATACTGAACTGACCCACTCGATGATTTAAGAAAAATGTGATATGAAGGTATGAGGGACCTATGAGTAACCATGTAGAAATAATGTGATGGACCCTTGATCTTAGACAAGATTTTCCTAAGCCAGCAACTAATTCAAGATAGGATTTTCTTTAGAAATTCAAGATGACTGGAAAACTTTATATTCACATTTAATGTCGATCTGGTAAAGAACACGTACTGAACAGACTGATATGGGTTAGAACATTTAATGAACAAGTTAATCAGTGAGAGAGAGAGAGAGAGAGAGAGAGAGAGAGAGAGAGAGAGAGAGAGAGAGAGAGAGAGAGAGAGAGAGAACATTTACTGAACACTTTGATCTGGAATAGAACACTCATTCAACATTCACATAAAACGCTATATATTGTTCACACCAACATAAACACATGTGAGTCCTGCTTCACATAATGTGGATGGTTGATAGTGGATGGTAGGTAGTGGATGGACGGTAATGGATGGTTGGTAGTGGATGGATGGTAATGGATGGTTGGTAGTGGATGGTTGGTAGTGGATGGTTGGTAGTGGATGGTTGGTAGTGAATGGATGGAAATGGATGGTTGGTAGTGGATGATTGGTAGTGGATGTTTGGTAGTGGATGGTTGATAGTGGATGGTTGGTAGTGGATGGTTGGCAGTGGATGGTTGGTAGTGGATGTTTGGTAGTGGGTGGATGGTAATGGATGGTTGGTAGTGGATGGTTGGTAGTGGATGGTTGGTAGTGGATGGTTGGTAGTGGATGTTTGGTAGTGGATGTTTGGTAGTGGATGGTTGGTAGTAGATGGTTGGTAGTGGATGTTTGGTAGTGGATGGTTGGTAGTGGATTGTTGGTAGTGGATGGTTGGTAGTGGATGGTTGGGAGGGGATGGTTGGTAGTGGATGGTTGGTAGTGGATATTTGGTAATGGATGGATGGTAATGGATGGATGGTAATGGATGGTTGGTAGTGGATGTTTGGTAGTGTGTTGTGGTAAGAGACGGCTGATGATAAGTTGTGATGCGCATATTTTGTCTTGACCATCACTTCACTGATCATAATTCTGACACACACTTTACCATCACTTCACTGATCATAATTCTGACACACACTTTACCATCACTTCACTGATCATAATTCTGACACACACTTTACCATCACTTCACTGATCATAATTCTGACACACACTTTACCATCACTTCACAGATCATAATTCTGACACACACTTTACCATCACTTCACTGATCTTGTCAACAAGGATTTTGCATTAATTCCTTCAACGTGAGCTGAAATATACTTTATTATTGTTTGAGTTTACTTATTAGGAAATGAATATAGCGAGTCTGGAGAGTTGTTCAGAGACCAGGTTGCCAGGAACGTTGATCCATGAAGGTCAGAGACCAGGTTGCCAGGAACGTTGATCCATGAAGGTCAGAGACCAGGTTGCCAGGAACGTTGATCCATGAAAGTCACTCCAGATGGACCAGATAATTTAATACTGTATGTAAACAATGAAGAGAAATTTCACTGACCAAGTATGAAGATAGTAGAGCCAGTAAAGATAGTGTAGAAAATTGAAGGTAAACCAAATCTTAAAGATAGTACAGGGTCAACGATGACAGTTTTCGGTTAACAGATTTTTAAGGAAGATAAATTATATTGGAAATATATACCGTGAGGATAGATTGGAATACTATTGTTGTTAAGAGGACTGATATTAATTCTGTGAGCGAGACTGACAGTAACACTATGCACAATATTGCTAATATTAGCAATGATATTAATAATAATAATGTTCCCAGAGTAGTTAGGGTAGGTAAGGTTTAGTTACGTTAGGTAAGGTGGTTAGGAGATAATCGTGATAAGAGTATTCGAAATGTTTCTGATAGTGATCCTAGTAGTGATGATGGTGATAATGAGCTGATGCTAATTAGTAGTGATAATAATGGTGATGTTGGAAGTGTTGATAGCAGTATTGATAGTAGTGATGATAACAGAGGTTATGCTAACAGTGTTGATTGTAATATTGATTACAGTGAAGATAGTCATGATAAGAGCCATGATGTTAGTAGTGTTGGTAGTACTGACAGTAGTGATGATAATAGAGGTAATGTTAGTAATATTGATAGTAATATTGATTATAGTATTGATAGTAGCATTGATAGTGATAACAGAGGTGCAACAGAGGTGATGTTATTAGTGTTGATAGTAGTGATGTTAGTAGTGATAATACTGATGATAATAGAGGTGATGTAAGTAGTGCTAATATTACTGACAGTAGTGATGATGATAGCTGTGATGTTAGTATTGTTGATTGTTGTACTGATAGTTGTAAGGACAGTGGTGATAACAAAGGTATTGTAATAGTTCTGAAAAGAAATATTGATAGTAGCACTGATAATGATGATAATAAAAGTTATGATAGTAGTATTCATAGAACCATTGACAGTGATAGCAAAAGATGATAATAATAGTAAAAATATATAATAATAACAATAAAATGAAACTAACTGCTAAACACGAAAGGGCCATACAACTCTGCAGGGTAGTATGTGCTAAACAAGGAATAAGGAGAGGTGAGAGACCAGTGTGGGGTAGGAGTGTGCACGGGGCACAGTTAGCGAGGTAGCTACTTAAGTAGCCACTTTAACCCCTTGTTTGTTTAGCCTCATTGTGGGAAAGAATTAATCAAATGGAGAAAGAGGGTCCTGTTCGTTATAGCTATAACAGAGTAAAGTAGGAGAATATAGGGACTATAATGGGGGGTAGCTATTGCACCTATCATTCAGCCTGTGACCTGCTGATACACCTGTCACAGCTTTGAATCATGGAGACCTGACGCAAGAGAGACCTATCTTAGTTCGAATCCTTGACCTGTATTATTTATGTCCATTTCGCATGGACCTGTGTTACTTCTGTCAATCTCAAGTGGACCTGTCTTACTTCTGTCTCTCTCTCTCTCCTAGCCCGTGATACAACTACCCCTCTAACCTGGACCGGTGCTTTTGATGCCCAGAGCTCCTGGACTGGTGCTACTGCTATCCATCTCTCCTGGATCAGTGCTACTGCTGTCTCTCTCGCCTGGATCGGTGCTGCTGCTGTCCTTCTCTCCTGGACCGGTGCTACTGCTCCCTGTCTCTCCTGGACCGGTGCTAATGTTGTCTTACTCTTGGATCTGTGCTTCTCATCCTGGCAGGTAAATCTAGCATGGTTATTCCGAGTTACCTCCACGGACTCAACACTGGAGGTAGTACACGTCTGGTGTACGTTGAGAAGGGGGAGATTTTACACTTAGTTTCAAACCAAATAACCCATTTCTCTCAGTGCCTGTGACATGTTTTGGTAGCTATGATGATAGTATGAAAGATTTAAGATATTATGGTTGATCTTTGATGGTGTTATGATGACGTTATGGAAGAATTATGCTGATGTTATGTTATAGTTATCATGTTATGGTAGAGCTATGATGTTATGGTATAATTATGATGTTATGGTAGACTATGATGTTATGGTATAGTTATGATGTTATGGTAGAGCTATGATGTTATAGTATAGTTATGATGTTATGGAAGAGCTATGATGTTTTCGGAGTCACGATGTTATAATAAGTTACAGTCGTATTGTGGTATTATTATGGTTATGGTACAGTGGTGTTTTGATAAGCTGTAATAGTACCGTGGTATTATTATAGTTATGGCGCAATGGTGTTATGAAGGTGTAAGTTATTTTTATGGTGATAGAAGAGTGGTGTTTTGAGCGTGATATCCTGACGTGTGGGGGACTGCATGCTATGGTGCTTATTGGTGTTTAAATTGTTTAATGGTGCTAGGGCAGTTATGGATTTGTTATTGTGTTGTTATAATAAAGTTTAGTGTGTTACGGAGGTGTTATGATTGAGTTATAATTCTGTTATTTTTATGGTAGTGTTATGAATTTCTTATAAATTTGTAATGCTTGTGTTATGATAGTTGTGTGGTGTTATAATTGTGGAGGCGGTGTTGTAGTATTTTAGTGGTGTTATAATTGTGGAGGCGGTGTTGTAGTATTTTAGTGGTGTTAGTATTTATTCATGCCATTAAAGCTTTACAATGGTGTTATAAAATTTGTTACAGCGTTATGGTAGTGTTATGACGGTGTATTAATAGTGCTATTTTAGTGCTGTGATTGTTTTGATTGTGTTATGGTGTTAGGTTAAGAGTACCGAGGTGCTATGATAATATTTTGTTATAATGTTATGATTATGGTAGTGTTATGGTGTTAGGGTGATTGTGGTGTTATTGTGGTGGTATCAGAATGTTGTGTTTCTGTTTGGCAGATATTCTTTTTGCGCTTTTCCCATAACACTATAAAGTGGAACTGTTATGGAAGAACACTGCTGCCTGTTATAACACCCCATAGTGCTAGTATACCATAGGCCAGTTAGTTTGTTCTAAACCATCTCCCATAATGGGAAAAGCTAGAAGGGGGAGAAGAATGGTGTGTTAATGGAGTTTTGAATACCCATTCAGGACATGGTCATATCTTTTTCCATTATACGTAGCAGATGCATTAATCCAAATAAAGGAACGACAGTGTTTACGAATCCTTCTACAGGAACGACAGTGTTTACGAATCCTTCTACAGGAACGACAGTGTTTATGAATCTTTCTACAGGAACGACAGTGTTTACCAATCCTTCTACCGGGACGACAGTGTTTACGAATCCTTCTACAGGAACGACAGTGTTTACGAATCCTTCTACAGGAACGACAGTGTTTACGAATCCTTCTAGGAACGACAGTGCTTATCAATCGGATATGACGCTTTGTGTTAAGACATGCTGCTTAATAGGACTGAATATTGTTGATGCTAAACCTGTATGTTCTGTACTGCATGTGGGAATCACACCCAGGCGATGCGGGAGGGAAAAACAAAGTGTAAAAAGAAGGGGACTGAAGGTAGGCCGGGAGTTAAATGTGATTAGAAGTGCTGGGATGCTGGGGTAAAGCGTGAAGGGAAAGAAAGCTGAGGAATTAGAAGAATGCAGGAAGACCATTTCTATCATATTAGACATCTTGATACAAGATATAAATGTAAAAGCAATGCACATGAAATTGCAGTAAATTGAAAAAAAAAGTCGAAGAGCAGCTAACTAAGGATCATGGAGAGTAAGCAAGAGGTTTGATTCTAATGAAGCCTTAAACTTAATAATTAGGATTGTTAAGATCAGCAGGAAAGTGTTCGACCACACAAGGTCTGAGACATAGAATCAACGAACCTTCTCAACCGATGCAGTAAGTGGTATAACACTTGAAATAAGTGATATAACACTTGGAAAGAAGTGGTTCCATGAACGAGATCCAGCACTGGTTCAGAGACTACATAACTTGTCTTATTAACATGTTGGAGATCTGTTATAAAGTAACAGTTGTGAGACAGAAGAGGGACGGGCTGCGTAAATTTTCTGAGACTACAAGACAGCGTTTCATAGAGGCTGTGACAAAACTTAATGCGCAGGTAAGTATAACAGGGAACGTACTCCAGGAGATCAAAGGGTATCTTATGGGTAAGAAACCAAGAGTAATAGTCATAGAAGATATGTAAGAATAAAGAAGAGTAACATGCTGGGTTTCACAAGGATCAATATTAGTATTATGTCTGGTTTATGTGAATGATATAACAGATGGGATTGAATGTGACATTTCAAAGTTTATTGATGTTTAAAACTAATGAAAATAAAACACCTGATGAGAACAGAAAGAGGCGACAAACTGAAAAATTGGTCAAATAAGTGTTTTTTTGCCTTCAATCCCTGCTAAGGTAAGGTTATGAAGTTTGGGAAATGGGCAAGAAGACCAAACATGGTGTATAGACTCGGAGGACAAAGGCTGCAGACCTTGCTTAAAGCCCTAGGGGTGAGCTTGAGCCTGGTATATCGCCAGTAGCTCACATCAGCCGTAAATCCTCTACACTCAATGCTCATTTAGCAAATCTAAGATTAGCCTTTCAGAATATCAGCAGTCATTTCCGGGCCTTTGAGCAACGTAAGACAATCCCATGTTGGAATGTAAAGCAAAAGCATGAAATCAACTCGTGGAAAAATATGGTAGGAACCAGGAGAAAGTCCATAAGTATGCAATGAGACTTGTTCCAGGGCTAAGAAATTTCAGCAGTGAGAAGATACTAGACGAACTGAATGTAACGAAAGGGAGACATACATAATACTGAAGCAATTTGATAGGATAGACAGCTTCAGGCTATTTGAGAGGCTAGAAACAGGTATAAGCGGTGCAGGTGGAAGTTAAAGACACAGATGAGCCACAGGAATGTAAAGGAGGATTTCTTTAGTTGTTAAAAAGTGAAATGACCTCGATGAAGAAGTGGTGGAGACAGGCTTCATATACAGTTTTATGATTAGGAACGATAGGGTCCACAAGACTGGGAAGGAGTGAATTTTGCAAACAACAAATTGAGAAACGGAGCCAGGAGCTAACTTCGAATCTTTCAACCGCACACACACACCACACACACACACACACACACACACACACACACACACACACACACACACACACACACACACACAGTTCCACACAAGAGATTGGTGCAAAAACTGGAGGACCAAGCAGGGATAACAGGGAAGGCACTACAATGGATCAGGGAATACTTGTCAGGAAGACAGCAGCGAGTCATGGTACGTGGCGAGGTGTCAGAGTGGGCACCTGTGACCAGCGGGGTCCCGCAGGGGTCAGTCCTAGGACCAGTGCTGTGTCTGGTATTTGTGAACGACATGACGGAAGGAATAGACTCTGAGGTGTCCCTGTTTGCAGATGACGTGAAGTTGATGAGAAGAATTCACTCGATCGAAGACCAGGCAGAACTACAAAGAGATCTGGACAGGCTACAGACCTGGTCCAGCAATTGGCTCCTGGAGTTCAATCCCACCAAGTGCAAAGTCATGAAGATTGGGGAAGGGCAAAGAAGGCCGCAGACGGAGTACAGTCTAGGGGGTCAGAGACTACAAACCTCACTCAAGGAAAAAGATCTTGGGGTGAGTATAACACCAGGCACATCTCCTGAAGCGCACATCAACCAAATAACTGCTGCAGCATATGGGCGCCTAGCAAACCTCAGAACAGCATTCCGACATCTTAATAAGGAATCATTCAGGACCCTGTACACCGTGTACGTTAGGCCCATATTGGAGTATGCGGCACCAGTTTGGAACCCACACCTAGCCAAGCACATGAAGAAACTAGAGAAAGTGCAAAGGTTTGCAACAAGACTAGTCCCAGAGCTAAGAGGTATGTCCTACGAGGAGAGGTTAAGGGAAATCAACCTGACGACACTGGAGGACAGGAGAGATAGGGGGGACATGATAACGACATACAAAATACTGAGGGACTGACAAGGTGGACAAAGACAGGATGTTCAGAGATTGGACACAGTAACAAGGGGGCACAGTTGGGAAGCTGGACGTGTACGTTAGGCCCATATTGGAGTATGCGGCACCAGTTTGGAACCAACATACCAAGACGTAAAGTAATAGAGAAAGTGCAAAGGTTCGCAATAGACTAGTCCCAAGAGTTAAGGAGGTATGTCCTACGAGGAAGAGGTTACGGGAAAATCGGACTGAGACACTGGAGGAAAGGAGAGATAGGGGGAACATGGATAATCGACATACAAATAATATGAGGGGAATTGACCAAGGTGGACAAAAGGACAGGATGTTTCCAGAAGTTGGTGGAACACAGCAACAAGGGGACACAGTTGGGAAAAGTGAAGGACACAGATGAATCATTAGGGATGTTAGGAAGTATGTTCTTCAGCCACAGTGTAGTCAGGAAGTGGATTTGTTTGGGAAGCGATGTAGTGGAGCAGGATCCATATATAGCTTTAAGCAGAGGTATTGATAAAACGCTCACGGATCCAGGGAGAGTGCCTAGTGGCGACCAGTGAAAGAGGCGGAGCCAGGAGCTTCGACTCGCCCTGCAACCTCAACCTAGGTGAGTACAATAGATGAAGTACCACACACAACCCCAACAACACACACGGACACACCACAACACACACCACACCACCACACACACACACACACACACACACCACACACACACACACACCCACACACACACACACCACACACACAAGGTGAAGTAAATGTCAAAGCAGCAAGATAATCGAGTAAATTTCAGTTTTATTTCATCCAGCATAAGCGTGTCATAGGACAAAGGTCAAAGATGCAGCCTCAGTATCTCGTGGGACGCTTTATAAATCCTGGAATGTACGGATGACATTAGTTGTGTTCTCATGGGTATCATTACGAACGAATATAAATACAAATCGCCACAAAAAAAAAGATGTTTTTGTTTTGAAAGAAAGGTGCTAGCAGATGGGTATATATTCTTTGTTTGGTATATCACAAACTGAAGCGCTTCCATTGATTGTAATAGCCAGGTTGTTTATACGTCAGGTCAGTGCAGTCCAGTCAAGGATGAGATTTTTTCATAAACATGGTAATTTTAGTGTCAACACTAGATCATAGGTGTTCTTTATGCAGATAAATATAACGTTAAACTAGCTGTAAACAATCATTTACAAAGACAGAAATTTATGTGGAAGACTCTCAGCTCCTGCCAGTGAAAATTCACCCAGTAGAGTGAAGTTGAACATTGTTGTGTTTACCATAGAGGTGGAGAGAGTTGTCTGGTGGTGTGATATTTGATTGCTCACACGATATTTTATTCAATCTGGAAATATTAGATGCTGCAAACTCGAATGAGAGATCAGTTATAAAAAGACTGATTAATTACTTGAGCTCTGGCTAGCAGTGCTTCCTACCAGTTCAGATGTCATGCACAAAAATGGAAAAATGTTCCATAACAGAGAGGCTTAACAAAGCTTACATTGCGCTAATTAAAGCTCGCCATGCCTCTTATGAAGTTCATAGTACCCTCAGGAACAAAACCGTAAAACCCATAAAGTACAGCCCAGAAAATTTGGGAATGAGACGTAATAAACTTTGATTATAGAAAGAAAAGGGGATTCATTTCTTATGATCAAGAATCAATTGGACAGAATGAAGATGCTTTCTCTGAACGAATTTCTTAACAAGTAACCAATCTATTGGCTGCCCCTATATGAAAAATCTGTTAGGTTTTTTAAGATTTTGAGTTTGAAAGAACACTTGTATAAAGTGTTAATGAGTCTGAGTGTGTATGTGAGTGAAAGAACACGTTATAAAAGTGTTTAATGGTGCTGAGTGTGGTATGTGAGGTGAAGAACACGTTATAAAATGTTAATGAGTGCTGAGTGGGTTTGTTGAGTGAAGAACACGTTATAAAAGTGTTAATGGAGCTGCTGAGTGTGTATGTGAGTGAAGAACACGTTATAAAAGTGTTAATGAGTGCTGAGTGTGTATGTGAGTGAAGGAACGCGTTAATAAAAGGTTAATGAGTGCCTGAGTGTGTATGTGATGTGAAGAACCGTTATTACAGATGTTAATGAGTGCTGAGGTGTGTGTGTGATTAAGACACGTTTAAAGTGTAATGAGTGCTGAGTTGTGTATGTGTGAAGAACCACGTTTATAACAGTGTTAATAGTGCTGAGTGTGTATGTGAGTGAAGAACACGTTTATAACCAGTGTTAATGAGTGCTGAGTGTGTATGTAGAGTTAAGAACACGTTATAAAGTTGTTAATTGACGTGCTGAGTGTGTATGTGAGTGAAGAACACGTTTATACCAGTGTTAATGAGTGCTGAGTGGATGTGTATGTGAGTGGAAGAACACGTTTATAAAACGTGTTATAAGTGTGAGTGTGTGGTGATCAATTTCAACATTGTTATAATGTTAAGAACACATTATAACATTGTTATAATTTTAAGAACACATTATAACATTGTTATAATGTTAAGACAAACACATTATAACATTGGTATTAATGTTAAGAACTCATTATAACAGTGCTGAGACTGATGAAGTTATATTTGGATAAAGTTTATTTCTTCACCATTATAATTGTACATACACAGCGTATTTCCTCATATATTAATATTTGATACTTTAGTGTAATAATACTGGTACCTGATGTGTTGTAGGGTAGTGAACATTGGTCAGTCGTTCAACGAAAATTTCTCTGCACACCTGAAAACATTGAACTAACATGATCGTTAGAAATAACTGATCTTGTAGTGGGAACATTTATATGTTCGTCTTTAATGTTCATGAATTTTGGTATTTATGTGTACTTGTTCGAGTGTATTTACATGTGCCAGCAAACTTTCAACTTGTTGAATCTTAACAAGTCAAAGATTCGAGAAAGAGTTTTATGTCACTTTATACTCCATTGTGCGACTAGAATTACAATAATTGTTGCAACATCAATTCTCATAATTACTACACAAAAACTTCTTTACTATATTTAATTACAATGTATTAATGTTTTAAAAAATAGGTGTGATGATTTGGTGCTATGTAAGAAGGTGAAGAAAGACATTGTTGCAGGAGAGTCTTTTCATCGAATAACGTTTTGATCTATTTGATTTTTGTTCAGTGACTTGGTCAGTCACTGCACTCTGTGTCAATGTGTGTTAATGTGTTCTACCACAACATACCCACTCAGTATTCTTTAACAATGTGTGATAGTGTACTCATGAATTATCAAACACGCTCAACACACTTTAACAATGTGTAATATTCGGCTCAAACACACACACCCACTAACACTTTTTAACAATTATCAATAATATACTGTACATCACACATTCACCTCGGTAATTCAAAACAGCTTCGTATCAGAAGAAAAGAGATGTATAGTACATTTGTGGGGGGACGTTGAGAGATGTGAACCCCAACACAGATTTCCTCAAGGAGGAACTTAACTCTTCAACATGTAGCCCTCACCATGAAGCATTAACCCATATGATGATATTAGAACAATGTTTTAATATCATTGTAATCAGAGAGATGTAATTACAGTGGGGGACACAACAGAAATCTGTGCTTTGTAAATACATCCACCCGGGTAGACTCGTACGTAGTCCAGCCAGAAGAGAAGAACTTCCCATCCGGCTTCAACCACCATTGTGGAGGCCAATTATTGTGCTGATTATTTTCTTATATTTATATGCCATAGTTTTTAATCTGTTAAAATTAATTTTAAGTATCATTCTGTATCTCTGTGTTAACATGTATACAATTTGGTGTGTGTATATATGGTCTGTTACTATGTATAACAGTTTTGGTGTGTATATATATTTATGGTGTTATATTTATATAGTGTGATCATGTATCTCTAGTGTTGATTATGCATATTATAGTGAGCGAAATTTTTTACAACAAAGTTACTTTACGATGTATAAAGAATATCAGTGAAAACAAATAATGTATATTTGAACTTTATTTGTGTTGTTAAGAGATAAGTAAAATAATAAATCTGAATGTCACAGGTAGTCAGGTTAGAAACAACAATTACATGGTGTGAAAGAGGTATATGAGTGTAGTTACTGAAGAACACCGTTATAACAGTGTTAATGAGTGTTGAGTGTGTGTTGTAGAGGGTAACTCCATGCAACACTTACCCATATAGAATATCAATATACAGGTACGGATATAATAACAGGGAGGTTACAAATGAAGAATTGGTTGTATCCTCCATGATATTACATGTGAGCATTGTATCCCTGTAAACCTGGTCCAGCCAGAAGACAGGAAACCTCCCAGCCAGCCACACCATCTGTTTTTTATCTGATCCTTTTATTATTGTGTTTATTTGTTTATTTTGGGGGGGATATTGCTATTTATAACAGGATGAATCATTGTATCTCTTGGTGTTACTATGTATCTCGCTTGATTCCTGTATCTCTGGTTTGTCACAATGCTACCGCAATGTGATCACTGTATCTGCTTGGTATTACTGTGTAAAACACGTATCTTTTTATCTTGGTGCTACAGTGATAACGGTCTGATATTGAAATCTCTGTGTTATTTGTATAAAAATGTGATCTTTATGTATATTTTGTTACTAAGGATACGAGATCACTTTACATCTTGTAGGCCATTGCATCCCCGGCTCTTATGTTAAGAAGGTCACGTGTGCTTGTGATGTGAACTCCCAAACAATTAGTGATTTTTCCGTCTGGCATTCCTTCGCACGGAAAGAATGCCTGAACAATGTGTGAGAGCGTAAAGTATATTTACACATTCCAATATTACTTCAATGAAAATATCAATGCGCTTTGGAAAGAACAAAAGGAACATAATGTTAGTGTAGTGTAGTTGCAGTGAAAGCAAAATTGTACAGCTGGTACTGGGAAGTTTCCCAGCCACAAAAAAGGATTGTTGGGAAGAAAGATTGAACGTAAAACGGGGAGAAGCAGTAAGATCAATGGTTTTCAGCGAAAAAATCCAACACGAAATCAAATTAATGAAGTGTTTTAAAAGTACGGAAAATTAGTGAGTAAAAACGCCACGAGCCGCGCACACATCACACACACACACACAAAACACACACACACACACACACACACACACACACACACACACACACACACCACACACACACACACATACATATATATACACACCCCAAAAATATACACACACACACATACCACACACACATACACAACACACATACTACACACAACAACACACACACACACACACACATACCACACACAACACACACACACTCAAAAAGTCCTTGTTTGCAGATGATGTGAATTAAGAAAAGAATCAAATCAGATAATCGGGCAAACTAAAAAAGACCTGGACAGGTAAACCCGGTCCAGAAACTGGCTCCTTGAGTTAAAAAACCCTCCAAAATGCAAAGTCATAAAGACGGCGCAGCCCCGGCCCGGGCAAGGGCTCCGGGGATTTTCAATCCACCAATGCAAAGCATGAAGATTGGAAAGGGCAAGAAGCCATAAAACCCAAATAACTGCGCAGCAATGGGGGCCTGGCAAACCACGAACAGCTTTCCGACATCTTAAAAGGACTTCAGGACCATGGTAACCGTGTTTTTTGGGCCCCAAATTGAGTATGCGGACTAGTTTGGAAACCCCACACCTGCCACATGTAAAGAAACAAGAAAGTGAAAAATTTGCAAAAAACACCCAAGCTAAGAGGTATGTCCTAGGGGAGGGGTTAAGAGAAATAAAACCTGACGAACGGAGGCAGGAAGATAGGGGGGACATGAAACGACTTGCAAAATACTGGGGGAATTACAAGGTGGACAAAACATTCCGAGACTGGACACAGCAAAAAGGGACACATTTGGGAAGTGAAGACACAGATGAATAAGGGATTTTAGGAGTATTCTTCAGCCACAAGTAGTCAGGAAGTGGAATAGTTTGGAAGAGATGTAGTGGAGGATCCATACAAAACTTTAAGCAGGGGTACGATAAAGCTCATGGTTCAGGGAGAGTGACCCAGTGGGGACCGTGAAAGGCGGGGGAGGAGCTGGGCTCGACCCCTGCAACCTCAAATAGGGAGTACAAATAGGTAGTACACACACACACACACACCCGAG
>NC_069497.1:8642426-8659926 GCF_026875155.1 Cherax quadricarinatus | reverse complement strand
GAACTACCTGTTTGATTGGTTACTGGCTCGCGAGGTAAGGCGGTAGAGGTCACCTACCTCTCTCTCTTACTCACACACACAGCTCCTCGTCGAAGTAACATCTGACTGTCTCTCTCTCTGGGAGAAAACTATCACCCCTCAGCACTGTTTTGGTGAACAGAAATATACATCTTGTAACTTTGTGCAAGTCTCTTGACAGATCATTAGAGTTAGTGGTTTTTGACGTTTTCCCTAAGGTTGAGTTTTTCGTGAGACCTTTGCGTTTATTACCAGGGTTTGGGGGGGGGGGGGGGGGGGGGGGGGGGGGGGGGGGGTTTATTAAAAAAGGGGGGGGGGGGGGGGGTTTAGGGGGGGGGGGGGGGGGGGGTTTTTAAAATTTTTTTTTGGGTTAAATTTTTTTTGGGGGGGGTTTTTTTTTGTTTCCTTCCTTCCTGCTTTTGTGCTGTTCACTGTTTTTTTGTTCATGCTGTTTCACTAACGTTTTTTTCCCTGTTTCAAGCAAACGTTATATTGTTTTTTTGGTCAATTTTAGTTCATCTTAGTCTCAGTCGAGTCAAAACCGATAAAACACCGCTCCTGCGGGGCCAGGCGAGTCTCGACCCCTGCAAAACCAAAATTTAGGTAGTATATTAAACATATACTGCTATTGGGGGTCAGCTGGTCTTTTGGCAACGCGTCGGGGCTGGAGTTTCTGACTCTCATCGCGGTTCAACCCCCCCGTGGTAGGCTTGTTTGCAATCGTGTCATTACGTTTTAAAGTGAGTCATGTTAACAAAGGGTTAATTAGGCAATAAAAACTCACGAAAATTAACACCTTTCCTTTTTTTAACTAAAGACAAAAAAAAAAAAAATTAACGCCTTCCTTTGTTAACCAAAGATCAAAAATATAAAATTTTGGGGGATTAAGCTACCTAATTTTTTTTTTATTTATTCTTGTTTATTTCGTTTTGTTTATATAAATGCTTTTTTTTTGTTGTTTTAATACTTCTTTCATCATTAGTTTGATTTTTTTATTTGGATTGTTTGTCCTTACGACGATTTCCTTTCCCTTTTTTTCTTCTTTGGCTTCTTTGCTTATTGTTCCTTTTGTATTTTTTTATATTTTGGTTTTTTATATTTTGTTTAGTGTCAATTGATTTTTTTATTTTCCTTTATTTTAAATTTTACTATGTCTTTCATTTATATTTTTTTTTAATTTTAAATTAATATTTTTATATAATTTCGTCCGGCCATAAAGGAAGAGAAGGGAATAACCCATATTTTTCTTTTTAAATCGCCCTTTTTTCCTTTCCGTTTTTTTTTTTTTTTTCCCTTTTTTTTTTCCCGTCTTTTTTGCTCATTTTTTGGTTCATCCCTTCCTTCCCTCTGTCTTCTACTTTTATTCCCCTCTGCATTTTTTACTGTTGTTTTTTTGATTGTTTACTGGTGTTGGTTCTTCTGTTTCCCACTCCCCCCTCCTCAGGGGGTCGTAGACTTTTTTATCAATACGACGCAAAAATTCCCGCAGTGAGGGTCGATGTTTTGGGTTAGGATCCAACCTGACTGATACGTTACCAAACCCTTTAGGCCAGCTCTTCATGCTTCAGGACTAATGACATCACTACCCAATGAGAAAACATCATAGCTGGAGGGGTGGTTTTTTTCCGCAAAGGATCTCGGGACACACAGGAAAGTCTTCAGGATCACCTTCCATGAAATAATACGCCCTTTAGGACACGCCAGCCGTAGTCAATTATGCTAACCTGGGGTTCCTCAGCTGACCATCGATGATTATTTTATCCTCCTTTAAATCGTTTGATATAACCATTCGGGGATCCCCGCAATTTTTGCCAATCTGGATTCCACATCAAGGAGGTTGTAGTGAACCCTGAAAAGAGTCCAGAAGGTTCTGGCTCCCTTGTAGGACAGAGCATTGCAGAAGGATTGTCTTGATTCCGGAAGAATGGGGCGCCACCGGCCCTTTCAGGGCGAAGAATTTTGGCCCCCTTAGGAAGCTTAAACAATTTTTTTCAAAGCTTTACCCTTTTTTTTTGTCGAATTTTGAGTCTTCAGAGCGCTAGTTCGCCCGGGGAAGTACAAGAAAAACTTTTGCCGAAGATCCCTCCCCAAGGAGCCTCCCCTTGGGTACGGATAAGATCCCCACGACATCAACATCCGGGAACTGCATTGTTACCTTAAAAAAAACAACCCGTAGCGTGTAATACTAGGAACGAGAATCCAAGTTTTGGATAATGAAAATAACTTTTCTCTCCCGAGATCTTGTTCAGCTACTTCCGATTACTTACTGAACTGTCAAGTATAGAACACGGGGAAGATATATGGATTGAAGATACTACGATGTTAAGACCTGTAGTAAAAATTGTGGGTAGGATTGTGGTGTTGATTATTGTGGTGAGTGATTTTTGTGGTGAGGTGGTGATTGTAGTGTAGGGATCTTTGTTGCAGTATTATTGGGTGCAGAGATTTTTGTGGTAAAGTGATTTTTGGGATGTTATGATGGCTTGGTGTAGGAGATTGTAGTGAAGTTGGGTAGTGTGATTGTGGTGAGTGATAGTTGTGGTGTAGTGATGATAGTGGGAGGGGGTTGTGATGTAAAGATTATTGTGGTGTGTAAAGACTGTTCCGAAGTGCGATCGTAGTGTAGTGATTATTGGGTGTAGTAGTTGGGGTTTTGGATGTTTGTGTAGTGTATTTTGTGCATGATGTTTGGGTGTTGTATTTGTGGGTAGTGAGGATTGTGGTGTAGCGGGGATTGGGGTGAAACGAGGAATTTTTATGTTTGATTGTGTGTGGGACTGTGGTATAGTGATCTTTGATGTAGGATTTTTAAAGGGTGCAAGGGCACGTATGAGAATGTTTGTAGGGGAGTCATATTGTGGTGAAATGATGAAGGGGTATAGTGATTGAATAGTGTTTATTAGGGTAAAAGTTTTAGTGTAGTGATTATTTAATGTATGACGTTGTAGGGGGATAATGTTTTGGGTGAAGTGATGATTTTGTAGTGATTGTGGTGTATGGGGTTTGTGGATAGTAATATGGTGAGTGATTATTGTGGTGTGCTAATGATTAGGGTGTAGGAATGTGGTGTAGTGATGTTTGTTTGTTGGGATGGTTGGGGTGTGATAGTTTGGTGTAAGAAAATTGTGGTAAGGAAGATTGTGGTAAGTAAAGATTTTGGTATGGAAAGATTGGGGTATTAAAGATTGGGGTGTAGTGAGGATTTTGGTGTATGATGTTTTGATGTGTGTGATAGTTGGGGTGTAATGATTGTGGTGAAATGATGATTTGGTTAGGATAGTTGGGGTGTAATGAGGATTGTGGGAAATGGGTTTGTGGTGAAATGGTTTTGTGGTGTAGTGGTTATTGGGTGTAGTGTTTATTTTATTGAATTTTTGTGGTGAGCGAAGTAGTGATTAGGATTGTGTAGTGATAAGGGTGTGGGAATTTAGTGTAGTGATGTTTTGTAGAGTATGTTATTTGATATTATTGGGTGTAGTGATTGGTGAGTGTTGAGGCAGTAAGATTGTAGTGTAATGATTATTGTAGTGTGGTGATGATTGTTTTGTTTTTTTTTTTTTTATTTTTTTAAAAAAATTCATGTCCAAATATTAATAGGTACATTTAAAAAAAAGATAAAGGGAAACATCAGAAAAAAAATTTTTTTTATTAACACTGGCCCGATTCCCCCAAGGCAGGGTGGCCCAAAAAAGAAAAAACTTTCACCACTTTCATCCATCACGTCTTGCCAGAAGGGTGCTTTTCCTACAGTTTTTTAAAAATCAACATTAACACCCCCCTTCAGATGCAGGCACTGTACTTCCCATCTCCAGGATCAAGTCCGGCCCGCCGTTTCCCTGAATCCCTTCAAAAGTTACTTTGCTCACACTCCAACAGCCGTCAAGTATTAAAAAACATTTGTCCCATTTACTCCATCAAAACCTCACGCATGCCTGCTGGAAGTCCAAGCCCCTCGCAACAAAACCCCTTTACCCCCTCCCCCCCAACCCTTTCCAGCCGACCCCACCCCCTTCCTTCCACACAGACCGATACACTCTTGAAGTCTTCTGTTTCGCTCCATTCTCTCTACATGTCCGAACCCCCTCAACAACCCTTCCCACCCCCTGGACAAAGTTTTTGGTAATCCGCACCCCTCCTAACTTTCCCAAATACGAATTTTCTGCATTATATTCACCCCACATTGCCCCCAACCGACATCTCCACTGCCCCAGCCTTTTCCTCGCTGCAAATTCATCACCCCACGCTTCACACCCTATAAGAGCGTTGGGGAAAACTATACTCTCAACATTCCCCTCTTTGCCTCCAAGGAAAATTTCTTTTTCTCCCCAAAGGGTTGTGACCACTCCCCCTTTTTTTCCCATCAATTTTTATGTTCACCCCATTTTCATAGACCCACCCCCTGACACGCCACTCCCAAATATCTGAATACGTTTACCTCCTCCATACTCTTCCCTCCAATCTATATTTCCCAACTTTTATCACCTAATCTTTTTGTTTTCCTATAAACCTTACTCTTTTCCTTATTCAATTTAATTTTCTTCTTTTTCACACCCACCAAATTCATCCACCAATCTCTGCAATTCTCTTCAGATCCCCAAGAGAACAGTGTCATCAGCAAAGAGCAGCTGTGACAACTCCCACTTTGTGTTGATTCTTTATCTTTTTTCCCACGCCTCTTGCCAAGACCCCGCATTTACTTCTCTTACACCCCATCTATAAAATATTAAAAAACCACGGGGAAAATCACACATCCTTTTCTAAGGCCTCTTTTACTGGGAAAAAAATTTCCCTCTTTTCCCACATACTCTAACTTGAGCCCACTACCTCGTAAAAAATTTCACGCTTTTCAGTAAAACCCACCTCCTACCCATACACTTGCAAAATCTGCCCCCAAATTTCCCCCCTATCCACCCCTTCATCGCCTTTTCCCAAAACCATAAAATGCCACAAGATCTCTTAAACCCTTTTCTAAATACTGTTTATATGTTTCACTTAAACACCTGGTCCCCCACACCCCCCACCTTTCCTAAAGCCCCCTTGTTATCTGCTATCCTATTTTCCTCTTACTCTTTAATTCTTTCAAATTTTAACCTTTCCAACACTTTACCAGGTACACTCAAAAGACTTATCCCCCTATAATTTTTTTCACTCTCTTTTTTCCCCTTTGCCTTTTTACAAAAGGAACTTGCATGCTCCTGCCAATCCCTAGGGACTTCCCTCTTCCATACATTTTTAAATAATTGAACCAACCCCTCCAAAACTATATCCCCACCTGCTTTTTTAAATTTCTATCTTATCCCATCAATCCCGGCTGCCTTGCCCCCTTTCATTTTACCTACTGCCTCACGAACTTCCCCACACTCCACAACTGGCTCTTCCTCACTCCTACAAGATGTTATTCCTCCTTGCCCTATACACGAAATCACGCTTCCCTATCTTCATCAACATTTAACAATTCCTCAAAATATTCCCTCCATCTTCCAATCCCTCTAACTCTCCATTTAATAACTCTCCTCTCCTATTTTTAACTGACAAATCCTTTGTTCTCTAGGCTTTCTTAACTTGTTAATTCCAAAACTTTTTTTATTTTCAACAAAATTTGTTGATAACATCTCACCCACTCCTCATTTGCTCTCTTTTTACATTGCTTCACCACTCTCTTAACTTCTCTCTTTTTCTCCATATACTCTTCCCTCCTTGCTCACTTCTAAAACAATATATAAACACAAAACATTCCAGGCAACATCTGACAGTCTACTATATACAAGTTTTATAACATATCAAAATTTAAGAAGGAATAAAGTATAATAACAAAGGGCCAAAAAATGGCATTAATTAAAACTCCTAAAATTACAACCTCAACAAAAGTAATGCTCCAAGCTTATGACAATCACCCATAATACCACTCGCAACAAATACACCAGACCTACAATTATGCCTTATTAAGAAACCTGTGCTGCAACACAGGTGACCCATCATCCCCCCCCCCCCCTCACACACACATTGAAAACAAACCCCAAATCACCAACCTGAAAAAATCATGACATTAATTATCCTCAATTTAGGATTATTATGACACATGTCACTTGAGGAAACATTATTTACAACCATGAATGGTACAGGACTACCAAATTTTCAATACCTTAAATAAGAACAATAATAATAGGTAATTACTCCCAAACTGATGCTGGACCACGTTACAAAAAAAAACAAAAAAATAACTCATGCTTCAAGGAAATAGTGAAAGGAAAAACCCTCTCAAGAAAATTAAAATTTCCCAATTGCAATACCAGTGCAAGTGGAACATAATACTCTACCAAAGAAATATACAGTTATAAAATTTTTATAGGTTATCCCATTAATACATGTTATATATTTAATCTGCTCCTTACACCTTCCCCATCAAGGGAACTAAGCAAAACTTATCTTGCACAACCTCTCATCTGGTCACACACTAGTACCTCCAATCACACCCAACCACATCACTGCATTCCCAAGGAGGTGAGCCCGTTGAAATCCCCTGAACCCCCCCCCCTCCTTTTACCAACCCACTCCCCCCGGCAGTTAAAGCCCCTTATAACGCCAATAAATTCCTATTGTTAGTCCTCTATAACCCTCAGAAAAATACTCTTCCCAACCTTTTCCCAAAATGTCTCTGTTGCGACACAAAGTTCGATAAAACGTCGCCGCCAAAGTCCTTCTCAGCACATCCCCACCCCCCTTTCCCCTCATACCCCATAAAACATATATGTAGTCAACGATGACATATGCTAAACCTCTTACCACACTCTCCTCCACACCACTCATATCAAGACTCAACGCTCGCAATACCGCCACACCTTGACCCCCACCCTCACCCCCTACCTTACGCATCCATACCCTGATGCACTCCAAACCTTCACAAAAATAGACGACATGATACGCAGTCTCTTCCCCACTGCATCTGCCACACCCCCCACCCTCAATAACCCTCCTACTCGGAGCATCGTTTCCCGTTGGAAAAAATCCCATGCAGGAAACGGTACATAACCTCACGCGCCCTAGGTCGTATCCTTAATTTACTAAATCTTCGCCATATTACATCCCATGCATACATGGGGTAGATCCCTTCAACCGGCGCCACTACATGTCTCTCTAACAATTTACACAAAGTTCCACCTTTACTTTTCCTGGTTCCTGGCTAACATTAAGGCGCGAAACACTGTCTTGCATTACTTCATTTCCTCCCCTCCATACCATTTCCTCAGGTGAGCATGTACCTATCTAGCTGACCCTCCCTCCATCCACCTGCACTCATCACTTCCCTCTTAATAAACACACATTTCACGCGCTTTTTTCAAGTCCAACAAACCCAACCCTCCCCTACATACCGGCAATGTCACTACCTCCCTTCGCAACCAGTTGCACCCTGAACCCCAAAAAAATTTGAACACCATTCTAAGAATACTCGTGATCGCCTTCCTGTTAACGGAAATCACAGCCGAAACAAACCAGACTTTACTATATAGTAATACATTGATGACAATTACACGTTCCCTAAGGGTTAAATGGTGAGGTCGCAGCATTCCCAACCGCCCGCTGCCCCTTTTCCCACCATCCTATTCGAATTGCTAACCCTTGCAGCACTCAGGTCAGCCTCATACATGAAAACCGCAGATTTTCAGACTCCGGTCCTCCGCTGCAAACATCACATCCCCAATCTAAATCTCTCTGTCCACTCTCCCACCCCATGATCATTGACTTTTCCAGATTTACCTTCATCCCAGTAGCTCTCCCAAAAGTGTGTACAATTTCCCCCCAAAAAGCCCTAACCGTGTCTCCTCACTTGCCAAAATAGTGGTACCCATCAACATAGCCCACCAAACCAGGCCACGGCTTCAGCTCACCATCCCTCCCCCCGTCCTTAGGCGATCCTCCACCATCCTATAAAAGGGATCCTGAACACATGCAAAAAAATATTTGTGATAAAGGACATCCCTGCCGAAGACCCCGCTCCATGTTGCCCTCCCCCCCCCCACACACCCATTGAATTGCACCCTTACCTTCGCGTTTGAAAGTACAACGTATCCACCCCCCCACTATTTCTTCGCCAAACCCCTGTCGTAGGAGAATATCCCTCAAAGCCTTTCTTTCCACCCTATCATAAGCCCCTTGCCAATCCAACGCCACCAACGCTCCTCTTTCCCTTTCCATGTCCTCCAGGAACCCTTGATAATCCCGTGGCCCACGCCATTGACCTACCAGTAAACCAAACTGAGACTCAAACACGACCCTCCCCACAACACATTTAAGCCGATTCCCAAGAATTTTCGCAAATAATTTATAATCAGCACAAAGCAATGAAATGGTTCGATAACCCCGAAGGGTACTCTGCTGTTTACCCTTTGGGACCAACACCACCCACCGCCGTTGCCTGAGATTCTCCCATCTTACCTCCGTCTTTCATGGCATTCATTAACCTTACTAGGAAACCCCTAAGCAGACCCCAGTGCTGTACATAAAATTCGCTAGGTAAACCATCGATCCCGGGTGCCTTACCTTCCTAAATGTCCAAAAGGGGCTCTCCATATTTCCCCCTCCTCAATGACCCCACCCAGTGCCCCCCGATCCTCCTCCCCAGTTTGCACGGCACATCACATCCCTTTCCCCAAGAACCTCACCATCCCCCCCACTACTTTTCCCGTATTCCTCAAACCATCTATCTGCATATGCACTCATCCCCTTGGTGTCCCTTAATACCTGACCCTCTCTAAAACCCCCCACAGAAGATATGACTTGCAAATCCGGTATTGTAGTCGTTCGCTGTCGTACCTTGTCCTCGCAGCACACAAGCTGATGGCTTGTCGCCCCAGAGTACTTCGTCTAACCCTGCCTGTACCCCTCAAACTGCAAAAACGTTCTTCTTGCAAATCCCTTTTTCTGTCCTTCAACATGTGTATATCCTCCACCGGGTACACCCCGGCCACCGCCCCCCCTCGTACAATTCCGTAAATTTTAGATTCTAAGTAATTTGACAAACCATACCGCAATTGATTAATGTGTTTGCCCTCCCTCACATAAAAATGACGTATTCGTAACTTAGCCACACTATCCCACCATCCTACCACGTCTTCCCCAGTTCTTCTGTCGGCACAGAGCTGTTCCCAAAATATTGCAAACGCTTCCACTCCCTCCCTATCCCCCAAAACCATCGTGTTCAGTTTCCAATAACTTCCCTCCTACGAGCCAAAGCATCCCATCCCACCTCCTAATACCGCCCTATGATCGGAAGACACCATCTCTATAGTTTTAAAAGACTCTACCAAAACCCTCTGAGATAAAAAATATAACCTGTCCCCAAAAGAGCCGCATATCCCCCTTTTTATAAACGTATGTTCCACCTCCCACAGACCTCCCCCGAAGAATCACGTAACTGAAGATCTCTAAGCAGGCCCCCCAAGATGAGGAAAAAATATCCTGCTCCTCTGGGTTCCACGTCTGTCTTCTTAATTACACAATTCCAATCCCCCCCCCCACAATCGCGGACAGACGGTAACGTGCGTAGGTAATACACGAGCTCCTCCCGCACAAAATCCATCTTCACTTTCACGTCACTTTCTGCTGGGGCATACACACACACAAACGCCACTCTCTCTCCCATCCACCATCCTTCCACACGTAATACTCTCCCCCCCCCTCTTCCTATGCAATACAAACGGGCCCGCCTCCCTGATCAACACACCCACTCCTCCTTTTAACGCTCAGACGGCAAACATAAGCCTGATACCCAGGCACCACTAATTCACGACCAAGCTTAAAATTGTGCTCCTGCACAAAAGCTACATCAACCTTAACCTATTCAAAAACATCCCGAAGCACTCCCGTTTAACACCATCACACAGGGCCATTAATATTTATTGTTACACACCTGAGGCCAGTTTAAGGTTTCCTTCCCCGCCTCATGTCAAGATTCTTCCCTTTCAGACCGTTCCCCTGGACTGTGCCTTTCCACAGATTCCCCCCTCCTTCCCAACCATCCCCCCCCTTCTGTTGTGGCCCTCGCAGAGTCACTCTGGGTACCATAACCCCATGTCTTTTTCCCCGGCCTTTGCGCCGGTTTTCAGAACATCGTCCGAATCTGACGCTGCTGCCCTTTTCCCTTTTAGCTCCCTCAGTTTCCATATCTGAGTCCTGGAGCCAGCACAATGGACTTCCCCCTCTACCACTCTTAATCCGCCTCCATGCCCCTCCCTGGCACTCGCACTGTCCACCACAGGTGCCCCTCTGATTCCTCCCCTTCCCCCACACCACCTTCTGCCCCGATCCCCGGGTCTTGTTCGCTGTAACTCTCCACCTCCGTAGACTGTAACATAGCCTGTATCACCGTCTCCAAACTCCTCCTCAATAGCCTTCACTGCTGTGCCCTCCTGACCTCCTCACTTGACAACTGTATGTTGATGGGCCAGGTGATTCATGGATCACCACCTTCTTCCGATTCCCCAGGAGGAGCACCACACTTCACTCCACATGCGACCACGCCCTCCTCCTTGCACCCTTCTTCTTTAGGCATCGGGTGCTCATGCGCAGGTGCTCCGCCCCTTGCCGGCCCAGGAGCCACTGTTTATGGGCCAGGTGATTCATGGATCACCACTTCTTCCGATTCCACTGGAGGAGCCAATACCTCTTCACCCCCACATGCGACCACGCCCTCCTCCTTGCCCCCGTTCTTCCTTAGGCATCGGGTGCTCTGCCCCAGGTGCTCCGCCCTTGCCGGCCCAG
The DNA here is from genome assembly GCF_026875155.1 of Cherax quadricarinatus. Lineage (NCBI taxonomy): Eukaryota > Metazoa > Arthropoda > Malacostraca > Decapoda > Parastacidae > Cherax > Cherax quadricarinatus. The sequence continues at coordinate 8,649,150 of NC_069497.1, read as the reverse complement.
GAGCCATACTCCGCTTGCCACAGTCTGCCGCCATATGTCAAATTCGCCACACAGTCGGCACGTACGTCTCTGCCCCGCATACGCTACCATTACCTGGGTTCTAAACCTTCGAGATATACATACGAGGGTAAAAGGATGCCTAAGCGTCATCTTTAGATTAAAAGAACCCTCAGGAAATCCTGTGTAAGCACCTTTTACCCATTTGCCAGGTTGGGCCAGATGTACAGTTCCATAACGTTCGAAAACATTTCGAATATCTACCTCATCAGCCTCAAAAGGTACGTTGCGGAGCTTAACCCACGAATAATGTCGTGATACTTCAAACAACTTGACCCCACTGCCGGTGTTACAGTAATTCTGACACTTGGTTTAAAGATCAACCAAAGCCTCGTATACTTTAGCAGTTAGCACTTTTACCGAAAATTCTATATACACCGTTCAGTGCCACTCCATATAAATTCCTCGGTCTTGATGCCCCTATGTCTCTCGTATAATTTTGGGAATAACACATCGACTGACGTAGGTGTTAAAGCCCCACTAATAAGTTCAATGCCCACAGTATTCACTCTCCTGCGCACACCTGGCGCCAGTCGTTGACTGATTAGCTCGTCTGGGAAACGTAGAGGGGTGCAAAGCACGTCCGCACTCTACCTCATCCAGGCAGCGAATGCACAACACCTCCTCGTACCACTGCTGTCAGGTTACTGAGGAGCGTCAGGCAAGGGGGTCTGCACGGCCCAATAGCGATGCAGACAATGTTTTGTAATGACTGTAGTGTAGTAATGATTTTGAAATAGCGATGATTGTAGTGTAGTGATTATTGTTGGTGTAGCGATAATTTTTGGTTTAGTGTTGACTGTTGTTATATCTTGGAAATTGGTCATCCTGTGTTATTTAACTATTGTAAGAGAATATGATCATCACTTAATATTATAGCGCGAAAAGGGCCCCCTTTATATCTAAAATAGAGACTTTCGGCGTTATATTATTATCTGTTAAAATATATAAAAAATACCAGGTATTATCCCTATTTTATTATTATTATTATTATTATTATTATTATTATTATTATTAGTAGGATTATTATGTTTTATAGAGCTAAGTCCGGAACCATCCGGTGAATTGTTCAATTGTTTATGTCCGCTGACTGACGTTTGGGTCAGGTGATCCAAACCCGACGACGGGTCAACAGACTGGCAGGTAGGCAGTCCCGCTCCCTGTTCTAGCCTTGACAACTGATCGTATATTGGTTCTCTCCCTTTGGGTGTACAGTTTTAAAGGGTTTGAGAATTACTCTAGAGCTGACTCCCCTTTGTTCCTCGTTGCTCTGAAAGATTGTTTTGACCTTTTTTATTCTTTGGGCAGTTCAGTAATCCATAGAGATACATCTTCTCAGACAAACTCTGTTTCTACATCCTTTACGGCCGGGTTCAAAGGTCTTGTTGAATCTTGTACATTTTGTAGTTTGAGTTTACACGTCTTGTTAAGAACAAAGATGTAAATATTAGTGAAGACTTATTTACAGGAAGAAAAATTAATCTTCCTTATTAAGGTGATACTTCCATGATTTTGAACTAAATATGTATATTTGTAAAATTTATTGTTAAATGTATTTAAGATATAATATTAGATACAGAGAAAAGATAAAGTATTGTATTTATATACTTTAATAAATTTGAATATTATTCTAGGAGTTTCCCAGTTGAATTTATGTCCCCCTAAGACTCAAAAATACCTTTAACTAACTCTGATCCCAAATCTTGTTGCTATGGAAGAAAAAATAGTAACTGACCACATTCTGAATGTTCCTTTATAAAATTTTATTCGCAATCTGTATTCGTAGCAGTGATTGTGGTTTTTAGTGATTGAAGCGCAGTAATGATTGTAGTGTAATGATTATTGTGGTTGTTGTGATGATTGTAGTGCAGTAATGACTGTAGTGATGATTGTTTGTAGTTGTTAAGTAACAAATGACTTTGTTTAGCGATGATGTATTTTAGTGCCAGGAATATTTTGCATTGTTTATTTGATGGATTTGTTTTGTAAAATGGCCCTTTCTTTGATTTGTGTGTGAAATTGGCTTATTTAGTAATTTCAGATCACTTTACTGGGTAGTTCAAAAAGTAAAAGGACATTTCTTGCATCAGTCGACAGAAATAAAGTAGTTCTAGCGAAAATTGTTTTGAGTTCAGTTGGATGGAACAAAGGATTGGACCAAAATAGGGCCCTCAAAGCGGGCGAAATCACCGATGCGTAATATCATGAGCCGCCTAGCTTCACGACAGTGTAATCCGTAAACTTATCCATCAAATTGGCCTTCTGGTATCATTACCTTCACAAGATGCCACAACAAGAACTCAAGAGGATGCTTACGATCGTGTGTTAGTCGCTATACTGATGACTGATGGTGATTGGAAAAAAGTGTTTTCAATCACCTTCCAAAATTCAACACATGTGTACGGTAACCAGGAACAAAATTACAGATACGTGTGATTAAAGCTATTGTAACATCCTAGCATCCTGGAATTCCTTAGATAACTTCGAAACATCATTGCTGTAGTTTCATAGTACTAATATTTTACACGGGTCTTTATATATATATATATATATATATATATAATATATATATATATATATAATATATAATATATAATTATATATAATTACATATACACACACACACACAAACATGATCTCTGGCTGAAGGAGGACTCAAACCTACGAACCTTGGAACAAGGTACGCGTGTCGTTGTGGTGCGATGCTAAGGGCAGATTGAGGCACTATGCGGGAACATCCTGGTCATCCACTGCATCCGATCCCATCTCCAGTCGTCTCGACTTTGTCTTGCTACTGGCCTCAGATGGCTCCGGACGAGAGAGTGAGGTCGACGCTGCGCAACTCTTCCTTACTTTAAACAAAGTTTCAGCGCACATGTCTCAGTCAGCCTCATCATGTCACCATTCTCCACACTGGACCCATTCATTCATCAACACCTGCCTAACCCTTCTAGGGTAGGGTAGGTGCCTGAGCCCGAGCTTTTAGCTCATAAGACTGTCATTCCCATTAGCCCCCTTGGGGCGGGGATGGCAGACCAGAGAGGCCTAGCTTGTGGTTAGGCCTGGGGACAATTGGTCCCAAAGCAAGATGAGGGAATGGTACTTGTGCCTCTCCCCTGGGAGATTAGGTCTCAGGACACTCCCTAAAGAGGGAGCCAAGGCGGGCCCCACGTGGACAAGGCCCGGGCCGGGAGACTACGGCTAATCTTTAACTTACACACCTGGTGACCAATACCTTGGGTCCAAGCTTGAGCTAGACGTTTATCAAGGAAGCAAGCTTTCAGGGCGAGAATGTTATTAATGACTGCGTTACCCTGTTCCAGGTTCGCCCCTAGGTTCGAGTTCCTTCAGCCAGAGATCAGTGGTTTGTTATATTTTGCCTGCTCTTGCGAATTCTTTGCATATATATATATATATATATATATATATATATATATTATATAAATATATATATATAATATCATATATATATATTATATGTATCTAGTATATACACATAGCCGTAATGTGTGTGTGTACTCACCTAATTGTGGTTGCAGGGTTCGATACTCAGCCTCCTAGCCCCTCCTCTTCCATGATCGCTAGTAGGGTCCTTCTCTCTGCATCAGAGCTTTCTCATACCTCGTCTTAAAGTATGTATGGTTCCTGCCTCCACTATATCACTTGCTAGGCTATTCCACTTCCCCATGACAACTCTATGACTGAAGAAATACTTTCCTACATCCCTCTGACTCGTCTGAGTCTTCAGCTTCAATTGTGAGCCCTTGTTTCTGTGTCTCTGTGGAACACCTTGCCCCGCCGGTTACATTTATCTGTTCCACGCAAGTACTTTGTATGTCGTTTCATGTCTCCCCTGACCCTACTGTCTCCAGTGACGCTCAGTCCGAATTCCCTTAAACCTTTCAATCGTAGGACTACCCCTGAGCTCCGGAACTAGCCTTGTTGCAAAACCATTGCACTATTCTCTAATCTATTGACGTGTTTGACCAGGTGTGGGTTCAAAACTGGTGTTGCAGACGCCAGTATGGGCCTGGATGTATAAAAGTGTCCAGTGTCTGGAACAATTCCTTACTAAGGGTATCCGACGCTCATTCTCAGGTTGCCAGGCGCCCATATGCGTGCACAGTTATCTGGTTGATGTGTTGATGTGTGTTGTAGGCAGGCCGAGTTTATACAGGCAGGGATGCACATGGCGGCACGTTTGTGGTTCACCTAGGATGGGTCGGAGAGAGGCGGATGCTGTGGCTTATTTTTCATTGGAGATCCAAAACCCTACTAAGTTCAGGGGCATACCAAAGGTACACTTGGGTGATCGCAACATGGTGGATTGACAACATGGTGTGTTGTAATATGGTGATTACATGGTGATTGCAGCATGGTGATTGCAACATGGTGATTACAACATGGTTGCAGCATGGTGATTGATTGCAACATGGTGATTGCAGCATGCTGATTGCAACATGGTGATTGCAACATGATTGGAGTTGCAACATGGTGATTGATTGCAACATGGTGTATGCAGCATGCTGATTGCAACATGGTGATTGCAACATGATTGGAGTTGCAACATGGTGATTGTAATGTGGTGATTGCAACATGGTGATTGCAGCATGGTGATTGCAACCTGGTGATTGGTGATTGCAACATAGTGATTACAGCATGGTGATTGGTGATTGCAATATGGTGATTGCAGCATGGTGATTGCAACATTGTGATTGCAACATGGTGGTTGCAACATGGTGATTGGTGATTGCAACATTGTGATTGGAATATAGTGATTGCAACATGGTGATTGGAATAGTGATTGCAACATGGTGATTGGAATATGGTGATTGCAACATGGTGATTGGTGATTGCAACATGGTGATTGGAACATGATTGGAACATGGTGATTGCAGCATGGTGATTGCAACATGGTGATTGGTGATTGCAACATGGTGATTGGTGATTGCAACATAATTGGAACATGGTGATTGGAATATGGTGATTGCAACATGGTGATTGGTAATTGCAACATTGATTGGAATATTCTGATTGCAACATGGTGGTTGCAACATGGTGATTGGAACATGGTGATTGCAGCATGGTGATTGCAACATGGTGATTGGAATATGGTGATTGCAACATGGTGATTGGTGATTGCAACATTGATTGGAATATGGAGATTGCAACATGGTGATTGCAGCATGGTGACTGGTGATTGCAACATGGTGATTGGAACATGGTGATTGCAACATGATTGTAGCATGGTGATTGCAACATGGTGATTGGAATGTGGTGATTGCAACATGGTGATTGCAACATGGTGATTGGTGATTGCAACATGGTGATTGGAATATGGTGATTGCAACATGGTGATTGCAGCATGGTGATTGGTGATTGGAATATGGTGATTGCAACATGGTGATTGCAGCATGGTGATTGGTGATTGGAATATGGTGATTGCAACATGGTGATTGCAACATGATTGGAATATGGTGATTGCAACATGGTGATTGCAACTAGCCCAGTGGATTACAGAGTTCGGCTGTCAGTGGTGTTAACAGGTACCTCTCGATCTTATAGGCACCATCAGCCATGGCCGACTTAACACTCAGGTGACCTCTCGCGTTTTCCTACCGAATGTCAAAAACAAAAATCCTATAGCTTCCTTCAATGTTAAAGCCCTCTTTACCCCTTTACTGATGCTACAATAAATATTCTGAGACAGGCTCATCGACAACCACGATATCCCATTACTTCTTCTAGATTTCATCAGTCCAGTGGATCATGTGTTAATCTATCCTCTTCAAGCATCAGAACAACTGCTGCAAAGCTTTGGGATAGCAATGGGCAGCCTACTCGTTGCTGTGTTTGCCAGTCTCTCCATGGAGAACCAGAGACCGAGAAATTTAACCTCATTCCCAACACCATTACCTGGCTAAAATACGTTGAAGTTGGTTTTCCATCCGAGACGTTTCAGTGTTGTAGTGCGGGCAAAGTAACATTTTTGAAGGGACTAAGGGAAGCCAGTTATCTAGACTTGAATCTTGGAGGTGGGAAGTACTTTGCAACAAGGTGGGAAGTATATTATGGGAAGTACTGCAACATATCAGTCTCAGTCGAGTCTAACCGATCACACTCAGCTCCTGGCGGAGCCAGGAGCTGAGTCTCGACCCCTGCAACCACAATTAGGTGAGTATATGTACACATATACTGCTATTGTAGTCAGCTGGTCTAGTGGCTAACGCGTCGGTCTGGAGTTTCTGACTCTCTGATCGCGGGTTCTAACCCCACCCTTGGTATGGCTTGTTTGCAATCGTGTCATTACGATTTCGTGAGTCATGTTAACTAAGGTGTAATTAGGACAATATAACTCACGAAAATTAACACCTTTCCTTTGTTAACTAAAGACAAACAAAAAAAATTAACGCCTTTCCTTTGTTAACCAAAGATCAAAAATATAAAATATTGGGATTAGCGTACCTAATTTTTTTTATTATTCTTGTTTATTTCGTTTTTATTTAAATGCTTGATTTTTTGTTGATTTAATACTTGCCTTTCATCATTAGTTTTTTATTTTTTTATTTTGTATTGTTTGTCTTACGACGATTTCCTTCTTATTTTCTTCGTTGCTTCATTGCTTATTGTTCCTTCTTTTTTTATTATATTTTGGTCTTTATTTTGT
>NC_069497.1:8605522-8641926 GCF_026875155.1 Cherax quadricarinatus | reverse complement strand
AGAGGGTAAATTTAGTGAAGACTTAATTACAGGAAGAAAAATAATCTTCCTATTTAAGGTGATACTCTCCATGATTTTGAACTATGATATTGTAAAATTTATTGTACAAAGTTATTAAGATATAATATTAGATACAGAAAAAAGATAAAGTATTGTATTTATATACTTTAATAAATTTGAATATTATTCTATGGAGTTTCCCAGTTGAAATTATTTCCCCTAGACTCAAAATACCTTTAATAACTCTGATCCCAAATCTTTTTTGCCAATTGAAGAAAATAGTAACTGCCCACATTCTGAAGTTCCTTAAAAAATTTTCTTATTCGCAACACGTATTGTAGTGATGATTGTGGTTTGGTAGTGATGAAGCGCAGTAATGATTGTAGTGTAATGATTATTGTGGTGTAGTGATGATTGTTGCGCGGGTAATGACTGTAGTGATGATTGTTTTGTAGTTTTAGTAATGACTTTGGTTTAGCGATGATTGTATTTTAGTGCCAGGAATATTTTGCATTGTTTTGCTGGACTTTGTTTTGAAATGGCCTTTCTTGATTTGTGTGTGTAAATTGGCTAATTTAGTAATTTCAGATCACTTTACTGGGTAGTCAAAAAAGTAAAAGGACGTTTCTTGCACTCAGTCGACAGAAATAAAGTAGTTCTAGCGAAATAGCTTTGAGTTCAGTTGACTGGAACAATGGAATTGGACCAAAATAGGGCTCAAAGGGGCGAAATCACCGATGCGTAATATCATTGAGACGCTGCTTCACGACAGTGTAATTCCGTAACTTATCCATCAAATTTCGTCCTTCTGGTTTCATTACCTTCACAAGATGCACAACAAGAACTCAAGAGATGCTTACAGAAACGTGTGTTAGTCGCTTATACTGATGATGAGGTGATTGGAAAAAGTGTTTTCCAATCACCTTCAAATATTCAACACATGTGTACGGTAACCAGGAACAAATTACAGATACGAGTGATTAAAGCTATTGAAACTCCCTAGCATCCTGGAATTCCTTAGATAACTTCGTAAACCATCATTGCTGAAGTTTCATAGGTACTAATATATTACCACGGGTATATATATATATATATATATATATTATATATATTTTATATATATATGCAAAGAATTCGCAAGAGCAGGCAAAATATACACAAACACTGATCTCTGGCTGAAGGAGACTCGAACCTACGAACCTTGGAACAGGGTACGCAGTGCATTACCATTCTCCCTGAAAGCTGGCTTCCTTGGATCAACGTCTAGCTCAAGCTGGACGCCAAGGTATTGGTCCAGTGTGGTGAGAATGGTGACTGATGATGGATGACTGATGACATGCGCTGTAACTTTGTTTAAAGTAAGGAAGAGTTGCGCAGCGTCGACCTCACTCTCTCGTCCGGAGCCATCTGAGGCCAGTAGCAAGACAAAGTCGAGACGACTGGAGATGGGATCGGATGCAGTGGATGACCAGGATGTCCATAGTGCCTCATCGTGCCCTTAGCGCTCCACAACGCACTGCGTACCTTGTTCCAAGGTTCGTAGGTTTGAGTCTCCTTCAGCCAGAGATCAGTGTTTGTGTGTGTGTGTGTGGTGTGTGTGTGTATATGTAATTATATATATATATAATATATATATATATAATATATATATATATATATATATATATATATATATATATATATATACTGTGTGTGTGTGTACTCACCTAATTGTGGTTGCAGGGGTCGATACTCAGCTCCTAGCCCCTCCTCTTCACTGATCGCTAGTAGGTCCTCTCTCTGCATCCAGAGCTTTCTCATACCTCGTCTTAAAGCTATGTATGGTTCCTGCCTCCACTACATCACTTGCTAGGCTATTCCACTTCCTGACAACTCTATGACTGAAGAAATACTTCCTAACATCCCTCTGACTCGTCTGAGTCTTCAGCTTCCAATTGTGACCCCTTGTTTCTGTGTCTCCTCTGTGGAACAGCCTGCCTCGGTCTACATTATCTGTTCCACGCAGTACTTTGTATGTCGTTATCATGTCTCCCCTGACCCTACTGTCCTCCAGTGACGTCAGTCCGATTTCCCTTAACCTTTCATCGTAGGACATACCCCCTGAGCTCCGGAACTAGCCTTGTTGCAAACCATTGCACTTTCTCTAATATATTGACGTGTTTGACCAGGTGTGGGTTCCAAACTGGTGTTGCATACTCCAGTATGGGCCTGATGTATAAAGTGTCCAGTGTCTTGAACAATTCCTTACTAAGGTATCCGAACGCTATTCTCAGGTTTGCCAGGCGCCCATATGCTGCACCAGTTATCTGGTTGATGTGTTGATGTGTGTTGTAGGCAGGCGAGTTTATTCAGGCAGGGATGCACATGGCGGCACGTTTGTGGTTCACCTAGGATGGTCGGAGAGAGGCGGATGCTGTGGCTTATTTTTCATGAGATCCAAAACCCTACTAAGTTCAGGCATACAAAGGTACACATGGGTGATCGCAACATGGTGATTGCAACATGGTGATTGTAATATGGTGATTACATGGTGATTGCAGCATGGTGATTGCAACATGGTGATTACAACATGGTTGCAGCATGGTGATTGATTGCAACATGGTGATTGCAGCATGCTGATTGCAACATGGTGATTGCAACATGATTGGAGTTGCAACATGGTGATTGTAACATGGTGATTGCAGCATGGTGATTGCAACCTGGTGATTGGTGATTGCAACATGGTGATTGCAACATGGTGATTGCAACATGGTGATTGCAACATGGTGATTGGAATATAGTGATTGCAACATGGTGATTGGAATAGTGATTGCAACATGGTGATTACAACATGGTGATTGGAATATGGTGATTGCAACATGGTGATTGGTGATTGCAACATGGTGATTGGTGATTGCAACATTGTGATTGCAACGTGGTGATTGGTGATTGCAACATAATGATTGGAACATGGTGATTGCAACATGGTGATTGGAATATGGTGATTGCAACATGGTGATTGGTAATTGCAACATTGATTGGAATATTCTGATTGCAACATGGTGGTTGCAACATGGTGATTGGAACATGGTGATTGCAGCATGGTGATTGCAACATGGTGATTGGAATATGGTGATTGCAACATGGTGATTGGTGATTGCAACATTGATTGGAATATGGAGATTGCAACATGGTGATTGCAGCATGGTGATTGGTGATTGCAATATGGTGATTGGGACATGGTGATTGCAACATGATTGTAGCATGGTGATTGCAACATGGTGATTGGAATGTGGTGATTGCAACATGGTGATTGGTAATTGCAACATTGATTGGAATATGGTGATTGCAACATGGTGATTGCAGCATGGTGATTGGTGATTGGAATATGGTGATTGCAGCATGGTGATTGGTGATTGGAATATGGTGATTGGAATATGGTGATTGCAATATGGTGATTGCAACCAGCCCAGTGGATTACAGAGTTCGGCTGTCAGTGGTGTTAATAGGTACCTCTCGATCTTATAGGCACCATCAGCCATGGCCGTCTTAAACACTCAGGTGACCTCTCGCGTTTTCCTACCGAATGTCAAAAACAAAAATCCTATAGTTTCCTTCAATGTTAAAGCCCTCTTTACCCCTTTACTGATGCTACAATAAATATTCTGAGACAGGCTCATCGACAACCACGATATCCCATTACTTCTTCTAGATTTCATCAGTCCAGTGGATCATTGTGTTAATCTATCCTCTTCAAGCATCAGAACAACTGCTGCAAAGCTTTGGGATAGCAATGGGCAGCCTACTCGTTGCTGTGTTTGCCAGTCTCTCCATGGAGAACCAGAGACCGAGAAATTTAACCTCATTCCCAACACCATTACCTGGCTAAAATACGTTGAAGTTGGTTTTCCATCCGAGACGTTTCAGTGTTGTAGTGCGGGCAAAGTAACATTTTTGAAGGGACTAAGGGAAGCCAGTTATCTAGACTTGAATCTTGGAGGTGGGAAGTACTTTGCAACAAGGTGGGAAGTATATTATGGGAAGTACTGCAACATATCAGTCTCAGTCGAGTCTAACCGATCACACTCAGCTCCTGGCTCCGCCAGGAGCTGAGTCTCGACCCCTGCAACCACAATTAGGTGAGTATATGTACACATATACTGCTATTGTAGTCAGCTGGTCTAGTGGCTAACGCGTCGGTCTGGAGTTTCTGACTCTCTGATCGCGGGTTCTAACCCCACCCGTGGTATGGCTTGTTTGCAATCGTGTCATTACGATTTCGTGAGTCATGTTAACTAAGGTGTAATTAGGACAATATAACTCACGAAAATTAACACCTTTCCTTTGTTAACTAAAGACAAACAAAAAAAATTAACGCCTTTCCTTTGTTAACCAAAGATCAAAAATATAAAATATTGGGATTAAGCGTACCTAAGTTTTTTTTTATTTATTCTTGTTTATTTCGTTTTTATATAAATGCTTGATTTTTGTTGTATTTAATACTTGCTTTCATCATTAGTTTGATTTTTTTTATTTGTATTGTTTGTCTTACGACGATTTCCTTCTTATTTTTCTTTGTTGCTTCATTGCTTATTGTTCCTTCTTGTATATTATTATATTTCGGTCTTTATATTTTGTTTAGTGTCAATTGATTTTTTTTATTATCCTTTATCTTATATTGCTATGTCTGTCAGTTATATTTTGTGTAATTTTTATTAATATTTTATCATAATTTGCGTCCGGCCATGAAGTAAGAGAAGGAAGTAACCTCATCATTTTTCTTATTATCGTCCTTTTCCTCGTCGTTTTCCTTTTCCTCTTTTTCTTCGTCGTTTTTGCTCATCTTTTGGTTCATCCTCTTCCTTCCCTCTGTCTTCTACTTTTATTCCCTCTGCTTTTTTTACTGTTGTTTCTTTAGATTGTTGTACTGGTGTTGGTTCTTCTGCTTGCACTGCCTCCTCAGCGGGTCGTAGACATTTATCAATACGACGCAACAATTCCCGCAGTGATGGTCGATGTTTTGGGTTAGGATCCATAGCCTGATGACTAAGTTATCCAACCCTTTAGGCCAGCTCTTCAGTGCTTTCAGGACTAATGACATCACATACCCATATGAGAAAACATCAGTAGCTGGAGTGGATGGTTTCCAGCAAAGATCTCTGGAGCACACCAAGGAAAGTCTTCAGGATCACCTTCCATGAAGATAATACGTCCTTTAGGACACGCCAGTCCGTAGTCAATTATGCTAACCTGAGGTTCCTCAGCTGATCCATCGATGATTATGTTATCCTCCTTTAAATCGTTATGGATATAACCAGCTTCGTGGATCTCCTGCAACTTCTTGCCAATCTGGATTCCAACATCAAGGAGGTTGTATGTAGAACCCTGTAAGATGTCCAGAAGGTTCTGGCTGCCCTTGTAGGACATGAGCATTGCAGAAGGATTGTCTTGAATTCCGGAAGAACAGGGGCGCCACCGGCTCCTTTCAGGGCTTGAAGAATTTTGGCCTCCTTGAGGAAGCTTGAACAATATTTTTCTAAAGCTTTTATCCTTTTTTTGTCGACATTTTGATGTCTTCAGAGCTGCTAGTTCGTTCGCGGTAAGTCACAAGATAAACGTTGCCGTAAGATCCCTCGCCAAGGAGCCTCTCCTTGGTACGGATAAGATCCTCCACGACATCAGCATCCAGGAACTCCATTGTTACCATTAAACAACTAACCGTAGCTGTGTATATACTAGGAACGAGAATCACAAGTTTTGGATAATGAAAATTAATCTTTCCTCCACCGAGATCTTGCTGAGTTACTTACTGAGTTGCTTACTGAACTGTCAAGTATAGAACACTGGGAAGATATATAGTGATATGAAGATACATAGCGATGTTAAGACCTGTAGTAACAGTTGTGGCGTAGTGATTGTGGTGTAGTTATTATTGTGGTGTAGTGATTATTGTTGTGAAGTGGTTGTAGTGTAGGGATCATTGAAGTGCAGTGATTGGGTAGTGATGATTGTGGTATAGTGATTATTGTGGTGTAGTGATTATTGTGATGTTATGATGGCTGTGGTGTAGTGATGATTGTAGTGTAGTGATAGTTGGGTAGTGATGATTGTGGTGTAGTGAGGATTGTGGTGTAGTGATTATTGTGGTGTAGTGAGGATTGAGATGCAGTGAGGAGTGTGGTGTAGTGAGGATTGTGGTGTAGTGATTGTGGTGTAGTGAAGATTGTGGTGTAGTGATTGTGGTGTAGTGAAGATTGTGGTGTAGTGATAGTTGTGGTGTAGTGATAGTTGTGGTGTAGTGAAGATTGTGGTGTAATGAGGATTGTGATGTAATGAAGATTGTGGTGTGGTGTAGTGATTATTGTGGTGTAGTGATAGTAGCGATGTAGTGATTGTGTAGTGATGATTATGGTGTAGTGATTATTGTAGTGTAGTGATGATTGTAGAGTAGTGATTATTGTGATATTGTGGTGTAGTGATTGTGGCGTAGTGATGATTGTAGCGCAGTAATGATTGTAGTGTAATGATTATTGTAGTGTAGTGATGATTGTTTTGTAATGACTGTAGTGTAGTAATGATTTTGATATAGCGATTGTAGCGTAGTGATTATTGTGGTGTAGCGATAATTGTGGTTTAGTGTTGACTGTTGTTATATCTTGGAAATTGGTCATCCTGTGTTATTTAACTATTGTAAGAGAATATGATCATCACTTAATATTATAGCGCGAAAGTCCCCGTTTATAGCTAAAATAGAGACTTTCGGCGTTATATAATTATCTGTTAAAATATATAAAAAATACCATGGTATTATCCCTATTTTATTATTATTATTTTTTTATATTTTATTTAAAACAGTTCATACAATATACATAGTTACGTACATAAATGTGATATAAATATATATAAAAAGATGCATTATCAGTGGGTGTGTTCCGGTCCACTAAGTAACACTATTCATAATGATTATGATATACACCTAACTACATAACTAAACACACTACTGCAAAATACACAGTGCTTCCATACACTGTTTTTTTTTTTCATTATAATAAAATAACACAAAGCAGCTTACAATACTAGTGACTCCCCCCCCCCCAACATTTACGTTATTGTTATTATACTCAAAAAGTTGCGCTAAACCACAATGGTGAACATGTACTTTAACAGTTTTATATACTCCATACATTCTCATTTTTAGTTTAAAACATTGCAATGCATTAATAAATAAAAGAAGCCTTAGCAGGTCCTCCACAGAAAAAAATGAATTTACTTATTCACAATACACTTACACGTTTATGAGCTGACATGAAATATCCCTCATCCTATGTTTTTTTATCCTTTTACTAAATACAAGTTTCACTTGATGCAAGAAGTTACTCAGTTAAATTTATGTTTATCATAGTGTCTCCACAACATACATCCTCTTCAAACGTCAAATATCATTTATTTTTAAATAATGTTCTGTAAACAGAGTTGCACAAAGTTACGAGATGTATTTCCCGGAGTCTAAAGGGAGTCAAAATGACAGGGCGACTGAGCGAATGAACGTTTCTTCCACGAACAGAAAAAGGGGAAAGCAAGCCGCGTCCGACATCAGGTGCCCTTTTCCAGGAACGTCTAAAAAATGAACAATAAAAACAATTGGGGGGTAGTTTGAGCATGGAACCAAATTAAAATCCAACAGCGAGCATAATGAGAGTTGTGTTATTAATTATACCTACATACATAAGTAAACTTAAGTCAAATACGTATAAGGATGAACTTTTCCTTCTAGCTAGAATAAAAGTTTTATCCAAGGTCACCTTTGGGCCCCCACAAAGATGCAATTCAGGCCTTTTAAATTTTACGCAGGGAAAGAACCCTTTTTGACGCAAAGACATCGTTCACAATCCGGGGAGGGGGATTCAAAAAGCCTCGCTGTGAACGAAGCAAAACCAGGGTGAACGGTTATGGGAACCCTAAACAGGCAGCACGGCCAAGTTCCTCCCCCCAAATTAAAAAATGATTTTCGTGGGAAAGTAGGGGAATGCACCCGGACAAAGCTATCCCCCAGCGTTTGAATAGGTTGGAAGCGCGGAAGAAAGTGCGACAGGTAGTAGATTGGCAGCCATAACAGCTTGGAATGGCACAAACTTCGTACAGGCGAAGCTGGTTTTCGACCCCTGCACGCGGCGGAAACTATGTTTCCGGCTATGTTCAAAAAGGGAAGGGGGACTGTTTCCGGCATATTACAGAGAGAGAGAGAGAGGAGAGAAGAGCCGTAGAAAATTTTTTTGCAGCTATGTTGCAGGTGAAAAAATCACACTTGTGTTTCAACGTGTTACAGGGAGAAATGAAAGGGAAGAGAAAATGAAAATAAATTCAAATTTTATCCGGACACGTTACGCAAAAAGTATTGTAGTTTTTCCCGGGTTACTTAAAAAAGAGAGAAAAAGGGAGAGGAGGGGATTATACTTGTTTTCCAGGTTCTTTTTCGTCATGCAAGCGAACGCTTCCCTTTGGGAAAGACTTCCCTTTTAAGCCCCTTGAACATTTACCTTTCACTTTTATTTCGCTATACCTTATTTTTAGTTTGGGTTTCCATATTTTTATAAAATTTTTTAGCCAGGTTTTTCCCAAAATTTGCTTAGATTAATTTAAAAAAGCTTTTTTTCGTGTACAGAAATGTTAGTGAAGTTCCCCCCTGGCGCCGGAACCCCAGTAATGTTTCCTCTTGGTATGTAAAATTTGATAATTTTGCAAAATTTTGTTTTAAACTTGACTAAAAATACTATTTTTGTATATTATTTTACAACAATTTTATAATGTTAGTCCTGTGATTACTGGGTTTTTAATTAGCCTCTCGTTTATCGGGTTAATAATGAATTTTTTTTTTTCCCTATATAGGTATGGTGGTGACACCTCTACGCCATTTTTCCGTAACCATTCCCCCTGGGGGAATGCTTCAGCTGGATAATTAAATATATTATTTTTTTTTTTTTCCATCTGGAAATAACAATGGTCCTTGAAAGTTCGAAAAGCTTCAGAAATTAGTTCCTGTTTCTGAGGAATTTTTTTTAATAAAAAACTATGAAAAATTTTTTTAAAGGAAAAGTTGTGTTAACTTTTATTTTTCTATGAGCTTAAATGTTTTTTGACATCTTTCCCCAAAAAATGGCATCAAATGTCTTCGTATTTAAAAATAAATTCTGCAAATTTGTTTATTGAATAATTAATCTTCGCAAAAATATTATTACTTTTTTACGTGCTACAATTTTAAAACGGGACATTTTTTTGGAAAAAATCACTTGGCAACATTTGTTCTGCTTCTGGGTCCCACTCGAATAAAACCCCCCAGAATGTGGTCGGCATTTTCTCGCATCTCTCGGGTTTCCCTTTTTTTCTAGTTCGAGTGGGTGATATGTTCAGCCTTCGTGACTCCCCCGTCTCAAAAATCTTGTCTGAATAAGTCACAGAAACAAATAGCGAAATTTGGGATAACCTGAGTATCTTTTGGGGTTTCCATTCCTTTTTATTAGAAATCCATGCCAAATACCTTTTAACCTTCAGTTCTCTATTCAAGGGCCAACTTTTGACGGTTTTCAACAAATGGCCCTGTCGTAGATACTTGCTAGTAAGACCCAGAAATTCCTCCCTGAAACGAAATGCCCTGACAGTCACTTAAATGGTTAAATATGATTGGTTAACCATGATTCTTAACTACTTACTCATTTCAGATTTTTAACTTCTACTGAATTTCGTTAAAACATTCAGGATGGAAAGGGAGGGGGGTAACCCCAAATTTGTTGGGGGTTCATCGCTCCAGGGAAGAAAAAAGGAATCAGTTACATCCAGGGGGGGAAAAGGACAGATCCAAATCCTTACATAAAAAAGCGCCCCGAATAAAGCATCTCTCTTGAGGGGTCTTTTTTAAAAGGTAGATGGATTAGAAATTTTTTTCCCTTTTTGGGTGCTGAGTACTTGGAAATTGGGAAAAAAACAGCATTTTTTTTTTACCTTCATCATTTTGAACGTAGAAATATTTTCATGCAAAAAAAAATTTCTTTTGAAGACGTGTTCCCTTTTTCCAGAATCAAGGAAAGGGAAAATGGCCACTATGCCCCAAAGCTCCTATGTTTAGTTACAGTACTAAGCGATATCAAGGTTAAATTATTTTGTTTTTTAGCTAGTATCCAATGACATAAAAATAGCCTGGTGTCACAAGTCTGTAGAAAAAGTCAGGTGTCGGCCCAAATATTTTTGTGATAAAAGTCATCACCCCCTAAATTACTGATTTAAAATCTACTTCTGTAGCTGTAAAGTTATAAAAAACCATCAATGAATTGCCATGTTTTTACTGTAGAAATTTCTGCGTTAAAACCTGATGTAATGACTATTTCTGCCTTTGTTATTTTGCCGATGAACGTTTGAAACAATTCAAAGTTTTTGGGGGGGGGAATTGATGTCATCTGTCGCTGGAGCCTGACGGTTAATTTAAGTACAAAGCCTCCCGTCCTAAAGGGCTCCCGTCAAACCTGGTACCAACAGTAGCTATAAATTTCCATTGTCCCTAACCCACGATCCAATACATTTTTTTAGTCAGAAACCCCACACAACAAAACTGGCAGCAATGATCTTTGTTCTGTTGTATCCATGAGATATTTGGTTGTAAATCCTTGCAAAAAATCAGTGTGTTATTGGGGTTCAACATTTGGTCTGTCAAAAACCCAAAAACAGTCTTTTAATCCTGCTGTATGGACTTTCTACCCTACTTTCTTTGTCAAATATCAGACTCGTAATGAAAACTAAATTTAACTGAGAAAACTTTTGCATCAGAGATAACGTGTTTACAAGTTATGTTTGTGTGACTGTTTGACGTAATGTGCAAGATCAAATTTGCTAAGCCTAACATGCCCTTTACTTAAGCCGTTTTTTAAAAATTGGTCAAAGTGTCTTTGTTCAAAATTTTAGTCATAAGTTTTACGGCCCAAAATATGGTATATTTTTTGATAAATTTTTTGTTAGAACAATATATGTAAAATTTTTTTCAGCAAAATTTAGAAGAACATATTGCCTATAACATAGGCGGATATCTGAAATTGTACCCGATTATGAGAACTTGACGTTTTTGCCTGGATAGAATAGATTACTACAAAAGTTGCGTTTTTCGTTTCGCTGATAAAAGGGCACTATTACTTGCCCCTGGAATAAAATTTAAAGGGGGGGCAACTTTTAAAAAGTTCCCAAGGACTTTGAAAATTTTTAGCCCTGAGATGATTTTAACTATTCTTCGAAATTGGTCTAAACTGAGTACCCAAAGACTTTGTAGAGAGCTTTTTCTTTGAAAAAAAAATATAGAAAAACCCGCGGCAATGCAGCCCCTGAACAATGTATTTTTTTCCCGCCCCAAAAAAAATTTCTTCTGAAAAACCCGGGCCTCCAGCATCCACTTCGTGATAATTTCTGAAAAATTTTCTCCAGACAACACTTATTTCAAATAGGTTGTGTAGATTCTCCGTCTTTAAAACCGTAACACATGTACTCCTGGGGTAGGCAGGAGTAATGTGATCTGTGCCCACCTAGTCTTTTGGGACACCCGGCGAATCCCAAGGTCATTGTACATAAAAAACCCCCACAATGAATGAATTCAAACAAGGGCGTATTGTCTATCCCAGTTTTCTTAAATCCACCCCTTTTTTTTTTTTAAAGATCCCCAAGAATTTCTAATTGTCCCCAACCCCCCCCCAATTCCCCCAAACTGCCGAAACCCCACCAACCAACGTCCTGTTGATACCAGTATGCTTAAAAAGATGTCAATGTGGGTTTTACCTTACATATTGAAGCTGAAATTAACAGGGGGTAGTTTTTCTATCTAACAACTTTTTTTTAATTGTTCGTGATCGAATCTCTCCCCCTTTTTATTTCGTTCCATACCATTTTATTTGGTTCTATACCCCAGTGGGTAGGTCCCATGGGTTAAAACCCCCGGGACTCTACCTTTTACAGCAGGGAAAAATTACGGAAGGATTGCATAATTTAAGGGAAATTCTTTTTTTTCAGTGGGTTTTTAAGGATTTTTAAGGGCCCCGTTGGAAATAGCCCCTGATGAACTGATTCCTCCTTATAAACGCGTAAACAAAAGTTTCTGTATGTCATTAGGTAACCACGTAAAAATCTTCATAAAACCGTAGTGGAATTGTTCCATTTTTTTTACCCCTTTTAAAAAAATTGGCCTCCATTTTTCATTACTCGCACAACTGACCATCGGCTCTAAGGGCCAGTGAATCAGTTGGTGAATCATGAGTCAGTTTTTAAAAAAATATATTTTTTTTTTAAATTTTTGTTAAAAATTGGATTTTGCCCAAAAGAATCTTTGAAAACCGGTCTTCAATAATCCTACGTCACTGATCAAGGAACACGAAATTTTCAAAAATAAACTGATAAAAAAAATCTCGATAGTCGTAATAAAATTTCCCAAACCCCACATTTTTCTTCCCCTTAAGGGAGGGTTTCCCTTTACGCTGGTGAAGGCTCTTAATAGGGAATTGGATCGTTCTTGGTTCCCTAAATGGCCTGTTTTCCATTTCCCCCCCCATGCGCTGTATAATCCCCCGGGTTTTTGTGCCCCATATAATAAAAAATTAATAATAATAATAATATAATAATAATCATTTACCTAAATATTTTTGGATTAAAACAGTATGAATACTTTAAAAGACTAGTGACAAGCGGGTTTTGAGTGAGTTTTCGGTTTGATATTTTGAATAAATTTTTGATAAAAAAATTTTTTATGCTACCCGTCATAAATTTTCTAGCCCGTTTTTTTAATAATATCTGAAATTTTAATAATTTAATTAATGACACTTAATTGACCACTGAATGCTCTCAAAAGATAATCGTCAACCTTTTATCCCGTGATCTGGTGTTTCATTCCCGGGTTTTTTTTTACTCATTCGTTAAATTAGGAATAAAAACGTTGTCTGTTTAACAGTAATTGGGGAGATAAAGTGATATCTTTAATTAACCAACGTATTTGGATTCTTTTTTTTTTCCCCCTGATTTTCTATTGCATTATGTAGGAAATATGTGGGTGCCTGCTTTTGCAAAGTCAGTTTTAAAATTTTTTTCCATTGGCGATGCTTTACTTCGAAAGAACATTGCCAGCTGGTCCCCCCTTTCTAAACCTGAATGATTTTTTGAATAATTTTTGCTTTCCCTTTCTATGGAAAGTGCAAAAACTACTTTTTACTCCCCATATATTATATATTTTAATTAATATATAAATATTTATATATATTAAATTATATTATATATAATTATATATATATATATATATGGTAGTGGTAGTAGGTTGGGAGCAGCAACCCCCAGGGGAAATACTACCGTCCGCCCGATGATTGAAACAAAAAACCCGTAACTGTTTTGATGATGGTAGGGTTGCTGGTTTCTTTTTTGTCTCATAAACACGTGATAACATGGATACTTGCACTCCTCTTACACTTTGGTCACACTTCACAGACACGCACATGCAAAATATTTTTAATAATCTAGGTTTTCTCCTTTTTTAAATAGCTCTTGTTCTTTTTTATTTCTTCTATTGTCCATGGGGAAATGGAAAAAAATCTTTCCTCCGTAAGCCCTGCGTGTCGTATGAGGCGACTAAAAACCAGGAGCAATGGGCTAGTAAACCCCCTTCTCTGTTACATTTACTAAAAAAGAGAAAAAGAAAAACTTTTTAAAATTGGGAATGTTAAATGTGCGTGGATGTATGCGGATGACAAGAAACAATGTTCTGATGTTTGAATGAAAGAAGTTGGTGTCCGGTTCTAAGCGAAACAAAGCTGAAGGGGGTAGGGAATTTCAGTGGGGGGAAAAAAAATGGGATTAAACTGGGTATTGAGAGAGTTTTAAACAAAGGAAGGGGTAGCAGTAAAGTTAATGATCAGTTATGGAAAGGGGAAAAAGAGAATATGAATGTGTAAAATTTAAGAATTATGTGGTTAAAATAAAGGTTTGGGTCGAGATGGGTCAAATAACGTGTATGCACCTGGAAAGAGAGGAATGCAGAGGGAGAGAGAGATTTTTGGAATGTTTAATGAAGTATAGGAGCCTTTGAAACAAGTAGAGGTAATTGTGGTAGGGGGCCGAATGCTAAAGTAGGAGAAACTTTTTTTGAGAGGGTGGTAGGTAAGTTTGGGGTGCCGGGGGGTAAATGAAATGGAACCCCTTTTTTGAACTTTTTATAGAAAGGGGTTTTTGTTATAGGGAATACCTTTTTAAGAAAAGAGGATAAATGGGATACACGTATGATGTTGGGGGCGAAAAGACAGAATTTGTTTGGATTATGTAGGTGAAAAAAATGTTTAGTAGACTTCGGATGTACATGTTTTTGAGGGGCCACAGATTTCAGATCACTTTCAGTTGTAGCTCACGAAGTAAAAAGGGAGTTGGGGTACAAGGAGAAAAGAAGCTCAGGGGAAAGAGGGTGAAGGTTTATAAACTAAAAGAGGGGGCAGTTAGGGGAAAATATAAAAAAGTATTGGAGGGTAGAGGGTAATGGAGCAAGGGAAGGGGGGCGAAGAGGTATGGGGTAGGTTTTAAAAAAGTAGTGTTAGAGTGTTCAGCGGGAAATTTGGGTTTAAGAAAGTGGGTGCAGGAGGGAAAAAGGGGGGATTTGGGGGAAGGATTAAAAAGTAGTAAGGGAAAAAAATTAGCATATGGAAGTTTTTACAAAATAGAAATGTGCAAGGGGGAAAAGTATATGGAGAAAAAGAGAAGGTTTTGAGAGTGGTAAGCAAAAGTAAAAAAGAGAGCAAAAAGAGGTGGGTGGAGTTTTCAACAAATTTTGTTGAAAAAAAAAAAAAGTTTTTGGGGTGAGATTAACAAGTTAAGAAGCCCAGAGAACAAAAAGGGTTTTTTCAGTTAAAAATAGGAGAGGGGGAGTTATTAAAAAGGGAGTTTGAGGTATTTGGGGAAAATGGAGGGGTATTTTTGGGGGTTGTTAAATGTTGATGAAGTGGGAAGCTGTGATTTCGTGTTAGGGCAAGGAGGAATAACTCTTTTAGGAGTGAGGAAGACCCGTTGTGAGTGTGGGGGAAATTCGTGAGGGATAGGTAAAATGAAAGGGGGGAAGGCAGCTGGAATTGGGGGGAAAAAAATAGAATTTAAAAGAGGTGGGATAATTTTGGAGTGGTTGGGCAATTTTTAATAAAAGTTTTGGGAAAAGGGGGAAGGTCCTAGGGATTGGCAGGAGCTGCATGTCCCTTTTTTTAAAGGCAAAGGGGATAAAAGAGAGTGCAAAAATTTTAGGGGAAAGTCTGTTTAGTGTACCTGGGAAAATTTTGGTAGAGTTATAATTGAAAGAATTAAGATAAGACGGAGAAAAGGATAGCAGATGAACAAGGAGGGTTAGGGAAAAAGGGAGGGGTGGGGGACCAGGTGTTTACAGTGAAAAAATATAAGGAACATTTTAGATAAGGGTAAAGAGGTCTTTTTGGGATTTTGGATTTGGAAAAGGCGTATGACAGGGTGGATAGGGGGGGAATGTGGCAGATGTTGAAGGTATGGTGTGGAGGGAGGTTATGAAAGGTGAAGAGTTTTTAGAGGATAGTGAGGTCAAGTTAGAGATGTAGGAAAAGAGGGAAATTATTTTCCCCGTAAAAGTAGGCCTTGACAAGGGTTGTATTCACCCCTGGTTGTTTAATATATTTATGTGGGGTTTTAGAGAAGAAAAAGTGGGGTCTTGGAAAAGGCGTGGAGTTAAAAAATAAAATCACACAAAAGTGGGAGTTGCACAGCTGCTCTTTGCTGATGACATGTGCTCTTGGGAATTTGAAAAGAAGTGCAGAGATTGGGGGGATGAATTTGGTAGGGTGTGCAAAAGGGAAAAAATTAAAGGTGAATACAGGAAAGAGTTTGGGAATGAGGATAACAAAAAGATTAGGTGATGAAAATTGAATATCGATTGGGGGGGAGAGAGTATGGAGGGGGGGAACGTATTTTGTATTTGGGAGTGGACGTTCGCGGATGGGTCTATGAAAGGAGGTGAACATGAATTGATGAGGGAAAAAGAGTGAGGGTGCACTTAGGAGCGTGGGACAAAGAACTTTGTCCTTGGAGGGAAAGGGGGAAAAGTTGAGAGATAGTTTTACCAACGCTTTTAGGGTGTGAAGCGTGGGTGTGAAAGTTCAGCGAGGAGAGGCTGGAGGCAGTGGAGATGTCATGTCTGAGGGCAATGGTGGTGTGAAATAAGCAAGAAATTTGTAGTTTTGGAAATTAGGGGAGGTGCGGGATTACCCAAAATGTGTCCAGAGGGCTGAGGAAAAAAAAAATTGTTGAGGTGGTTCGGACATGTTTAAAAGGGAAAGGACGAAAAAAATGACTTCAAAAGGGGTATCAGTCGTAGTGGAAAGGAAGGCGGGGTAGGGGTCGGCCCCAGGAAAGGGGGGGGGAGGGGTAAAGGAGGTTTTGTGTTTGCGAGGGGCTTGGACTTCCACGGGGATGCGTGAGCGTGCTTGAAGGAGGAATGGAGAAAATGGGTTTTTTTTACTTGACGTGTGTTGGAGTGTGAGCAAAGTAAACTTTATGAAGGGATTCGGGAAACCGGCAGGCCGGCTTTAGTCTGGAGAATGGAAGTACAGTGCCTGCATTGAAGGGGGGGGTTAAAATTGCAGGTTTAAAAAAAAGTAGTGTTTTGCACCTTCTAGCAAGACAGTGATGGGGCGAAGATGGTGAAAATTTTTTTTTTCGGGCCACCCGCCTTGGTGGGGAAACGGCCCGTGTGATAATAATAAATATTAATAATATAATTTTATATATATATATATATATATAAATATATTTTATATAATTATATTTTTTTAAAAACTGGGCCATCTCCCCCCGAGGCCGGGTGACCCAAAAAAAGAAAAAAAACCCCAAAAAAAAAAATACTTTTTCATTCAACACTTTCCCCCTTTACACAAATCATTGTTTTTGCAAAGGGCTCAAAGTACAACAGTTTAAAAGATACACGTATAAAGAAACACAATAATCCCTAAAAAATGCCAATCCAAAACCCCCCCTTTTTGATGGGCATTGTATTTTCCCATTTCCAGAACTAAAGTCCCGCAATATAAAAATAACCGGTTTCCTGAAATTCCTTCATAAATTTTACCCTGCTCACACTCCAACAGCTCGTCAGGTCCCAAATACCGTTTGTCTCCTTCACCTATTAACACTTTTATGCACGCTTGCGGAAGTCCAAGCCCCTCGCCCAAAAAACCTTCTTTACCCCTTCCCTCCAACCTTCTCGAGGCAAACCCTCCCCCCTCCCGTCCCTACAGATTATACGCGTAAATGTCTTTTACTTTGATCCATTCTCTCTAAATGCCAAAACCACCTCAAAACCCCCTTTTTCAGCCCCTGACTAATACTTTTATTTAACTTCAACCTAGTTTCCACACCCCAAATTTTCTGCAATATTTCACCATACATTTCCTTAACAGGACATCTCCACTCCTCCAACCGCTCCTCCCTGCGATTTAAACCCAAAGCTTCCACCTTTAAAAGAGTGTTGGCATACTATTTTTTCATCACCCCCATTCTTTGACTCATAGATTTTTTTGTCTACATTACCTAACCCCGACACTCCCCTTTTTTTATTTAAATCAATTCTATGATTAACCTCACCTTCATAAACCCACCCTGACCTCAACCCCAAATTTGAAAACATCACTTCCCCCCATACTCCTCCCCCCAATTTGAAAAACCCAATTTTCTTTATCTAAAAATTTTACTCTCATCCCCTTACTATTTTCTATTTCACTTTAAACTTTCTACCTTTAAAAATTTCCCCAAACTCGCCCAAAAAACCCTTCGATTTTTCTTTGGATCTCCCAGAGACAATATCATCAGCAAAAGTAGCTCTCTGAACTCTCTTTTTTGTTTTTGTTTCCCCCATAATTTAAAATCCAACCCCTCTTCCGAACACCCTAGCATTTACTTTTTTAAAACCCCCATCTATAAATATATTAAACAACCATGGTAAGTTAACACCCCTGTCTAAGACCTATTTTTCCCTGAAGTTTCTCCCCCTCTTTACACCCCTAACCTGAGCCTCATATCCTCATTAAATCTTTCAATTTTTAGTAACTTACCACGTTTTCCATATCTTGCACTTTGCCACATTGTTTCCCCTACCCACTCTATCATTGTTTTTCTTTTAACCCCTAAATAAATAAAACTTCCCCCTTTACTAAATACTTTTCACATTTTATGTTCAATGTAAACACTTGATCTAACACACTACCCAATCTAAAGCCCCTTCTATCTGCAATCCTACTTTCTGTCTTACCTCAAATTTTTGCAATAATAATTTACCTTCACTTTTCCGGGTATATTCAGTAAATTTTTCCTCTCAAATTTTTAAATCTCTATTGTTCCCCTTTCCCTTTATAAAGGGACTTACACCTCTCCGCCTACCCCTAGGTACCTTCCCCCCTCATTCATACTTTAAAAACAAAAATACCAACCACTCAACACATACCCCCCCTTTTTTTAAAACTTTTCTGTCATGATCCCGTCAGTTCCAGCTGCTTTACTCCTTTTCATTTCTTAAAATGCCTCACGACCTCCTCCACATGCACCCTACTTTCTTCACTCCTAAAAGGGTTACCCCCTGGCCAGTGCATGAAATTCCGCCCCCCTTTTCTTCGTCAAATTTTAAAAAGTTCCCTAAAAATTTTCTCGCCATCTCCCCAAAACCTCCACTCTCCATTACAACCCCCCCCACTCTGTTTTAACTAAAAAATCCATTCGTTCTCTAGCTTTCTTAACTTGTTTAACTCATCAAATTTTTTTTTTATTTTCATTAAAATTTCTTGACGTGCCTCTCCCACTTACATTACTCTCCTTTTGCACTCTCTACCACTCTCTTCACCTTTCTTTTACTCTCCATTTATATTATCTTCATATAAACTTTGCTTTGTAAAAACCTCTAATAAGCACCTTTTTCCTTTTATACCCCCTTCATCATTCCACCAATCATCCTCTTCCTCCTCCCATCCCCTCCTAAAACCAAAAAATTCTGCCCCCATTCTAATCTGTTTTTTTTAAAACTATTCCAACCCTCTTCAAACCCTCCACTACACGTACTTGCCCCAGCCCACCTTTTGCCAATAGTTGCTTATATCTCCCGAACTTCCTCCCCCCTTATTTTTATCCTTTCACCTCCCCTTCTTCTTTTGCCTTTTTCCTTTTGTCCCATCTCCTTTTACTCTAACTGTAGTACAATAATAAAATGTCGATATATCAGTTGGCCCTTTTATAAACGTGCACATCCGGGGGCCCAATCCATCAACCTTTTACCCACAAACAAATCTAATTTATTTACCTCTTTTCATAAAAATGTATTACTTTTTATCAAACCTCTTATCACATAGCTCAATTTAAAAGGCCCCCATTTATTTACCCCTGGCACCCAAATTTACCTATACTCCCCCCCAACTTTTTTACCCACTTTAGTATTGAAATACCCAACCACAAGTACTCTCACAATTGGTTCAAAATCCCCAGCATTCACTAAACCCTTTTCCCAAAATCTTCTCTCTCCCTACATTTCTCCTTCCCCCAGGTGATATACCTTATAAACCCACTTTTCACCCCAACCTTTATTTTACCATTAACCCTTGAATTAATATATTTATTCTCTCTTTTCCTGCCTTTTTGTTGTACTCCTTTTTTACCTAATCTAAAACCCCCTTCCTAACCCTTTTAAAACCTCTCCAGAAACTCCCCGCCCCCCTTTTAGCTTTGTTTCATTTAAAGCCAGGAATCCAGCTTTTTCTTTAAAACATCCACAATATTCTTTCTTTCATTTGCACAACACCCAGCACTTTCAATTTTCCCATTTGAAATTTTCTTCTTTTTCTTTTAGAAATTATTACAGGAAAAGGGGTTTTAGCCCATTTTCCCCGGATTTTAGTTGATTTTTACAACAGCATGGCTTACGGGGGAAAAGATTTTATTCCATTCCCCCCATGGAGTAAAAGAAAAGTAATAAGAAAAAAAGTTTTTAAGATAAAATCAAAGAAAACCGATGAGTGTGTTAAATAAACTGTTGATGTTGGTATTTGGCCCTAAGTGTAGTAAATAGCAAGACAACCTGTTTTTTTTGCATTTTTTATGAAAAACAAAAAAGAACAGCAATCCTACCCATGTAAAAAAAATTAAGGCTTTTTTTTTACACTCACTTGGCGGATGGTTTTTCCCCCCTGGGGGGGTTGCGGGCTAGGGTATAAAAGAGGTTTTAATGATGTACCATCATTGGTCAGGCAAAATCTTGGCTCACTTCTGTATCCCTGCCCCCCAAAAAAAAATTTTTGGAACACAGTGATAAAATTTTAAATAAGCATACTTGGGTATTTTGTACTAAATCTTTTTACCATTTATTACCCGTATAAATTCAAAACAAGATGACGTAATGGTTTTTTTGCCCCTAGTGGAGAGTCGAGATTTCGTTTAAAAATTAGTAAATATTTAGTGTGTTCATAATTTACATAAAAAAATTGTAATTACCAAAAAAGTTTAGGTTTTTAAAAATCACCTGAAATTTAATGGGACTCACCTTACACAAAATAAAAAAAAAATATTCAAATCTTGATGTTTTTAAATTCTTAATATGTTTTTATCATAGGGCTTGATCATAAATTGGGTATTTTAATTCTCTGCACCGTTGTTCTGGGGGTTAAAAAGTTGCCTTAAATTCATTTTGTCGGAGTAGTAGGGAAAGTAATAGTTTGGTATTTTAAAAAAATGGATAGTTTAATTGTTAAAGTTTTTGTATATTTTAAACCTATGTTTTCTTTACCCCCCCATTAAAAATTTATTTTAACGCTTTTTTTTTCCCGACAGCTAATGTTTCATCGCTCGCTTTCATAATAGAGGGGGAATTGGAAAGGGGAAAGGACAGATATTCTCTGTTCCCTATTTTATCCCATAGCTTATGCTTTAAATTTGAACAAAGCTTTGAAAAGGAGTTTAATAGATAATTTCGTTTTGTGAAAAAAGGTCTTTTTCAGTCCCCTCACCTCTTCCTCTCTTTTTCCCCACCTCGATTTCCCTACCTCCCTCTCCCCCTTTGGTGATGCCTTGATATTTTTGCTGTGAAGTGCGTTTTTAATCTCATTGTGAGGCAGTACCAGATGAAAAGGGCAAACATTGGGGGGCACCCCCCCAGATGACAAACATTGTGGAGGCAGCCCGACTGCAGCAAACTTTGTGGGGCAGCACCCAGACGCAGAAACATTGGGGAAAAAGGGGGGGCGCACCCGATGCAGAAAAACTTTGTGGGGCACCCCCCAACTGCAGCAACATTGGGAGGCAGCACCCAGACTGCAGCAACTTGTGGGGGCAGCCCCCAGAATGCAGCAACATTGGGAGGAGCACCCGACTGCAGCAAAATTTGGAGGCAGCACCCAAACTGCGGGCAAATTTTGTGGGCAGCACCCAAAAGCCCCCCCCCCAACCCCCCCCCCCCCCCCCAGACTGCA
Source organism: Cherax quadricarinatus (assembly GCF_026875155.1). Classification (NCBI taxonomy): domain Eukaryota; kingdom Metazoa; phylum Arthropoda; class Malacostraca; order Decapoda; family Parastacidae; genus Cherax; species Cherax quadricarinatus. The sequence goes on along the minus strand of NC_069497.1, from coordinate 8,620,438 downwards.
GAAAATTTTGGGGGGCAGCACCCAAATGCCAACATTGTGGGGGCAGCCCCCAGACGCAGAAAAACATTGTGGAGGCAGCACCCGACTGCAGAAAACTTTTGTGGGGGGTAGCACCGACTGCAGCAAACTTGGGAGCAGCACCCAGATGCGCAAACATTGTGGAGGCAGCCCCCGCTGGAAACATTGTGGAGGCGCCCCCCGACTGAAAAAAAACATTGTGGGGCAGCCCCCAGCTCGAAAAATTATGGGGGCAGACCAGACTGCAGCAAACTTGGGGAGGCAGCACCCGGGGATGCAGCAAAAACATTGTGGAGGCAGCACCCAGACTGCGAAAACTTTGTGGGGGGCGCACCCAGACTGCAGCAAACATTGTGGGGGCAGCCCCCGGGGACTGCAGCAAACATTGTGGAGGCAGCACCCAGGCGGGAGCAAACATTGTGGAGGCAGTATCCAGGCGGACAAACATGTCAGGTATCAAGCAGCGGCCTCTCGTCACACACCACTCCCAATGAATTTTTTTCCCGGGCTTCCCACAAGTCTTGCCGATCCTAGCCCCACTTAGGTGAAATATTGGGAAAAGGGGGGGAGAGGGGGGAAGGATGGATCCCCTTAATTTAATTGGTTTCTCCGCCTCTAAAAAAGCCTGAGAGGGTAGTATGGCGCCCATCTTGGAACAACACGGTTTCTTAATCTCTAATTGTGTGGAAAAAGTTTCTTCTTATTTTTGATAAACCCCTTCTTGAAAAGCTACTATGTTTTTTGGCTTCCCCCCCTTTTTTAACCTTCGTTCACATCTTTATTCCCTTCGGTCTGTCCCGTTTCTTTTATGCTCTATTACTCTTTTTTTTTTTAGAACATACATTACGGCTCCTCTTCTTTTTCCCCCTTTTATTCTTTATAGCTAAAAACCCTACTCCATAGCCCCCCCAAAATCCATGGTGAAGCAGATCATCTTTATTTCCAGGCGTTTCTTTTTTTCTTTTGTCCCCATTGTTTTTCGGAATCAATTTACAAAAAAAGTTTTTTTCTTTTTTTTCTAGCTTTGATCAGCTTTTCCCCTTTGTTTCGCCTTTACTCGTAAGTGCTTAGTCATCTTTATAGTCATGACCCCCAAAACTGAAAAATCTGACTCATCTTTCTTATTTGGACCATTGAGAAAATAAAGGGCCAAACTGACTGGCTTATTTCTGCTACACTTTCATGTGAATTTAAATGACGCAATTCCAAAAGCCTGATAATCAGTTAGAGTTTTTAAATTTTTGAAATTAAGAAAGGGTAAGCCATTTTTTTTTACCAATAACTTTTTCTACGTAACTCCAACCCCTCTTCTCCTCCCTGTTGGGGGGGTTTTTTAAGGGCCTCCCTTAAAAGATATCTTTTTCGTCATGCTTTTTAAAGCTTTTAAATTACTAAAAGGGATTGATATTTCTAAACGCTTTTTTTTCGGATAATACGAAAACTCTGAACATGATTCACCCATAAAATAGGTTTTTATAATATTTGATTAAGGGGCCTTTTTAAGGGCTTTCTCTCCATTCTAACGAATTCAGTGAGAATAAATTTTAAATAAAAAAATGAAAACTTGCTAGCAGCTCTCACTGCGGTGATTGACCTTAAAAAGAGTTCAAAGATTTCTTTTAAATGACTCATACTTAAAATTCCATTTTTACATTCATTTAATTTATTTTCATTTGCTATTTGTGACTCACTGAAACTTTAAAAGAGGTTTCTTCGTTGTAAAAAGTTTGGCAAGATAACTTCATTTCTGGGGGCCATTTGTTTTTTTTTTCCCCACCAAAAGATGTATTTTTTAGAAACCCCATTCCTTTTTTGCAAAAAAACCTAAGTAAAAGGGGGGAACCTTCTTGAATATATTTAATGTAAAAATCAGGTCTAGAAAAAATCGGGGCATAAAAAAAAATCGTATATTAAAAATCAGGACATAGTTTTTTGTCTTTAAAAAGCTTCTTAAAAAATTTTTTATTTTTTTTTCAAAGTGCAATGCAAAACTCTTTTCATTATGACCATCGTATTTTCCCTAATAACGACTCAATTTTTTTTTTAAACTTCAAATGCTGCGTCTCCTTTTGTTTATTCGCAAAATAGCCTCTGAAAATTTTAAACCCGATTTTTGAAAAAAGAAAGATGAAAAAATATTTTGTTATTAAAAATCATGAAAAATTTTTGGGGATATATTGCATACGTTAATCCCGAAATATTTCAGGGTCGTTTCCCACAAAATCATTAAAAAAATAAAGATTTCTATTCTGTGATTGGGTAAAAAAAACCAGACACTTTTTCCACAGACCTACATGGAAAATATATAGTAAAATATCAACAGCAGCCTGAGAAACTTTTGTTTTGGTGCTCCCAGCCTACACTTATTTTTTCTGTTCGATCTTTATTCGATTTTGTAAAAAATATCGTTTTTCTTTTTTTTCTTATGAAGCTTCCGCTTGGGAGTGGTTTATATACTAAAATGCCTAGTATTTTAATAGCGACATCAATTATTATTTATTCGAAGGGGGTTTGACATTTAAATTTTTTTCTGTTGCAATACCTTAGGCACAGAAGTTTTAAACAGAAATGCGGCCAACCAATTTGTATACGATGAACATAGGATGAGAAGAAAATTTGGGAAAAACATTTAATGTTTTTAAAAGTCTGAAACTGACAGTGTGAGGTTGGGTAAAAAGCAAAGGGTATAAAGTCTGGAATTACATGTAACCGCTGTAAAATCAGTTGATTTATTAAATGACTTCGTATAACTGTCCGGAAAAAACTTTAAAAAACCCCCACGGAAAAAGGAAATTAAAACCCATCACTTAAATGCGTATACAAAATTAAATAGGGAATTTATGAAAAAGGGAGATAAAGGCACAGAAGTAATAGGGGTTTTTCCCCAAAGGAAGTGAGGAAGAACGACACGAATGTTGAAACTTCCAAAGGGGAAGATACAAGTTAGATGCTTTGATGGACAACGAAGAAGGGAAAATGGGGTAGCCAGAGAGTGAATAGGAAAGAATGGGGCTGTGTGGGGGAAGGATTATTGATGTAGAAGGCTAAAAAGGTAATGAAGCAGATAAAAATAAGGAGACAAGGGCATCAGGAAGTTTGCAAACAGGAACATCAGTCTGCAAAAGGGCTCTCACCATGACGAAATAAAGGCCCGGGAGAGACCGGAATATATCTTGTCCCCAAAACCCTTTTTTGACAAGATAACAGAATTAAAAAAGAAAATTTCGTTATCATCCCCCTAAGAAACATGGAAAAGTTTTTTAAGGGGTTCAGCGGCATAGAAAATTTATTTTAGGGGGTTTTGCTACATTTCCAAGAAACGGGCAAATAAACAAAATGCCTCGAAGACAATCTCTTTCAAAAAATGAGAACCATACGAAAAAGGGTGATTTGGGACATCAGATTTTTTGGAAAGAAATGGGTTTCAGTAGGGAAAATTAAAAATAAAATTATTAGTCCCTCAGAGGGAAAACACAGTAGCATTTGGACGAGACTGCGACTAAGGACAGTGCTCCCAAACCCTATACAAAATAAACAAAAGGACGACCAAATTCACAGTGGAGACAGGTAAGGAACTGGAGGAATAAAAAGATGGTGATGAGAAAACTACCCGGGGGACGCCTTCAACCTGGGAAATCGGGCAAAACTTTTAAAAACCGGACACGGGAAATGTTTTTCCCAGAAAAGAAGAAAAGGAAAATGGCAAATTCCCGGGAAAGGGCCTAAAAAATGGCTTGGGCCAATCTGTTGGAACAAAATCTTTAAAACAACAAGCAAAATCTTTAAAAAACAGGGAATGAATTGACTTTTAGATGCAAACCAGGGGTTTAAAATTAGTTTAGTGTTTGCAACACCAATTTAGTCAAGAGAAGGGGTCATAATGTAACTGCTTATTTTATGGTTTAAAATGTCGAAAGAATTAAACATTGTAAAAGACATTACCCTGCCCCGCAGATGTTAATAACAAGAGTTTACTAACGGTGGGGCCCAGAAAAAAATGGGTTGAAAGACGCAGGTCTGGTCTGACAATGCCACAGAAAAAAACTCCCAGCAACTGCAAAGCATGAAGATTGGTAACAGGAAAAGGGATACAGGTGGGGGGACAAAGACTGAAAATTTTTCTATTTATAAGCCATGGCGTGGCTTTGTTCATCAACGCCTGGGTGCACACGTGGGGTAGAAAAAATTCTGTAACAAACGCGCTTCGGCAAATCAAATTAACTTACATTAACCTAAAAAAGCGTCATTTACGCACTTTATACGCATTATCAGGCTCATTTAGATGTGTAGCACAGTATGGAACACACTTTTGATCAAGCAAAAAAAAAAATGGAGAAGGTTTGGGGGCCCTTTGATGACATGAAAAACTGAGGAAATTGTGGGTGTACAAGAAAAAGATTTTTGAGAAGGGGAAAAAGGAACACAAAGACACAGCAGGAAGTTAAAAACCACATAGACACAATTGTTGGGCTTTTTCTTCGGGTTTTTGGACTGAAGGGAAGGGGAACAAGCTGGAGGTTAAATGTAGAAGAAGACAAATGATGCAGCTTAAGAAGAGGTATGGGGGGCCCTCGAAACCGAAGGAGAAAACCCTTTTGTAACGGCGAGCAAAGGGGGCGAGACGAACCACACACACAACACACACCACACCACCCCGGGCCGGACTCGACCCCCGAAAACCTAACGGGTGAGTAACACACACAACACACACACACACACCCCACACACCCACACACACACACACACACAAAAACTGGGAAAAAGAGGGATAACGAGAAAGGCACTACAAGGTCAGGGAATACTTGTAGGAAAACAGCAGCGGTCATGGTACGGGGCGGGGTGTCAGGTGGGCCTGTGCCGGGGGGGCCCCGAGGGGTCATCCGGACCGTGTGTTTCTGGATTTGTGAACGACTGAGGGAAGGAATAGATTGAGGGTCCCTGTTTGCAGTACGTGAAGTTGTGGAAGAATTTCACTCATGAAGCCCGGCAGAAAAAAAAAGGGTCTGGACGGTGCAGCCTGGGCCCGCAATTTGGGGGATTCAATCCCACCAAGTGCAAAGTCATGAAGATTTGGGGGAAGGGCAAAGAAGACCCCGACGGAGTACAGTTAGGGGGCCAGGACTACAAACGGAAAAAGATCTTGGGGGAGTATAACACCAGGCCCTTCCTGAAGCGCACATCAACCAAATAACGCTGCAGCATATGGGCGCCTGGGAAACCTCAGAAAAGCATTCCCACATTAAAAAGGAAACATTCAGGACCCCTTCACCGTGTACGTTAGACCCATATTGGAGTTGCCCCGTTTTTAACCCACACCTAGCCAAGACGTGAAGAAACTAGAGAAGGCAAAGGTTTGCAACAAAAACTAGTCCCAGAGCTAAGAGGTTTGTCCCCACGAGGAGGGTTAAGGGAAATCAACCTGACGACACTGGAGGACAGGAGAGTGGGGGGGGCATGATAACGACATACAAAAACTGGAAGGGAATTTACAAGGTGGACAAAGACAGGATGTTCAGGATTGGGCCGTAAAAGGGGCACGTTGGAAGCTGAAGACACAAATAATACAGGGATGTTTGGGAAATTTTTCTTCAGCCAAGAGTAGCAGTAAGTGGAAAAGTTTGGGAAGGTGTAGTGGGGGCAGGATCCTACTGCTTTAAGCAGAGTAGATAAAAGTCACGGCTCAGGGGGAGTGACCTAGTAGCGTCATTTAAGAGGCGGGGGCCAGGGCTCGAATCGCCCCCGGGAAACCTCAAAAAAAGGTGAGGTCAAATTTTGGGGAGTACACACACCCACACCGTAGTCGCCATGGAGAAATGGCAAATTTTGAAACGAATATTAAATGGGTTTAAATCCAAAATCATTGGTTGCTTTAAATAAAGGGCTACCCAAAATAGGGGTTTTCGAGAGAGCGTTATTGAATCTCTCGATTCCTGATTGTCACAGCACAGAAAAACCGCCCCAAAGATTATCAAACAGAAGAATAGGGGAAAATTTTTAAAGTTTTTCTGTTGAAACTTGGCACATTCAAAAGATTTAGTAGCAAGAGAAAAAATGTTTATCATGGTATACAAAAAAAGTTAATCAAAAAGCAAATCATAAAGCGGCAAAAATAGCAAGCAAATTTCTCGATTGTTAAAAACACATCTGCCTATGTTTCCTGAGTTCTCCCCCTTTCTGCCTTGAAGCGTCCCCCTATGAATGCCCCTGAACCAAATGTACCGAGGTCCTTAGCAATTATTTGGAGTTGACTGGTAACAAAAAACCCAAAAGGCCCGATGGCTTAGGCTTGTTTAAGCAGATACAAAGAATATTTAGATGGGGTGCAGGTTACTCCAAAAGCTGTGGGGGGAGGTGGGACAGGTTCCTGGTTTAAAATTGCATGTAAAAAAAAGAAAAAAGTGGGGAAATGCGCTACCCTTTTATCAGGCCCCCTGAAGCACAAAAAACGGCAAACACGAGATACATCATAAAAGTAACACTCAGTGTTTTCAACCATCAGTCACACCCCCTAATAAATAACAATCATTCCACTATTACAAATAGCTTACATCACTTTCAAACAACCAAACACCCCTTTGCCACAAAATTAAACAACCCCTATTTCCATCGTAGACCTTGTACTGACCAAACTAAAAAATATCACTAATACTGTCATTAAGAAAAAAGCCCAATCATGACCTTTTCTAAACACATGAATCAAAAACCGCGCAATACCCACAAATTTACAAGCTGCACAAAAGCTTCTGGACAAAGTTGAAATTGTAAAAAAAAAAAAAGGGGCCGTCAAAAAGGGGGTTCAGTTGGTTAATGGACCTAAACCCACGAGTTGGTAAACAAACCCCGGGGAGGTACAGAGCCCAAAAGCTTTGGGAAACCGTTTATCAATAGTCGTTGATAACAGTATCCCATAGCCGTGGATAAAAATGGACAGTATTTGTGGATAATTTTTTAGCAAAAGCGTGGTAAAGCGCCCCGCAGTAGCGTGGTAAATTGCCGTAACAGTATATTTATTTTTTTTTACACAAATGGCCCATTCCCCCCAAGGCGGGTGGCCCAAAAAGAAAAACTTTTACATCATTCACTCCTCATGTTTGCCAAAAGGGTGCTTTACCTACTTTTTTTTAAAATGCAAAATTAAAAAAAACCCCCCCTTCCCGAGGCAGGCCTGTACTTCCCCTCTCCAGGACTTTAAGTCCCCGGCCCTGCCGGTTTCCCCGAACCCCTTATAAAAGTTACTTTGTCCCTCCCAAAAGCACGCAAGTATTAAAAAACCCTTCGTCTCCATTTTACTCCTATCAAACAGCTCATGCAACGCCTGCTGGAAGTCCCGCCCTCGCACACAAAACCTCCTTTTCCCCCCCCACCTTTCCTAGGCCGAAACCCCCACCCCCCTTCCCTTTCCCCTACAGATGTACACTCTTTAAGTCATTCTGTTTCGCTTCTTTTTCTCTACCCGTCCAAACCACCCCAACCCCTTCCTCGGGCCCCCGGACAAACGTTTTTTTGGAAAACCCGCAACCCCCTCCTAACTTCCCAAATAGAATTCTCTGATTTATTCACACCACACATTGCCCTCAGAATGACATCTCCACTGCCTCCGCCTTCTCCCGCGCAACTTCATCACCCCGCTTCACACCCATATAAGGGGGTTGGTAAAAAATACTCTATACATTTCCCCTCTTTGCCCCCAAGGACAAATTTTTGTCTCACAGACTCCTAAGGACCACTCATCTTTTCCCCTCATCAAAAATTTTTGTTCCCTCACTTCATGACCCATCCGCTGACCGTCAACTCCCAAATTTTCTGAATAATTCACCTCCTCCATACTCTTCCCTCCCAAATTTATTCCCCTCTTTCTCCTTAATCTTTTTGTTTCCTCATAACCTTACTCTTTCCGTTTCCTTTTAATTTCTTTTTTTGCACACCCACCAAAATTCCCACCAATCCGAACTTTTTCAGAATCTCCCAAAGAGCACAGTGTTTCACAAAGAGCAACTGGACAACTCCCCTTTTGTTGGGGTTCTTTTTTTTTTTAATCCACAACCCCTTTTCAAGACCCTCGCATTTACTTCTCTAAACCCCCTCTATAAATATATTAAACAACCACGGTGACATCACACATCCTTGTCTAAGGCCTACTTTTATGGGAAAAAATTTCCCTCTTTCCCCAATCTTTAACTTAGCCTCACTATCCCCGTAAAAACTCTTCACTGCTTTCGAACCTACCCCTACACCATAAACCTCAACACTGCCCATTTTTCCCACCACCCTGTCATAGCCTTTTCCCCAATCCATAATCACAAAGACCTCTTTAGTTATAAAAAAACTGTTCACTTATATTTTTCCCGTAAAAAAATGGTCCAATCCCCCCCACCCCTTTTTTAAAGCCTCCCTTTTTCATCTGTATCCTATTTCCCCGTATTCTCTTAATTTTTTCAATAATAACTCTACCATACACTATACCCGGTTTAAATAAATAAGATTTCGTTGGATTTTTAACCCCGGGGGGTTAGCCCCCCGGATAACCAAGAAAGTCAGTGCGTAAACGAAGCTGTCTAACTTTTTTCCATTTGGGGTCCTTAAACTTGTCCCCCCGGATGCACCCACACCCGTCGACAAAAAACCCCGGTACCAATTTTCTGCAGGGAAAAAAAGGACAAAGGTTTTAAAGGGAAAAGGGTCGAAATGTTTCCCCGCCCGGGGAAACGAACCCCGGGCCCCCCGTGTGTGAAGCGGGAGCTTTTGCCCCAGGCCACCCGGGGCCCCCTCAAACAGACTTTATTATTTTTTTTTTTTTTATCACCCGGCCGATTTCCCCCAAGGGGGTGGCCCAAAAAAAAAACTTTCACCCCCTTCACTCCTCCTGTCTTGCCGAAGGGGGCTTTAAATACAGTTTTTAAAAAATGCAACATTAACACCCCTCCTTAAGTGAGGCCTGTATTCCCATCTCCAGGACTCAAGGGGCCGCCCGCGGTTTCCTGAATCCCTTCATAAAGTTACTTGCTCACACCCAACAGCACGTCAAGTATTTAAAAACCCTTTGTCTCCTTCATCCTTCAAACCCCCCCCTCACCATCCCGCTGGAAGTCCAAGCCCCTCGCCACAAAACCTCCTTTACCCCCCCCCTCCAACCCTTCCCAGGCCGACCCACCCCGCCCTTCCTTCCACTACAGACTGTACATCTTGAAATATTCTGTTTGTCCATTTTTCTACAGTCCCAACCACCTCAACAAACCCTTCCTCACCCTTGGACAAAGTTTTGGTAATCCCGACCCCCCTCCAACTTCCAATAAAAGTTTTTTCCCGCATTATTTTCACACCAACATTGCCCTCAACATGACATCTCCCCTGCCTCAGCCTTCCCCCCCTCGCTCAACATTTCACACCCAGTTTACACCCCTAAAAGAGCGTTGGTAAACTATATTCAACATTCCCCCCTTTTCCTCCAAGGACAAAGTTCTTTGTTTCCACAGACTCCAAAATGCACCATCTCTTTTTTTCCCCCAATTTTTGATTACCTCTTTTTTCATAGACCCCTCCGTACCGTCCACTCCCCAAAAATCTAATACGTTCCCTCCTCCATTCTTTTTCCCCCCCAAACGAATTTAATCTTTATCACCTAAACTTTTTGTTATCCTTAACCTTTCTCTTTCCTGTATTCCCTTTAATTTTCTTCTTTTGCACACCCTACCCCAAAATTCATCCACCAATCTCTGCAATTCTCTTCAGAAAACTCCCAAAAGCACATGTCACAGCAAAGAGCAGCTGTGACAACTCCCCCTTTGTGGTGATTCTTTATCTTTTAACTCCACGCCTCTTGCCAAAACCCTGCAAATTTTTCTTCTCTTAAACCCCCTATAAATTTATTAAACAAACCCCGGGGAACACAATCCTTTTTCTAAGGCCCACTTTTACTGGGGGGAAAAAATTTCCCCCCTTTTTTTCATACTCTAACTTGACCCCACATCCCCGTAAAAAATCTTCAATGCTTTCGTAACCCACCTCCTACACCATACACTTGAAAATCTGCCACATTGCCCCCCATCCACCCCTTATACGCCTTTTCCAATCCATAATTTCCCCAAAGACCCCTTTAGCCTTTTAAATACGTTCACTTATTTGTTTCCCCTGTAAACACCTGGTCCAAAAACCCCCCCACCTTTCCTAAAACCCTCCTTGTTCATTGCTACCCATTCTCCGTCTTACCTTAATTTTTCATTTTAAAAATTACCTACACTTTACCGGTACATCAACAAATTATCCCCCTTAATTTTTTCATCTCTTTGTTCCCCTTTTCCCTTTATACAAAGGAACTTGCTGCTCTCTGCCAATCCCTAGGTCCTTACCCTCTTCCATACAGTTATTAAAAATTGCAAAAACCACCCCAAACTATTCCCACCTACTTTTAAATTTTTTCTTTTTCCCTTTAATCCCCGGGTGCCTTACCCCTTTTTTTTACCCACTGCCTCACGGGAAATTCCCCCACATCACAACGGCTCTTCCCACTCCTACAAGATGTTATTCCTCCTTGCCCCAAACGAAATCCGCTTCCCTATCTTCAAACATTTAATAATTTCCCCAAAAAATTCCCCCCATCTTCCAAAACCTTAACTCTCCATTTAATAAAATCTCCTCTTCCTTTTTTTTAATGACAAACCATTTGTTTTTCTAGGCTTCCTTAACTTAAATCTCACTCCAAAACTTTTCTTATTTCAAAAAATTTGTGTAAAAATCCCCCACTCTCTCTTTGCTCTTTTTTTTACATTGCTTTACCACTCTCTTAACCTCTCTTTTTTCTCCCTAACTCTTTCCCCCTTGCATCACTTCTACTTTGTAAAAAATTCTCATATGCTAAATTTTTCTCCCTTAACCTCTTTACATCTCATTCCACCAATCGCTCCTCTTCCCTCCCCCCCCCCTTTTCCCGTAACCCAAAAATTTTGCTTACACTTAAAAACATTTTTAAACCCCCCATATCTTCGACCCCATTGCTAGCTCTCATTTGCCCCTTATCCTCCAAAAACTGTTTATATCTTTCCTAACTGCCTCCCTTTTTTTTTTATAAAACCCTTTACCTCTTTTTCCCTGATGCTTTATTCTCCTTTTATCTCATTTCCTTTTTCTCTCGTGTATTTCAACTAGAAAGTGATTTGATATATCTGTAGCCCCTCTTAAAAATTACATCCCGAAAAATTAAAACAACAGTCTTTTATCTACCAATACATAAACCAACAAAATACGTCATTTCGCCCTATATCATATTTGTATACTTTTTTTTCCCCCTTTTTTTTTAAAATATGTTTACCAAAAACTAAAAAACCCCTTTTTATACAAAAATTCAATCAAAGGGCCCCATTATATTTTTCACCCCGGGACCCCAAAATTACCACCCACCCCTCTAAAGTTTCTCCCATTTTGCATTCAGGGCCCTACCCCAATTATCCTCACTTGGTTTTAAAGGCTCCAACATTCCTTAAAAATTCCCAAAATCTCTCCTCTCCCTTCTTCCTTCTTCTCCAGGGGCATAACGCTTATTATGACCCACTTCTCGCATCCACTTTTCTTTTTAAACCACATAATTCTGAATTTACACATGCATATTTCTTTTTTTCTCCTTCAAACTGATTATTAAAAATTAAAGCTACCCCTTCTTTTGCTCTAACTTCCCAGATCCCAAAATTTTAAACCCATTTATTTCCCCCCACCGAAAAATTCCCCCCACCCCCCCAGCTTTGTTTTGCTTAGGGCCAGGACATCCAACTTCTTTTCATTCATAAAATCAGCAATCATCTGTTTTGTCATCCGCACTACATCCACGCCATTAAGCTCCCAGTTTTATAAAGTTTTTTTTTCTTCTCTTTTTTAGTGTATGTTTTCAGGAGAAGGGGTTTCTAGCCCCTTGCTCCCGGATTTTAGTCGCTCATACGACACGCATGGGGTTTGGAGAAAGATTCTTTTCCACTTCCCCAGGGCAATAGAAGAAAAAAGAAGAAAAAGAGCTATGTAGAAAAAAGGGGAAAAACTAAATTATGTATGTATATATTTATATATATTTATATTATATATTATTTTATATATATATATATATATTTTTATAAATATATATATATATTATTTTTTTGCATGTGGTGTCGTGAAGTGTGACCAAAGTTAAATAGGGTGAAGTATCCCTGTTATCTGCGTGTTTAGAGACAAAAAGAAACCACAATCTACCACAGTAGAATATTTTTATTGGTGGGGAAACAGTAAACCGTTGGGAAAATACAGTACGTGGTAAAATGAATAACGGTTCGATCCTTTTCCTTCAACGAAAACACCCGTCACCCCTGAGGGCTTGGTAAAGACTGATTTATCGTGTACCTCATTGTTTACCCTTTTGCGTGATTATGGTAGCTAAACTCTTTTTTTGTTTTTTTTTTGAACCAATTTGCCATCAATACAGTACCTCCTAGAAAATTCACCTTAGCCTACATTTCGTTTTTCACCATCCTACACATTCCTATACCATTTTCTATTTTATATCTTACATCACCATTTTTTCTCTACTAATTTTAAGCCTCCCAAATTATTCTAATACCCTCCTCCAAATTCTCTCACCAACCAACAATTAAGCGCTACCTATAAATACTTTCCACCACCCAAATATTTTTTTACACTCCCAATAACATTTTTCGTCGTACATAATATACTTTGTTACACAAATTTACACAATTGTTTACCCCGCACTACCATTCATGTTACAAAGTAGCTTACATATTTACAATAAAATGGCCCCGGAGAAGAGAGAGGGGAGAGGGGAGAAGAAAAAAAAAAAAGAGTGAAACCACTATTGGAAGTGTTTTGTTGCCAGAAGCCGGGGGGAAAAAATGTCTTGCGTTGGTGCCAATTGTACCAATGTTTAAAAAGGGGTGGATACTGCTGCATATGCCTGTGGTTAAGCACAACTACTTTTAGAGGTAAATTTTCACCCTATCAAATAAAAAAAACACACCGCTTAAAAAGCCCGTAATCAAAAAAGGGAGTACAGGGAAAATAAAGCAGGGCAGGGAAAAAGTCACGTACGGGCGAAGTCAGGTGCGAAACCAAGAAGGAGGGGGACTGTCAGGGAGGAATTAGGTACGAGGGCTATGTCGTGCAGGAACGAGTGCTTGGGGAGTTACGCTCAGTTTTCCATGGTCTTTTGATTAAGTTTTTTGATCCAGAGAAATGGTGAGGATTATTTGTTTTTAATAATTTTTTCAGTATATTACTGACGCAACCTACCACATTAATTTAAAATGATTCTTTAAAAAAAAGGAAAAATACGAGCATTCTTGTAAATAGTTTCCCAAATTTCTGGGGATTACTTTCTGCCCACTTGAAAATGAATGTTACTTTTCTGCCTACTTGTCATATGAATGATTTCTTTTTGCCTACTTTCAAAGAATGTTACTTATTGCCTTCTTTTCATATGAAGATTACTTTCTCCTACTTGTCATATAATGATTATTTTCTGCCTACTTTTCGTATGAATGATTACTTATTTTGCCCACTTGTCATATGAATGATTATTCGCCTATTGTGTATGAATGATTACTTATCTGCCTACTTGTCTATGAAGATTACTTTTCTGCCCCATTGTTATGAATGATTATTATCTGCCTACTTGTCTTGAATGATTACTTTTCTGCCCACTTGTCAATGAATGATTTTCTTATCTGCCCTGTCGTATGAAAGATTACTTTCTGCCTACTTTTTCATATGAATGTTCTTATCTGCCCACTTGTCGTATGAATGTTGGCAGCATTTTTTCAAAGGGGTTTGTATGCCTTGGGTTTTAAAAGATTTCTTTTTTTAATCCACGGGTACAAAAAGCAGTTTTTTTTTGGGTAATGAAAAATTTAAAAATTTTTAGAATCCTAATTATAGTATATTTTTTTCTTATTTTTAAAAATACAGATTAACAATAGAACTATCCGTAAAAGAAATTAATACATTTTAAAAATGACTACCTATAACACATCGTTTAAAGAATTTAAACCGTATTTAAAAGACGTTAATATTAAAATTTTTTAGTCGTCAAAAGGAAGGCCATTTATGATTTTTTTATTATTTTTTTTTTATTACACACGGCCCTTCCCACCAAGGCAGGGGGGCCCAAAAAAAAAAAACTTTTCCCCTCATTCACTCCATCACTGTCTTGCCCAAAAGGGGGCTTTACACACAGTTTTTAAACTGCAACATTTAACACCCCTCCTTCAGAGTGCAGGCACTGTAATTCCCATTCCCCGGACTCAAGTCCCGGCCCGCCGGTTTCCCGAACCCCTTCATAAATGTTACTTTGCTCAACTCCAACAGACGTCAAGTATTAAAAACCATTTGCTCCATTCATCCATCAAACAGCTCAGCATGCCTGTGGAAGTCCCAACCCCCCGCACCAAAACCTCCTTTAGCCCCCTCTCCAACCCTTTTTCCGACCCCTACCCCGCCTTCCTTACATACAGACTGTACACTCTTGAATCTTTTTTGTTTCCCCATTCTTCAAATTAAATTTTTCTTGGGGGACCCAAAAGGAAAATACCCCCCTCATTCAAGGATTTGAATTGTCAACGCTAAGGTTTTGAGATTTTTGTGTTTCGTAAAAATAACAGCACTGGTTAGGTTAGACTTTTATCATATGTTCCAAATCTTTTAAATTAAATGTCATTTGAGTTTTAATTCAACGGGATTTTTTCTTTCGTACAATTGGAAAAAACTTTTTTTGGAAAACCACTCAAACTAGCTCGTCGTTTATTTTTTTTAAAATTTTTTGGCCCCGTGCTGTGTGTCATTTTTGACTCCCAACCTTTTTCCCTACGTACGTTAAAAAACATTATTCTAAATAATTTTGACCCCTTAAATTCGAATTTAAATAGTTTT
>NC_069497.1:8576312-8605022 GCF_026875155.1 Cherax quadricarinatus | reverse complement strand
CTGGTGCTTCACCGTTTGCGCTGGCGCCCCCTCAGCTTCACGCACTCTGCCGCCATATGGTCGTCGCCCCACATATTCTGCACGAAACGTCTCTGTCCGGCATACGATACCATAACTTGCGTCCTGAAGTCCTCCAACACGACGTAAGCGGTATGGGATGTCTCAGAGTCATCTTCAGGGAAAAAGGTACCCTCCAGACGTCCCATGTAAGCACCTGCCGTCCACTTGCCCTTTTGTGCCAGATGTACGGTTCCATTTTGTCTAAAAAACACTCCTTATGCAGCTCATCTGCCTCAAATGGGACATTACGTATCTTAACCACGTAAAGTGGCGAGATACGTCGATCAAAACGCACCTTCACAGCTGGAAGTAGCATCAAGCGCACGTTTTGGGAATCTCGTCACCAAAGACTATACAGGGACGTGGATTAAATTTTGGGACGAATTCTATAAGCCCCATTCAGGCTACACCATACACCTCATCGTCCTGGATTCCATAGGTCTCCCTAATGATTGTTGGGAGTAAGACTTGCCACTGAAGAGGGTGAAATCGCCCCACGAAGCAGTTCAATACCAATGGTATTTACGCGCCTCCTCACACTCAGCGCTATGTTGATAAAAGGTAGCTCGCCTGAAACAGCAGAGGGGTGCAGCGCACAACCTCACTCGACCGCGTCAGGCAGCGAATGTCCATTTTCTAGGTCGGCAATTTCACCTGCTTGAATGGTGCTGTTAGTGTGCAAAATATTCCAGCCTAGATAGAACAAGTGACTGAAGAGGGGCATCATGGCTTGGCCTCCCTAGTTTTGAAGGTTCTCATTATCCATCCTGTCATTTTTCTAGCAGTGCGATTGATACAATGTTATGGTCCTTGAAGGTGAGATCCTCCGAACATGATCACTCCCAGGTCTTTGACTTTGTGTTTCGCTCTATTTTGTGGCCAAATTTGTTTTGTACTCTGATGAAGATTTAATTCCTCATGTTTACCATATCTAGTAATGTATTTAGGAATATATGAAGAAATACTTGCGAGTATTTCGGGGACATTCTAAAGCCGAGAAAGTACGGCTTTTAAAAAAGAGAACAAGTGAATTCATTCCGTATATGTTTTTATCCTTTTATTGCAACGTATTATGTCACATGACTGTTCTCAGATATTAGGAGGTATAATTTGCCAGCTTAGGGCTGGCTATTATACCCCCTATTTTTCTGTTTTCCCGCTTTCCCGTAAATTTGGTGGCCTTGTCTACCCCAATATTGGGTGGGGCGGGGAGGGGTGGAGGGGTGGTTGTTAAGAGGACCGGTGGGTGGGGCGGGGTGGAGGGGGTTGGTTAAGAGGGCCGGTGGGTGGGGCGGGGAGGGTGGAGGGTGGTTTTTTAAGAGGACCGGTGGGTGGGGCGGGGGTGGAGGGGGTGGTTGTTAAGAGGACCGGTGGGTGGGGGGGGGGAGGGTGGAGGGGTGGTTGTTAAGAGGACCGGGGGGTGGGGCGGGGGTTGGAGGGGTGGTTGTTAACAGGACCGGTGGGTGGGGCGGGGGTGGAGGGGTGGGTGTTAAGAGGACCGGTGGGTGGGCGGGGGGTGGAGGGGTGGTTGTTAACAGGACCCATGGTGGGGCGGGGGTTGAGGGGTGGGTGTTAAGAGGACCGGTGGGTGGGGCGGGGGGTGGAGGGGGTTTGTTAACAGGACCGGTGGGTGGGGCGGGGGAGGGTGGAGGGGGGGGGTGTTAAGAGGACCGGTTGGGGGGGGCGGGGGGGTGGATGGTGGGTGTTAAAAGGACCGGTTGGTGGGGGGGGGGAGGGTGGAGGGTGGGGTTAAGAGGACCGGTGGGTGGGGCGGGGTGAGGGGGGTGTTAAGGTGGGGGCGGGGGTGAGGTGGGTGTTAAGAGGACCGGTGGGTGGGGCGGGGAGGGTTGGAGGGGTGGGTGTTAAGAAGGACCGGTGGGTGGGAGGCGTGGTGAGGGTGGGTGTTAAGAGGACCGATGGTGGGGAGGCGATGGTGGAGGGGTGGGTGTTAAGAGGACCGGTGGGTGGGGAGGGGGGTGTGGGGGGGGTGTTAAGAGGACCGGTGCCTCTTACATTCTGAGAGAAGCTGGAGCTAGTGTCACCCCGCCCTGCTCTACTCTGAGAAAACTTATCCTCATTTCTTCAGTTGCTCCCCTTGCAATATTGCATAGCTCCTGATGATTTCACTGAGAAGTGTGCAAGTTCCTGAGCTAGGATTTCCACCCCTCTCCCCCACCCTTTAGCTTGTCTGCCTGAAGCTGGCTGCTTGGACAAAAACTTCTTTGCGTTAGCGGGCGCCAAGGTATTGCACCAGTGGTGGTACGGTGGTAAAGCACTGAGTACCATGTTCCAAGGTTTGTAGGTTCGAATCTCCTTCGATCTGAGATAGTGTTTGTGAATACTTCGGCCCGTTCTGCGAATTTTAAAATATATATATATATAAATTAAAATATTAATAATATATATAATATATATATATATATTTATATTATTAAATATATAATATATGCAAAACAACCACTGTGAAAATAGAGAATTCCCAAACGCTTTCGTGACTACCCCCACATTTCCTGAAAATGTGGTAGTCACGAAAGGGGTTTGGAATTTTCTCTTTTCCCTTTCACAGTGGGGGGTTTTGCATATTTGAAATCCCCGGGTTTACTGTGATCTTTTTGGGCACATTATGTTTTCCCTTTAATTTTATATATATATATAAAAAATTTATATATAAAAATATATATATATATAAAATATAAATATTTTATAAAAATATATATTATATATTTAAAAAATATATTTATAAGTATAAAAAATTATAATAATATTTTTGTTATTATATACGCAGAAAGGGGCCCCAAATGGGGGAAAAAGTTTATTTCGAGATGTTTTCCCCTCTCGTGCATTATTAGTTTTTGCAATGTTAAAAGGGCAGAAAACCAGATTTTAAGGGAAAAAAACTTTTAGGAAAACAGAAGGTTTTTTTGGGCAACCCTGCAAAAGAGTGGGGCCCTTTTACCAACCTCTACATTCCCTCCTTTTCTCCTAAAACCCCCCTTGGGGGGGGGGGTAAAGGAGGTGGGGGGGCCCAAAAAAGTTTAAAAACAGAAAACAAGTTACAAAAATATTAATTTTTAGCGCAGTAGTCACCCTTTAAAACCCAAATTTTAAATTGATATCAACTGATCTTTGCCTAGGGGAATTTTTTTTAAACCTACGTCGTCAGTGCCCCCCTTTTTTTTAATTTTTTTTTAATTAACTTTGCTTTAAACTATACGAAGGGAAAAGTTCCAAAGTGCCAGCAGAAAAGATTTTGCCTACTACCAACATATTTTACTTTTTCCTAATTTAAAATTTAACACGTTTTTTTTTTATACGGGAAAACCCGGGAAGGCACAAAAATCATTTAACTTTTTACTAACAGTATGGAATTCCCCCCTAAATGGCATTAACCCAAGGTGGTTTGCAATCCTTGTTTGGGGGAAACGTGTGGGATAGTCTGTGATCGTTTCCCCGAAAACAAAACCAAAGTAAAAAAGCTTTGCACAGGTATAGTTCCCCCCCCCCCTATACTACAACCCCTCACTTCGAGCATAGGGGAGAGCACCTCACAGATTAGCTAGCCACCTTAACAGGTACCTCTCGACCTTATAGGCACCATCAGCCATGGCCGTCTTAAACACTCAGGTGACCTCTCGCGTTTTCCTACCGAATGTCAAAAACAAAATGCTTATAGCTTCCTTTAATGTTAAAGCCCTCTTTACCCCTTTACTGATGCTACAATAAATATTCTGAGACAGGCTCATCGACAACCACGATATCCCATTACTTCTTCTGGATTTCATCAGTCCAGTGGGTCATTGTGTTAATCTATCCTCTTCAAGCATCAGGACAACTGCTGCAAAGCTTTGGGATAGCAATGGGCAGCCTACTCGTTGCTGTGTTTGCCAGTCTCTTCATGGAGAACCAGAAACCGAGAAATTTAACCTCATTCCCAACACCATTACCTGGCTAAAATACGTTGAAGTTGGTTTTCTATCCGAGACATTTCAGTGTTGCAGTGCGGGTAAAGTAACATTTTTGAAGGGACTAAGGGAAGCCAGTTATCTAGACTTGAATCTTGGAGGTGGGAAGTACTTTGCAACAAGGTGGAAGTATATTATGGAAGTACTGCAACATATCAACACCGCGCTCTGACGGAGGAGTGTTAAGTTTTGAGACTCTGACCACGGGTTCAAACTCCACCCGTGGTATGGAGTGTTAATATATTGCAGTTTTTTTAACTATAGCGTAGGCACACCTCTAGAAAGACAGTGATGAAGTGAATGATGATGAAAGTATTTCTTCTTTTTTTGGTCACCCTGTCTCAGTGGGAAACTGTCGAGGTTTTAATGAAAAAAAAAATAATTATATTTTCATTATCAAATGTTTTTTCTCGTTAATAGCTAAAAAAAATTTTATTTGTCTTATACTTTCAGTTTATGTATGTAGGTAGGATGTAACAAGTACACACATTATTGTCTGCATCGCTCTTGGGCCGTGCAGACCTCCTGCACAAACGCACTTCAGTTCCCTGACAGCAGTATGTGTGAGGTGGTGCTTGTCGCGCCTCTGTCATCAGACCAGGAGAACTACCATTAGTCAACATGGTGTGCAGTTATAGACGCAGGATTAACACTGTCGGTGTTGAACTTCTCAGTGGGGCAATAACGCCAGCGTCAGCCCAGGTATTACTACCTAAAATCATCAGAGACACGTATGGAATTCAGGATGGAGAGTTGTACGGCGTAGCATTGAATGGAGCACGTAGATTTTTTTGTGAAACTGCTTCTCAGCAACGGTTTATGAGTCGTTGGTCACCGTTTTCAGGACGTAAGTCTGATGCAACACCAGCTGTGCGTGTGAGGATGATCGATGTATCCAGACATTATACATGGATTAAACTGTGTAATGTCCCCTTTGAGGCGGATGAGACAGATATCAGAAAAGTTTTGAGGAATACGGAACTGATTCATTTGGCCCAGCATGGTAAGTGGTGTCGGGTGCCTACACAGGTATGCCGGAGGGCACTTTTAACCTAAAAATGACATTGCAGACACCCCATACCATCTTACGTGTACCTAAAGGAATTCAGGACACAGGTCATGGTGTCATAACGGGGGGCAAAGGCATACATGCCGACTATGTGGGAATATGATCACATACGCGGAGTGTGGGAAGCGGCAACGAGCTCCTGGCCCAGGGGCGGAGACATCTGCTTCTACACCGGGGGAAGCAGGCGTTGATCAACGACGTGAAGGAGGGCGTGGTCGTCTATGGAGCGAGATAGTGGATGAGGCGTGTAAGGCTGGGGGAGAGGGTGAGGCCCTTGATCAGTTACCTGGTCCAGACACACTTCCAGTGGATCGGGTTGAGCAAAAAGTTACAGGAGGAAGTGTTGGAACTTGAGGAGGAATTAGCCGAGGTTCTGAAGTCCTTGTCACCGCCTGAGGAGTAGCTGCTCCTGACAGGGTGGTAGAAGAAGAGGTGAAGGCTGTGGGGCATCAAAAAGAAATTATTCGGACGACGGGAGTGTATAGCGTGACTGAGGTGTCACCGGGATCTTTGCCACTGTGTACAGTGGAGGTAGAGGTACATGTGAGGCATCCCAGACCAAGCCATGGAGGATGCGCCTGTCACAAGAAGAGAGCCGCTGCATCGGATTCAGATGATGTCCTAACGCCAGCGCAGCGGACTGGGAAGCAAATATGGCAGAAGGTGAAGGTAGTGGTGGGCCAAGCAGGGGGGGAAGGGGCACCGAAAGAAGGGGGAGGAGAGAGGGAAGTTGTGCTGGTTGGACAAGTGGTCCCACACGTTCTGGTGGCTGTGGAGAAATTTTTCTCCAGGAAGGGGGCGTATCAAGCCCCTTCAGCCCTTTCAGCCCCTGAGGGGCCAAGGCCCTTTAGCCTGAGGGGCCTCCTCAGACAGGGATGCGCGCGTCTGTTTACTGCTAGAGTGAGTAATTGATACAGTTGCTATGCCACCGTAGTCAAGTGACCTCTGCTCCTCTGCAGCGGTGTTGCAAAGTGTATTATTATAAGCAGCTAGTACATCTCTTACTTAGCAGGACAATTAAGGAAATCCTGCTCCAACTTTATTACCTTAGTTAAGAATAGTGTATATTGTTGGTCTATGCTTAAGAAGACAGAAACAAAATTCTGCTTTGCTTATCGAGGAGGTGACAAGGAAGCAAGGTACTAGGTCAGCGTTTTTTTTGTCGTATTAGGGCAGTGGACGGGCTTGGGGCAGGTGTGATTCGCCAGACTATCTTTGACTCTAGGGAGTAGTGACACTGCGCGCCAGGAGATCTGTGCATTAGTGTGATACAAAGTGTCTCACAAACAATGTAAAACAATATATAGACAATCTTGTGGAACATTAGTGTACAGTGTGCGGTTTTTCTAGACAATGGAAGACATTGGACATCCAAGGAACACTTCAGTTATTTCAAGTCAACCGATTAACTGTCAAAGGTGTTAGAACACCATAGCTCACGTTACAAAGAGCAAGGTTATGTCTACGAATTTCTTCGTAGATAGGGGGATTAGCAATTCTGAGTCACAAGGAGTTTTAATCAAAGCCATAATCGGCAGTAAGGTTGTGGCCTTTTTGAGATCCAAATACATGTAGGTATTCGTCAGACATCATCGAATGAAATATGCTGAATAACTCCCCATAGGGGGTAATGTATACTTAAAATTGTATCTATTGACAGCCCCCCAATGTTGATGTTGGTTTCGACGCTTCTAGACCTCGTCTGCAGGGGCGGTGTGTAGACGATTTTGCCTGTATTTATCAGCTAAGTGTTCTTTTTATATTAGTTATAATTACACACAGCAGTAAGGCCAAATCCTCAACAGCGTTTGGTCGTGCTAGACCGGATAAAGACACAACTGTGGTCCAAAATAATGTTGTCTACAGTGAACAATAACACTATGAGCAAAGGTCCTTCGAAAAAAAGCTGTAAAACTAGTGTTTTTACAATATAATCAGATATAATGAGTCCCTCCAGACTCAAACACAAAGGAATGGGCGCCAAAAGAAAACGGACGCGCTACCATCGTTAACCCAAAACGAAAACGGAGCGCTAACCATCGGACACCCAATAGGAAGAGGGAGCTGGGTGACTCGCCCACACCCTGCACCCACTGCTCCAATATCGGAATTGCCTGATTAAGACATCCCCCAAGTGATGTTGTTTTGTCTGAGTGTATATATACACCAGTGTTTTATATGTTTTGTGAGACAGAAATTAAGAGAACAAGATATGTGTTAATGTTGTTTTTATAGAATCTACTGTTATTATATAAGGACACTATTATATACAAGTGTAAGCTTTTCAATACATATTACAGTGACTTTATTCTGTGATAATTCATATTATGTGTGATTTACAGTGATACAGTGACATTTATAGTGTATAGTGAATGAAGTGTATAATATCGTTATTTTCGATTAATCAATCGTGGTCAGGCTGACACAGCAAACAAGCCATAAACAAAGACACTTTGTTCCCTGTAACTTCATGGTCATTGGACCTGAGGTTAAGCGTAGATGGTCAGTAGTGTCTGACTCGATTATGGATCGCTGCCTGAACATAGGTCGAGTGAGGTTTGTGCGCTGCACCCCTTGCTTTTAGGCGAGCTACCGTATCAACTTGGCGCTGAGTTGTGAGGAGGCGCCGTAAATGCCCATTGGTTTATGAGATGCTTCGTGGGGCGGATTTCACCTCTTCAGTGCCAAGTCTTACTACCAAATACATTAGGGAGACCTATGGACATCCAGGACGATGAGGATGTTATGGTGTAGCCCTGAATGGGGCTTATATAATCTTCGTCAACTTGAATTCCAAGACCGTGTATGAGTCTTTTGGTGACGAGATTCCAAGACGTGAGTCTTGATGCTACTCCAGCTGTGAAGTTGCGTTTGATCGAACTGTATCTCCCACTTTCACGTGGGGTTAGATTAGCTAATGTTCCATTTGAGGAGGTGAGAGGTGACATAATGAGTGTGTTTGAGGACATTATGGAACTCCATACATCTGGTCAAAAGGGCAAGTGGGACGGCTGGGTGTGCTTACATGGGAGTCCGGAGGGTACTTTTCCCTGAAGATGACTCTGAGGAATCCATACCGTCATACGTCGGTGTTGGAGGACTTCAGACGCTAGTTTGGTATCGTATGCCGGACCAGAGACCGGTACGTGCAGAATATGTGGGGTACGACCATATGGCGGCAGAGTGCTTGTAGCTGAGAGGAGGAGCGCCAGCGCAACCTGGTGAAGCACCAGTTTTTACCAGCGTGGATATAGCTGTTGAGAGCCCAGTGCGAAAGCAAGGGCCTGGGAGCTTGTGGAGGTGAAGAGGGGAGGATGCCAAAGAGGAGACTGTGCATGTGTGGAGGTAAGTGTGATGTAAAAGAATTGTTACTACACAAAGGAAAAGTATAGAAGTGCAAGTGCTGGGGAGCGTGCAGGCTCTAGAGGATGAGTTCAGGATGTGTTAAGGGACATTGACACCGCTGCAGAGGATGTTGTTTCCTGGAGATGGTGAGAGGCACGGCTGTTGCTGTAGAGGTATGTAAGGATAAAAAACATTAGGCAGGGTTGACGGGCCATAGTAAGAGAGTCTGTCACGTGTGCTCTGTGGAACGGGGCGTGCGTGGAGGTTGAGGTTCATCGTGATGGAACCTCAGAAGATAACGTGCGATGAGAGAGGGCATCAGAGGGAATGAGAGCGGCGGCGTCCAGACTCAGATTATGTCTGAACGAGGCGCAGAGGTCTGGGGAGGGAAGAAAAGAGCAATGTCGAATGCAGTCACGATAGAGGATCGGCCTAAAAAAAAAGGGGGAGGGGTTGATGGTGTGAAAGCTTGTGCTGGCTCTGGGGCAGGAGGGCCCCCTGGGATGAATATGAAGGTAGGAGGGCAGGGTTGGAAACTACTAAAGAGCCTTAGGTGTAGACTGTGAACGTAAATGGACTGTGTAATAGCGTGAGAACGGAATGGTTTCGATTGTTTCTGGATTAAGATAGGTGGATGTAGTGTTCTGCAAGAAACAATTTCAAAGGAGGGAAGAGTGCTTGAGGTGGAGGCGGTTTCAGGTCATGACTCTGCCATCTGACGTCTGAACAGGTGGTGTGGGTTGATTGTCAGGGAGGCAGCCCCGTTTGTGTTGCTAAAGTGAGGGGGGAGGGGGGGAGGAGTATTGGAGTGGTTGGGTGGTGGAGATGGGGACAGCGGGTATCTTTGTATGTGTGTATGCTCAGCGGAAAATGATGTGAAGGGTTAAAAAGGGGATTTTGTATGTGAAGAACTAGTTTTTTCTTATGTGGTTTACCGCCGTGGCCGTCGTTGGTGGGGACTGGAACTGCGTTATTAGGAGGGCTGACGTGGCAACCAAAAGGGGTGCGGGGCATTGTCGGCGGCCTTGCGGCGACCGTTTGAGGGATATGCAGTTGCGGGATGCGTTGGAGGGAGGGGCGTGGATGGTAGAGCACACTTTTGTTAGAGATGGGGTTATGCTGCTAGGTTGGATAGGCTGTCTATATCTCAAGGGGTTGGGTTGACATTTTTCCGTACATAGAAGTAGCTTATTGGATCATCGGGGCGTAGTAGCAGAGGTGATGGAGATGGGAGTCATAGCAGAGTATTATAGGGATATTGGAAATTAACATACAAGTTTAGTGTTAGGGGA
Source organism: Cherax quadricarinatus (assembly GCF_026875155.1). Lineage (NCBI taxonomy): Eukaryota > Metazoa > Arthropoda > Malacostraca > Decapoda > Parastacidae > Cherax > Cherax quadricarinatus. The sequence goes on along the minus strand of NC_069497.1, from coordinate 8,595,294 downwards.
TGAGGAGGGGATAGAGGCGATTTGCAACGCTGTGGGATGGGTACGTGCAGAGATAAATGGGGTAGAGGTGAGGGTGATGTGGGTGGGAGGGTGTGGCTAAAGAAAGGATTAAGCAATAATTCGTATAAGGAAAGGGAAACGTATCAATTCTTTATAATATGGCGGATTGCTAACTATTTGGAGGATAGATTACGGGGTTGTTATGAGTGGGGGAGCAGGGTGGGCGGGAACTTATCCTCATGGATGAGATTATGGCTATTAAAGGGAGGCTGTCGTGAGGTACAGGATGAGAGGTTCCAAGCATGTGTGCGGGTTCTGGCGTGGGGTTGAAGAGGTGTTGTGGGCGATAGACTTCATGTGCATATTGCGTTGGCAGAAACAAATACAGCCTGGCAATGACTATTCCATGGTTTGGAGAGATCAATGAATCGATAGGAGGGGTATGGGAGGGGGCAGGTAATACAAGCTACGGAAGGACTGGGGGGGCGTTTGTTGAAAAGTGGTATGAGAAGTACTGGCAACGGAGAAGGGGGGTAGAGGATGGGGTTTTAGTACAGGTGTGTGAGGAGTGTGGTATGTCAGCATTGGTAACAGTGAAGGGGAAGCACTGGGTGGGAAATAATGGGGCGGGAAATATGGAGGGCTTTCAGTGGAATGCGAAAGGGCAAACAAGGGAATTTCGATAGGACTCCCGGCAGAGTTGTCAGCGCATTGGGGTTGAGGTTTATGAGGCATTTTATGGTTAGGAGTTATTAAATGCATGAAGGAGAGAGGTGAGCATTGGGTGAGAAGCAGGCAATGGTTGTCATTGTATTGGTACCAAGGGTAAGGAGGGCAGCATACTGCTTCGGGATTACGGCGCGATTCGTTGTTATGCGCAGTCTTATAATTGTTTGCCCGAAGATTTGGAATCGGGTTCAAGTGTGTGGATGGGGAGCGGTCTAATCCCCCCCCAAAAACTCAGGTTCTGTTTGCCCGGGAGTCAAATTGGTGGAGGGAGCAGGGATACTTAGGATTTCGTGGAGGCAAAAAGGGGGGGGAGGGAGGGAGGGTATGTGGGTGGCCGTCGATTGGAAGGGGCATTCGACTTAGAGTGGATGGGTAAAGCATTGAAAGCCTTCCATTAAGGGGATCAGGGGTTTTGGGGAAGAAAAGAAAAAGTGGGATGGGTTGAAGGGGGCCCTTTTGTATGGCGGCTGCAATGGCGAGGGTACAGATTAATGGTCAATTTGGGTGGGAAGATTGTAATGGGTTAGGGGAACTTAGGCAGGGGTGTCTATGTCACACTTAAGGTTTTGAATCGCGTAAAGGACCCTTTTTATAGATTGATGGAGCAGCGTATGTGTCTCGTAGTGGGGGACCGGGTGTGAGGTTGCGTGGGTTTGCCTGTTTTAAATTGGGTATGTGGAATGATAAAAACTGTTTGATCGGGGAATCGGGGTCTTCAATGGGACACATTAGACGGGTAGTACAAACGTTCGCACAGGGCAAACAGGTATGAGGGTAAAATTCAGATAATCCATGGTCATGGGTTAGGAGACTAGGGAGGGTAGGGTTAATTCGGGGCTAGTTGCAGTTGTTAGGAGGCAAGTCGAATTCGTAAAATAAAAATCTGCAGTCTTATTTATGCAGAAATCCTACTGTGGCACGCATGTGAAAACTCGCTTAGGATGGTAGGAAAGTTTCAGGGGACGCGTGGGTGCATTGCACATCCCCCAACGCCCCCCTTAATCATTTGACTTGTGCAGGCGTGCCTTTGTTGTTAATATCTTATGTATAGCAAAGTATTGCAGTGGCAGCAGTGTTCCCAGGTAAATGGCGCCAGCAATTACGAAAATACTTAGGAAGGTTTTTAAATTATTGTGGGTTCGAGCCTGTGATTGGTTTAAGAGGACTGTGGTAATGTTACCTGTAACGTAAGGGGGGGGCTGGGATTGCTGGACTTAAAGCGGAGGGTCAAATGTGTCCTTCATTAAAGGAAGGTGACGGCTGATGAGGGAAAGTGTGGGTGGGGGGGTTTGGCCAGGATCCCTACAGATATGCAACGGATGTATACAGGAGTTGAGTTGCATGAGTGTGAAAACTGTGTGAGGGCTTGGCGTGGGATCGAGAGCCAGCAAAGGGTTAAAAATAGGGTTGTTGTGGTCGAATATGTTAGATGGGAGGGTTGTAAGGCCTGTAGAGGCATTTTCCCCATGTTGCATGGGTAGTGTATGGAATAGGTTGGGTACGGATGAGGTTGCCAAAACTCTTGTTCGGGATGTAATGTTTCGTTTCTTGCACGGCATTCTACCGTCGGCGTGTGGTTTTCTACAGGATAGACGAGTCGTTGAAGGGGGGTAGTGTGGGATTGTGGGTGGGGGGAGTCGGTTTTTCATGTAGTTATTTTTGTGAGGCTGAGGAGTGGTCAAGGGGTGTTAAAAAGGGTGTGTTTAAATAGGTAGGAGGTAAGGATTTTCTGTATTGAGGAGCAGTAAGTCTACGACTTGGGGGGGGTTGGGGAGGAACGTGAGTAATCAGAGCTGTGGGATACATTGTGGCAGATTTTTCATTATATATCGTGTGGAGATTGCGGGGAAAAGGTTACTGTGGTGAAGTGGAGGGTGTTAGCAGTAACGTTCTATAATCGGTATGTAGAAGTATGGAAATTTATGGGAGGAGGTGCGCGTGAAGGACTTTTTCAGAGGCGATATAGGCAACTTACGTTACCAGGTCTTTATTAGACTTGTAATATACGAGGGTGGGTGTGGGTATGACTTGGTAAGTGTTGCTGAGGTAGGGAAGTCAGGTGTGAAAACGGTGGTTTGCTCCATGGTAATGGTTAAATACAAATGTTTGCGAGTGTGTTGGATGAGTGGATGCAATGAGTGAATATACATATGTGGACCACGGGTGCTAAGCACATGTGGAGCTGGCCAGTTTATTGTGTGATGTACTGTACATTATTATACTATTGTGTGTGGTAATATTGATTTACGGTAATGGACATTGTTATTTGGAGTTTTGCTATAATATTGCTTGTATTTGCTCCAAATTGTTTCTAGGTGCCTTGCACTGCATAGTGTTCGATGCTGTGATCATGCACGATGTCATAGATATGAATGTGATATGTTTGTATTAATGTCTGTGATTATGGTTAGTACTGGTGTTCTGCAATTTTTCAGTTTTGTTTTGAGAGTAAAGAGGTTAAAGCAGGTCAGTAGTGTAGATAAAGTTGGGCAACAGTGTGTGTTATTGGTTTTTTTTTTTGTGGGTTAGGTGCGTGCTAGGAACAGTATTTTATGCTGGTTACCTATGTCATGGTTTATTTTTTGTGAATTCGTACTGTTGTAAATAGCCCACTATGTAATGTCCATATAAGCTGTATAGAGCTTTGAATGTCATGTGGAAGCTGTGTTATAGTTTAACATCTGGAATTGCATGTATAAATGTGTAGAGGCTTACATTGTGTTGGCTTTTGAGACTAAGTTTATTCTTATGGTTTTGTAGTCATTTTGTATGTCTTGTGACTGTTTCTATATCACCATTGTTGTGTGATAATATTGTTTATGTAACTGAACCCATTAGGACAATTAATAAATTAATGTTTTGATCATTGCTGGGACTTTAGATTAGTGTAACATTCATTGTTTATAGGGGGTTTGTTTTTGTGTCTAGGTTGTAAATAGTTTGGGTGGTTGGAGATAACACGGAGGGTGGTGGGTTAGATGTCTGTATAATAATGTTCAGTGCAATGATATTGGCATGGTCTGTGTCGATTATTAACGTACCATTTCGTGGGATGTTGTGTATATTATAATGTTGTTCATTTCATGTAATTCCTAGTTGAGTAGCTCCAACATGTTTGGGTTAAGGATTGGATGAGGGAGCAGGGAGGGGGGGTGTACCACACGGAGTTGTAAGTGTGGTGTGTAATATTAGCTGTAGGGAGGATTGTTTAATTTCTAGACTTAAAGGAGTTTTACATATTATTATTTTGTATTGTCATGTTTTAAATAAAATATAAAAAAAAAAAAGACTGATTTATTGTCATCTGATCTTAAGTTATAACAAAATACTCACCTGGCTTATGCAAGTACAGTGTCTTTTTAAAACTCCTAAGTGTGGTCTGCTAGCATTTTCAGTATATCCATTATAAATGGCTTGTTGAGTAAACTCAGTTTTTCAGTCTTTCAGACTTAGATTAACACAATTAGAAAATCTAATTTACAGTCTGTCTAGGAATTAGCTCAAGATACAAACATAGTTTTTTATGATTTGGGTAAGTTTGAATTATTTACAACACATATGGAAATAATTTAGTCAGATATAACAAATTATGAAAATAAATTTCTTGAATCTGATCCCACTGAGGATGTAATGAAAAATGTTTTGGATATTTTAGTGATAAAACAATTAAGGTGGACGAGGAGTACAGGTTATTCTGCCGTAAAACTCTGTCACAGAGACTACATAATAGTGTGTCAAACTCCTGTTACAACTGTATATCATCAAGTATGTCCATTACCAGCTTACCTACATGTCTACTACCCTCATTTTCAAGGTATAATTATGAAGAATTAATTAGTGGTTTTCATCATAGTAAATTCACGAAATAGGACATAAATGAGATCTGCTTAAGTTCAATTATCTTAAATGTCTTGTGAAGGGAGAACCCTATTGAATGATTAAGTCCAATTTCCGGTGGTCAAAGGATAATTATCAATAGCCTTTACGTGTCTAGCAGACAATTACTTTGATGATGACAAGCTAGAGTTAGCATGCAGTCTTAATCTCAAGCTTGAAAGCCACCCAACAACATTGTTATTCAGACTTACGGCATTAAGGAATCAATAGACAATAGTCTCAGATCTTAGGTGCTAATATGCCTATAGGCCATGTGATTGGTTTATCAGTGGTATAGATACAGGATAAGCTGTCACCACAACCTAGTGAAACGATTAAATATTATGTTCAATAAAACGCTATTTCACTTGTGAGGAAATTAGCAATGGTTTTAACAAACAATAGTTTCATGCATGCGAGCCAACGAGACAAGATGAAAAAATCCACAATCCAGGTGGATAATACTTTCAAATCAGTATAAAACAGAGGTATACCTTCTCCCACTATGAAACTCCACATAATGGGAAAATTCCCATATAGGCATTTTATAAGCTGTGAATACCAACAGACAGTAAACAGACGGTCATACATAAACGTACTCAAAATGTGTACTTTGTCGATGGAAACACATGGAACAAGTATTGTATCTCAATACACATCAATGGAAGGCAAGTAAACAAATTGAGCATCAGCTGACAGATGATCATGTCGTTTAGGTGAACACAAGGGAGGTATATGCTCAATGAAGAAAGTGTTTTAAATGAAAGGGGTATGCATACTACAGCATTATGACCAAAAACTTTCGTGAACAGCAGCAGACTTCCACAGAATCAGAAGTCAACAGCAACAGATTAAATGTGAGAGTATAAGATTAAAGCAACTTGCTCTCCACGATAGCTCGAGTTTGAGTTATTAAAAATTACACAAACCAATGTGCTAACACTCTTTGATCAAGGCTCACAAGGGTCCTTCATAAGAAGATCAGTGTTGCACAGAAACTGAATAAACAACCTAGCCATATTCAGTTAGATTTAGCTGGTTTTTTCATCAATTCTGTTAAACTGACATTGACCTAGCAAGAATCACTGTTGGTATAGGAAACAGGAAAAACGACAGTTGAAGCTGTGGTAGTAGATGATTTGCCTAAGTCTGTGCAGATCCAGGGATTAAAAGAAAACTGTTGCAGAACTGAAAGCAGCTAAGGTCAAGTTTAGCCTGTCCTGACATAGACCGGACCACAATTAGTCAATTGAATATTATCATTGGAAGTGATTAAGTATCACTGTTTTTTGTGCATTATATAGTTGTAAAACATGATGTTCACTTGCTGATAAAAGCTGGAGGCCACATGATATGTGAGTCCCATTCCCTCTCTCAAAGTGGGAAAGACCGCTGATATTGATTCAGTGGAAAATGTACTAGTTACGAGAATAACCGCCTGATCATGTACACACAGCTAAAAATTATCATTACTGGTGAAATGAATGAACCAGTTGATAAGTTGTGTATTTAGATGCGATAGGGTATGGTTGTAAATATACCAAGCCCACAAGAGTCTCAGACTTATAACCAATATTTGGACATCTGTCACATATGAAGATGGACAGTATTGGGTTACGGTTTTACATGGAATTAAATCCACCACATCTGACTAGCTATTATTCGCATGGCTTTCGGACAAATGGAAAGCTCAAATACATGAGCTCAGGAAGAATCCAGAGCTACTGACTGTTTATGAATAAATAATCATACAACGAACAGTTGGACAATAAATTCATATGAGGGAATTTGCGAAGATATGTTGAAGAACAGAAGCTATCTCCCGCACATGGAGTCAGAAAAGATTCTGAAACCACTCACTACGTGTTGTATTTAATGGCCACGCGCACGCTGCAAAATAAAGATGTAGGCAAGGTCTTAATGACTGTACTGATGACGGACCCTCACTAAACTGAGAAGATTGGAGACGTGCTTATGAAATTTCGCACAAATCCATATGCCTACACGGCTTATATTCCAAGGATTTATTAAGAGTGGACTACAAGAAATAGAGAGAGATTATACTCGATTCTTGTGGGCCTGAAAATCACATGAACCTCAAAGTCTGTGAAAACTTATCGTTTCCAAATCTAGTATTATTTGGTGCAACATCCTCTCATTTTATTAGAGCTACTCTAATACACGTTGAAGAAATCTGGAAAGGTCCCCTCAAGAAATCTTAAAGAAAAGTTTCTATGTGACAATTTCAAGGTTCTGTGAATAAAGAGGAGGATTTGAAAACCTTATACAGAGAAGCTAACAAGGAGATGAAAAGGAAGCCAAATACTGCCTTCTAAGATGTGGAATACAAATTCAAGCAATTAAGCGGAAATTATCAAAAAGATTTCCCTCTGAAAACTGAAAAATTACCTGATTTGAAACAATAATGCTGGGAGACTTACTTGGACAACAGAAGATTACTTTGAATCTCAAAAGGATGATACAATAAAATCATGCAGTACACTCACTAAATGTAGTTTACTTCAGAGGTATCACAAATGTTTTGATCCTCTAGGATCGTCTCAACCAATTTCATTACAGGGTTAAATGGTTATGCAAGACGAATGGAAGCTCAAAATTGGAATGGGATGAAAAATTGCCTCTAGAAATGAGTCAAGCATGGGATGAAATATCCAAGGAGTTTAAACAACTTCTCAAATTAAATTTCCAGACAATAAGTCAAGAGGGAAACAAAAGTGCCACATTACATGTGTTCTGTGATGGTCAACCAGAGTTTATCGGCGCCTGAGCTTACTTGTGTAATGCTGATGACGTACACACGAATTACTTAAAGGCCAGGGTAGTACCTGAAGGTCAGAACCAGTACCACAATTGGGAACTGACAGCACCTCTATATAGGTACAAAAAATAAAATGTCTATCTCAACAAGTTATTGATCATTCACTATTGAGAAAAACCGTTGTTTGGTGTGTAATGAGGCAGTTCTCCAGTGGTAAGAAATAATAGAGTAAGTTGAGTCTTGTACAGAACAGAGTAGCAGGAAAATAAAAGAGATGCAGGAGATTATCTCTATCTTCATGTCTCTACCCAAGAGTAAATCCAGCTGACATGTTGTTACGTGGTGTCCAACTCAAGAAATTTGTGGGATAATAAATTATGGCTTCCACGGAACGAACTGGCTCTCTAATGAAATTAATGGCCCTCAGCAAACAAGCTCACATTATGGAAGAAAGAAAACAGTTGCTTGAACACCCGCAGAAATAAGTTGTGTAAATGCTGCAGACAAAACAGAAATAGTCATGATTGGATCTAAATACAATCTTTGGGTAAACTCTTAAGAGTTACAGCTTTGTCTTTAAAATTTAATTAAAGGTATAAAAACCTGATTATGAATGTCATGTACCATTAAATACTGGGTGAAACTAATACAGAAGACGTTTTCTCGATCAGAAATATAAATTTCTGAAACAAAGATAAATCCCCAAAGAAAATACTGTTAAGCATTATTTCTTTAGGACTTTATCTCGACTCAGAAATATTATAAGATGATAGAGAAGAATTCATTATTCTTCACTACATAAAAGAAGGCATTATCCAATATTGATCCAAGAATCATTGGTAAAACAAAACTTGTTTGTGCAAATAACGCCCACAGTAACGTGCTTACATGGTGGGGTAGTTGACACACTTTGTCATATACGACAGTCCTAATGGATACCGTCCAAGGTCGACAAAGTGTGCAAAAACAAATAAGCGGACTGTATTAATTGTCGTCACTTTGAATATGCGAGTATGTCAGTTCCAGGTCCACCTCATATCCCTATGTATGAGTTTGTTCATATCACTACCTTTTGTGATGGTGACAGGTGTAGATTACACTGGACCACTAATTTTAAGGGTGGAAGGGGTGGGTTGTTAAGAAGGGACCCGGTGGGTGGGAGGCGTGGTGAGGGGTGGGTCGTTAAGAGGACCGATGGGTGGGGAGGCGATGGGTGGAGGGTGGGTGTTAAGAGGACCGGTGGGTGGGGACGGGGTGGGTGTAGGGTGGGTCGTTAAGAGGACGGTGCCTCTACATTCTGAGAGAAGCTGGAGCTAGTGTCACCCCGCCCTGCTCTACTCTGAGAAAAACTTTCCTCATTCTTCAGTTGCTCTCTTGCATATTGCATAGCTCCTGATGATTGCAATGAGAAGTGTGCAAGTTCCTGAGCTAGGATTTCCACCCCTCTCCCCACCCTTTCAGTTGTCTGCCTGAAGGCTGGCTGCTTGGGACAAAAACTTCTTGCTGTTTAGGTGGGCGCCAAGTATTGCACCTGGCTGTTGCGTACGGTGGTAAAGCACTGTGTACCATGTTCCAAGATTTGTAGGTTCGAATCTCCTTCGATCACTGAGTAGTGTTTCGTGATACTTCGGCTGTTCCTGACGAAGTTTTAATCTATATATATATATATATATATTTTATATATATATATATTATAATATATATATATATATATATATTTTATATATTTATATACTATAATATATGCCAAAAACAACCATGTGACAAGATAGGTGATGTTATCCAAGCGCTTTCGTGCTATCACCGCTGACTATCCTTGATAATGTGAGTAGTCACGAAAGCGCTTGGAACTTTCTATCTTTCACAGTGGGTGTTATGCATATTTGAAATCACCTGTTTACTGTGATCTTATTGCACATTATGTTATTTCTATATATATAATATATATATATATATATTTATATATATATTTATATATATATATATATATTTTTACTATTTAATTGTATATTTATAAGTATTGTATACTATATATATACTATATATATATATATATATATGTATATTATTATACGCAGAAGAGGCCACAAAATAGGAAAAAAGTTTTAGTTCGAAGATCGTTTCACTTCGTGCATTACATTAGCTTTGCAATGTTACAAGACTGAACAGAAATATGAGGGGGTAAAACTGTGAGGTAAAGCAGAGGTATCATTGGCAACCCATGTCACACAGAGTGAGGGCCCATTACCTACCTCATAACTTAAACTCCTGTCGCATCACCACCTTACGGAGGTAAAGGGAGGTGGCAGTGACTCAAGATTAAACACGACATCAAGTTACAGAAAAATATTAGGTAGCGCCAAGTTAGTCAGCTAAAACCAATCTAATTGATTCAAAATGATCTCTTGCCTTACTGGAATTATTTTACCTACGTGTCAGTGCACCCTTCAAACTTAAGTTTAAGTAACTTTGCATTACTTCTACGAAATGTGATAAGTTCCCGGAATTGTGCCTGCAGAAGATTTTTGCCTATACCAAACATATTTACTTATCCTGCTATATTTCCAATTACACTGTTTCTTTATACTAGGACCAGAGGCACTAAATCACTCAACACTTACTAACAGTATGGCATTCCCCATAATGAAATATGTGAATAAACCCCCTAGGGGTAATTTTAACTTACAATTGTACTCTTGCACCCCAAATTTGTGTGGTTCGAAGCTTCAGACCTCTCCCAGGGCGGCTTTTAGACGATTTGCTGTTTTACACAAGTGTTCTTTTTAATATAGTTAAAATTACACACGCAGTAAGGCCAAAATCCTAAACGTGGCCATGGGAAATGAAGAGAGGAGCGGGGGGGGGAAATTTTAATAGTCTCCGGGTATGACGTAAACGTTAATGTTTGTGTATAGTAAAAAGAGAAATTTTTAAAATGTTTCGAAAAAATTTTAAGTGGATTTGTGTTCCTACGGGGAAAATTTTAAGGAGGGTGGGGTGTTGGGTGGGGGGGTTTCAGGGGGTAACCCCCAAACTCCCCTTAAAGGGGGGGTGGGTAATTAATTAGGGAGCGACCCCTTTGTTTTGCAAAAGTGGGGGGGGGGGGGAAAGGGTGTTCCGTAGATGGTTTGTGGAGGGGAAAAACGTGTGGTTTTTATTAGCGAAAAATGGCCTGCAAGAATAACGTACGGGTGAAGAGGTTGTGGGGGACCTTGTGTTTTTTTTCCGGCATTTCCGGAGGTGGGAAAGTAGGAGGGGATGGGAAAGCTCATTTTGGAGGGATTTTTTTCCTATGGGAAGGGGCTTAGCGGAGGACAGGGAGTGGACGATGTCGTACAATGGTTTGGATTGTGTTGCCAGGAAAGGATTAGGAAAAATTATGTTGGGTGGGCAAACGTAATAAATGATTTTAAAAAATGGGCTTTCAAATTATCTGAGGACAGGTTAAGGCTCTGTTATGGGGAAAGGGGGCTGTGGGGGGCAACTATCCCTAGGATGAAATTGTCCCAGGTTCAAGGGGGGACTGAGGGAGTTACAAAATAGAGGTTTCAAGCGGTAAAAGGGTGCAGGCAGGGGTAAGGAGGTGCTTTGGGGGGACAAACCATCGGGTGTGGGGTTGTGATCAAAAACAAAGACACAGGTTACAGCTATTCCGGGGTTTAAAGGGATCGAGTGGCGGGGGTTATAGAATGGGGGCAGAGATACTAACTACAAAAGGAATGTGTGCGATGCGGATAAATGGGTTAAAGGGGATTTTACAAATGGGAAGGGGGGAAAAGTGGATTTAGAGAAGGGGGTGGTATGTGACGGTAATTTAGAAAAATGATAGAAGGCTTTAGGGGGGGTAATAAAAGAGGAGGAAATGGTTTTGCTTAAGGGGAAGAGGAAAGGCAAAGCACCGGGAAAAGACTCTCCCGGGTGAATTTTATCTCCAACTTTGGGACTTTAAAAAGGGAAAAAAAAATTTTATATTATTTTTTAATCGTATAAAGGGAGAAGGGTACGTTGGGAAAGCAGTAACAGCATTTATTTTTGGTCCCAAAGGTAAAGGGGGCAGCCCCCCCTTCGGAGTCCCCGACCCCATATCACTGCGTGTGCGACAAAAGGGTGTTCGCAAAAATTTTAGGAAATAGGTTCAAATGTGTTTGGGGAAGGGGTCTGTCAAAATCTCATTTGGGGTTTCCGGGGAAGGTCGAGTTGAAGGCGGGGATACGAGAATTTTGTGGAAGCAAAGGGGTGGGGTGAAGGGGGGCTTTGTTGGCTCAGATTGGCAGGGAGCATAGATAGAGTGGAAAGGGGAGTTTTGGCGGGTTAAATTTAGGGACATTTTTTTTGGGGGGGAAATAGTCGAGTGGGTAAATACCTATACAAGGGGGCAAAATAAACAGATTAATGGGTTAGGGAGGGATATTGCAATGGATAGGGGCCCTTTAACAGGGATCCCCCTGTCCCAAAATTTTGTTTCGTTTTTCCCAGGCCCCCTTTTTATGAAGGGTTGACCGCAGTTTATGTACGCCATGTGGGGGAAGTTGGGGGGGGGGAGGGCCTGGCCGGGTTTAAAGGAACATTGAGACCCACTGGCCATTCGTAAAGGGGATGCCAAGGGGAGGTTTGGACAGGTTGGCAATTTTTTGGGAATCCCAGGGGTATGCAGGAAAATAGGCAAAGCAAGGGCAGGGGGTTGGGTTTTTGGGGGGGGTGTGGGGGAGATGTAATGTTTTTAAAAAAGGGGGCGATGTCTTTAAAGATTTGTGGTATTAAAAGGAGACAGGTTTGCGGCAGGGGGGAAAACTCGGATAGTTTTGGGAAAAGGGATCGTGGGCGTCTGGGGTTTTTCAAACCCCCACACCTAACTCTTATACGCGGTGATATCGAAACATTTTATTGTAAGTAAGATTGGCATTTGCAGCTTTTCCCCAATTTAGGGGACAGCGATTGGGGGAAATTCAAAGGGGGTGTAAAAATTTTTTGTGGGTTCACTTTTAAAGGTTACGGGGGGAAGTTGTAATTTCCCTGTAAGTCGGGGTGGGTTTGGGGGTTGATGATTTGGACGGGGGGCAAAATTTTGGGTTTTATTAAAGGGGGAAGTGTGGGGGGGGGGGTGAACGGGGGGCATTGGGAATGATACACCAGGCTGGGTGTGTGTACGGGGAATGGAGTTGGGGGAATGCAAAACGTTTTGGGGGCTGTGATTTTGGTTAAAAGAATGAGAAAGGTTCGTAAAGGTTTTGTATTTCTTGGGGTAGGCGTTTACCCCGGTGAGGGTTTGTTCCCCATTATCAGGGAAAAGAGTTTTTTGGTTTAGATTTAGTAAAAAAAATTAAACCCTCGGGCCATGGGGTGATGTTTCTTTTTCCCCATGGATCCTGCCGCGGTGAGATACTACGAAACAGACAGTTGTAGAGGGGGGGGAGTGTGGACCTGTGAGGGGATGAACCGCTTTCCATTTAGTTTCTTTTGGAAAGGGCAGGGGAGGTTAGGTGCGGTTAAGTAGGTTGGTACAGAGGGTGGGGGCCTTTGGGGTGTCGTTCTGCGTGCTTTACTAATATGGGGGGGTTAACGAGGTGTCAAAAAAGCTTTAAATACATGGTAAATATATATATATTTCGGGGGTGATGAGGGGAGAGGGGATAGTAGGAAGAAAAAAGGGTTCAGCGGTAACTTTTACCCTACATGTGCGTAACAGAGTTTTGTATGGGAGGAGGGGATCGGGCTTCTAAAGGGGGGTAAGAATGCTAACTTTGGGGGGATTCCTCGTAAATCTGTGTTTGGGAAAATTTAGTGATGAAGGGTTTCATGGGTTGGGGGGAGTGAGGGGGTCACAGGGGCTCCCCCTCCTTTGGGGGGGGGGGGGGGGGTCGTGAAGTGTTGTGAATGGGGGTTTGGAAAGGTTTTCCGGGTTTTTCTTTGAGCTATGGCGCCAAGTGTGGAGTAAGCTAAAGGGCTCATTATGTTAGATACACACTTTTAAATGTAGGTATAATATGGAGATTTTTTTATGTATAATTTATGTAAAATCATCCTAGTATACACGATTCTTGAAGTAATTATTTGCAGTTAGGTTGGGAAAGGTTTTGTCAGGAAACGACAAATGTTTTCCTACGCGGGTCTTAGTAAATGAGACCCCCTTTGGAGCTTTTGGTCATTGACCGGGCCTTCCGCTGCTTGGGTCCACCCCTTTAAAATTTAGGTCATTTATAACCATTTTTATATTAAAAAAAGTGTTATTTCAATATAAATTTTTTTTTAATTTGTATTATTTTAGTGCTGTTTTTTTTGCACGATGAGATTACTTATCGTTTTGCTTTGGCATACATGCACTATTAAGTATTTTTGGAAAACTTTTTGTGTCCCTGTGTGTGTTGGGTGGTTTTGTGTGGGTTGGTGGTGGTTCATTTTTTGTATTTTTTGGGGGGGGGTGGGGGTGTTTTGGGTGTGTGTATATAAAAAAAATCCCTTCTATTTAGACCCTTGTCAGGGGTAACTTTATGTAATACTTGAATATCCCAGATTGATTTTTTTAAAAAGTTTAAATTCGGTCTCCCCGATACCGTTTGGTGTCAAGCTAAGTTCTTGTTTGTTAAGTTTTAGTCTGTATGGTATACAGACAAAATTAGACTTTTCGTCTGAAAGGGAATACAAAATCTAGACGGTTTATTTTTTTTTTTTTTCGTATTTGGATATTTAAAGCGTTTTGTTAGGATCTTATGTAAGTTCAGTAAGATTATGATGTTGGGTTTTTTTTTTTTTTTTAATGCGAAGGAGGGGGTTTTAAACTGACAAAACTTTTGTATATTTTATGTTTAAGTGTATTACCCTTTGTCAATTTCTTTTTATATGACAAGTTATAATTGTAAGGTTTTGCATAATGAATGTGTATATATGTCAATTCATGACCCTGTGACAGTATTTTTTTTATTTATGTTTTTCCGTAAGTTCTTATGTATTTTTTGGCACAATATCTTGCGTGCACATAGTGAAATCCTTTTGTCATTAATTTGATTAGATCCAACTGTTTCTTTTTTTTTTATGTTAACTGATTATTTTTTAAAAAAAATATAAAAAAAAATTACTTTGTTTTTAAAAAATGAAATTCTAAAGAAGGCAGCTTTTTGACATTCAGTTACCCTTAACATATAAATATAATACTTTGTTTATCTGAATTCTGAAAAATTTTCATGTACAGATATCATTTTAAGGGATTTGATAACTGAACACTTGTAAAAATCAGAAAAGCCTAAGTACCATCAAAGAGATCAAAGCACCACATGAACTTATTTATCTATAGGGCGTTTTTGGGCCTAAAATTTTTTTAGTTAACTGAGTCAACTTTTGGGATATAGCACTTTTGTCCTGACGACTGCTGCCAACACTGCCACATTTCCAGCACGTTTTTTTACATCTTGTTCTCCTATAGAAAAAAAAAAAGTACCTTTTTAACCCTATTACAGAAGGGGAAAAAAAAATTTGGGACAGAAAAATTTTTTGAGAAAATTTTGCAAATTTTATGTCGGGAATAATTTGTATTTTTGGGTTCTTTTCTTTTCATACGATTTGCACCGATTTCTGGAAACGATCTGGCTGGGGTTTCCCCCCTGCTCCTCTTCATTGCAGGAAAGTTTTCCCTTAATGCTATACCAAAGCATCCCCCATGACGAAGAAGTTTCCCCAAAATTCTTTCCCCTTTTAATTTCTGATTACTGTTATAATTCATGATAAATTTTTACACTATAAGCGTGAAAGTATTCATCTCGCATAAAACTGCTAATTTGATACCAAACAATGGGTCAGAATTTGAACCTAGGAAATAAACTTTCGGTAGGGTTTTGAAAGACTGGCGACACTGGTGACGGACCCATATTGAGGAAATGTTGAAGAAAACCCAGACAACACCTTCCATGACAAGGGTTTCCATTAGAAAAAAGCGTGACGGGGTCCTAAGAAGATTCCTTTAAATGGGAGAATTACCAGCAACCGCGAGAGAGAACAGTTATTTACTGCGCCACGAAAAAAGTACATGGCTCTTTACATAAGGGAAGGAGAAACCCTGAATGAAAAAAAAATTTTTTTTTAAATTTACCATTTTAAGTATATGGGGGCAGATCATGAACTCCCGACGGACAAAGGCGGGCCCCCAGGAATGGACACATTTTAAAATCAATCCTTATATATTGTAGCATAAGTCGAAGTGTCGCATTCACTTTTTGTTTCTATACACACCTCATGGGGAAACAGGCTTTGGGGATAGGTTTCATAAAATACCATGGATAGAACTCGGCTGATAAGTCCCCTTTAGGGTATGGTTTGAATAAAATCCCAGTAACTCATCTTTTCAACCCCCCTTTAAGGTGATTTCTTTTCGAATTGCCCCTCTCTTATCTCGATAGCGTTCACCTGGGAAACACAGATATATCGCGGGAAAAAGGAAAAAATTTCCAAATTAAATTTTTCACGTCTGTATTCTTTTGAAAAGTAGTTTTTTTTTTTTTATAATTTTGCCCTTTTTTTTCCCTTGGGGTTCCTTCAAATTTTCGGCTCTCCTATCTAGTCATTAACCCTTTTGGGGTTGAAGGGAACACCTGACATCTGAGAAAAAGAACTAATGGAAAAAAAATATATAAATAAAGAAACGACTCCTAGGGAAAAAGAATATTCTCTTTTGTGATTTTAAAATTAAAAATTTTAAAAAAATAAAAGGGGGGTTGGTTTTGGTGCGTGTTTGGCAGGGGTAGGGAAGCCCCATGGGTTCGATGTAAAAACATGTAGGGGAAAACCGGGGGAAAGGTCCCTCCGATTTTTGGAATCTCCTGAACTCTTGGTTGGGGCACCACAAGTAGATAAATAAGGGCCGTAGGGCTACAAAGTTTAATTATCCCAAATTTAAAAAGCAACTTGCTCCCCTTTTTCTGGCGTCCCCTGGAGACCAGCCAGAGCAGACTGGAAAAGAAAAATAAACTGTTTTCTAACATTTAGCAAATAAAAAATTTAAGAAGAAAAAAAAAGATACTAATGCCAAAACCTACTGGAACCAACAAAAAACAACAACAAAAACCGAACAAAAACTTTTGGTAATACCTTATCTATTTGGAAAGATAGGTTAATGACTCTCCAAACTTCAACCCACACCAGGTTTTTAAATTTTTTAATTAAATTTTTGGGGGGGCACTAAACCCATAGGGTTTTAAAGGCAGTGGGGGGGGATGGAAGGTACCAGCTAATTTAGGGGAACTGAGCACAGACCAATTCCCAATCAAGAGCCCCTCACCAAACCCCAAGGAACCCCCTTTTGGTTTTTTTCGGAGAGAGTTTTGGGGGTCAACGCCCCCCGGCCCCGGGCGGGACCAGGCCCCTTAGGTCTTCCAGGGTGCGACCCCACCATCGACTAAAACCCAGGGACCCATTTTTCTGAGGGAACATAACAACAGGGGAAAGAAACACGTCCCAAGTTTTTACTCGGCTGGGGAACGAACCCAGGCCCCCACCGTGGAAGCGAGAGCGTAAACCCCCAGGCCACCAGAGCCACCTTAGGGGGAACCCCCACCAGGGAAGGTCAGTACACCAGGGTAAAACTGAATCCATCAAAACCCGGAAACCCAAATTTTGCCCCAGTCCGCCAATGGGGGTGCGGGGCGTAACTCGCTAATGTTCCTGGTTGCCTGAACAACCCTAACCCCCCCTTTCATGAACCCACTTTCCCTCCAGGGGTGATATACGGGGTTCTTTTTTTAATTTTATTTAAAAACAGTACAGCAGTACTATTCCCAAAAATAAATAGACAAAAAGATAAAACTAAAATTTTCAGAACCCAATGGCCTATAACCTCTGGAAAAATGGCAAAACAGGCAAAACTTACAAAAAAACGTCTCAAAACAACTACCAGTAACAGAGTACAACCTACATAATAACTTTAAAAAAAAACTTAAAATACCCATATTGGGAAAACTAGAGCCCAACATTTTAAAAAAGGCCAAAAAAGATATTTAAAGGGTAACAAAAAAAAAAACTGATTCACAAAAAAAGGAAATCCATGCAAGGATACATGTACACAAACAAAAAAGCATATAAAAAAAATTTTTTAAACTACAAAAATCACACAAAACATGACCCAAACCATAATAAAAAAACCCCTTAAATCCATTTAAACCTATCACCCACGGGCCATGGGTATCTGTGCACACGCTCCTGGGGAGAACCCCTTCCCGACATTTATTTTCTCAAGATGGCGCAGAATGCAAAAAGGCGTGTCAACACTGTGTCTTTAAATTTTGTGTGGGGTGTATTACATCAGTCGCACAGGTGAATTTTACCTATGATTTTCGGACAAACGGCATTTCTGATCAGGGATCGACGGGGTAAAAGCTCAATGGGGCCCCAATATTCCAAGCTACGATCGACGGATGTATGAACGCCGGGGGAGAAGTATCAAGATGGGTGTGTGGACGTAAATCGGGAAAACATTTTTTCCATTTAGGTCGAACCTACACCTTGTGAAGGTAAGTAATTCCTTCGAAGCGACGAGGCAGACCAAGGGAAAGTTTTGAATGTTACGGTACTGTTCACGGCAACAGCAGGTACTTGGGGGGAGGGGCCACCGCTTGCCGGGGGTACGTTAACCTGAAAATGGCGAGGGTTCTATCCCTCGTTTTTCATTCAGAGGACTTCAGGACACAAGTTTTGAGTATTTTGCAGGCAGCGCAAACTTGGAGGCCAATGTGGCGCTTATACCATATGGGTGCCCCGCAGGAGGCAGCCCGGGGCGACAGGAAAGCGACAGAGGACGGACGAGGGCCTGACCCGATGGGGGGGGCCCTTCAGCGGAAACACCTGTAAATTGCCATATTCTTCTTGGGGGAGGAGGGGGAGAGAGCTCCCGACGGGGGTCAGCCCTCAATGCCTGTAGGGTCTATGGTCTCCGTTTGTGGAAAGGGAGACCAAGCTGAGTGGGGGGGGGGCGGGGGAGGATGTGGCTTTTGACATTGACGGACAAATTTTGGAGACAAAATTTTGGGGTGATGTACATTGGTGGAAGTACCAGGGAAGCATGACGAAGGGGAGGCAGCACGACTTGGGTGCCGCTTCTACGGGAGTGGTGACCCTGGGCGAGGGGGGCGGGGGAGGTACTTTTGAGGCATCTCCCGACCCAAAAATGGATGCCAGAGTGTTCGGCAAAAAAAGGGCGGGAACCACTTTGATTCCGAGTGTCTTGACCCCGGGGAGAGGGCCGGGAAAAAAACCCTGGGGGACGTGGTTTGGTGGAGGGCCCCCATTGTTCCGGGCGGGGGTTCGACGGGGGGGAAAGGGAACACGCTCACAGTGGAGGCGTGGTGGGAAAAGAGGAAGGCGTAATTGGGCCTATCAAAGAGTTCCGTGCGCGTGTAAAACCCTTCCGAAGGGGTTTTAGGTGTATCCCGTAAATGTAAATGGATTGTCGAAATTTAAGCGTTTGTGGCTCCACGGGTTTTTTTGGGGTTTTGCCATAGATATTGTTTTTGTGAGGAGCATAATTTTAAAAGGGTTTGGCGGGGGTTTAATGTGGCTGGGTACCGGGGTTGGGCATATTCGGAACGTTTTAAGGGTGGGGTTTTGGGAACCTGATTC
>NC_069497.1:8553081-8575812 GCF_026875155.1 Cherax quadricarinatus | reverse complement strand
AAATTTTTTTCCTACCCCCCCCCTATTTCAAGTAGTTTTATTTAAAAAACAAAAATACATTGGGAAACATTCACAAAAATACAACAGGAAAAAAACAAAATAGGTAACCCAAACTACATCTCGAATACTTCGTCCGCCCCTGCGGTGGGCGCGTGCCCCGAAAGCTGCAGGCATTTCCCTCGGATGCAACACTGATCTCTGAAAGAGAAAAAGGGTCGCCCTTTGGGCTTTGGTTTCATGAAACTTTTCACCCAGCTCTTTGAGGAACTTTTGAGCACACTTGCCCCATCACTAAGGGTCCCGACCCTATTGGGATGAAGTTATAGGCAGGGTGAAGGTCTTCATATTTTCTGCGGAATCTTCTGGGACGCCCTGTGGCTGGGCAGCTCCCCCCCTCCAACTAAGAGATATGGCAAGTAGGTGTCTGCCCAATGTGGCAGAACAGGTGTAGTCCCAGGCAATCTCTGCCTTTCCATCCTTCCAGGGTAGCATAGTGGGGCTCCATCAGGACCTCATTAGACATCCGGTCAGAAACTCTGACTATTGGGGTTTCCCGTTGAGCTGGGCAACGGCTGTGGCGAGGCTTCCTCCTTATGATGTCCGATTGACCTCCTTCATGCCTGCAATACTTCCCTTCTGCTGTGTGACACACGAGACCAGTGAAGTCCCGAATTGATCACTGTCGCCCTGCCGCAAATACACCTATGTTCCGGTGAGGATGGGGGACATATATACCATTTTATATGCACATCAGCAGAAGAGACGGGTCACCAAGACACCTTCAGCAGACAGTGACGGGTCACCATACACCTTCAGCAGACAGTGACGGTCACCATACACCTTCAGCAGACAGTGACGGGTCACCATACACCATCAGCATACAGTGACGGTCACCACACCAATCAGACAGTACAGTGACGGTCACCACACACCTCAGCAGACAGGACGGGTCACCATACACTTCAGCAGACAGTGACGGGTCACCAAACCCTTCAGTTCAGACAGGACGGTGTCACCACACACCTTCAGCAGACAGTGGACCGGGTTCACCCACACACACCTTCAGCAGACAGGACGGGTCCCACCACACCGCCTTCAGGCAGACAGTGAGACGGTCACCACACCCCCTTCAGCAGACAAGTGACGGTGTCACCACACAACCTCTAGCAGACTAGTGACGGGTCACCATCACCATTCAGCAGAAGTGACGGTCACCACACACCTTCAGCAGACATGGGACGGTTTCACCATACACCTTCTTCAGACAGTGATGGGTCGCTACACATCTTCAGGCAGACAGTGACGGTCAACACACACCTCAGCAAC
Source organism: Cherax quadricarinatus (assembly GCF_026875155.1). NCBI lineage: Eukaryota > Metazoa > Arthropoda > Malacostraca > Decapoda > Parastacidae > Cherax > Cherax quadricarinatus. The sequence continues at coordinate 8,574,486 of NC_069497.1, read as the reverse complement.
AGTGACGGGTCACCACCCACCTTCAGGCAGACAGTGACGGGTCACCATACACATTCAGCAGACATGACGGTCACCACACACCTTCAGCAGACAGGTGACGGATCACCATACACCTTCCAGCAGACAGTGACGCGTTCGCCACACATCTTCAGCAGACAGTGACCGGTCACCACACACAATTCCACAGACAGTGACGGTCACCATACTCTTCAGCGCGACAGTGACGGGTCACCACACACCGTTTCAGCAGAACATGACGGGTCCCACAACACCTTCAGCAAGACAGTGACGGTTCACCATACACCTTCAGCAGACAGTGGACGGGTCACCACACAACCTTCAGTAAGGAACAGACAGTGACGGGGTCACACACACCGTTCATCAGACAGTGAACGTGTACCCACACACTACCTTCAGCAGACAGTGCGGTCACCACACATCCTTCATCGACAGTGACTGTCACCAAAAGATAAACACACCTTCAGCAACAGTGACGGGTCACCACACACCTTCAGCATACAGCGACGGTCACCACACACCTTCAGCAGACAGTAGACGTGTCCACCACACACCAATCAGCAGATCAGTGACGGGCCACCACACACCTTCAGCATACAGTGACGGGTCACCACACACCTTCACAGAACAGTGACGGGTCACCACACACGCATCAGCAAGCAGTGACCCGGGTGCACCACACACCTTCAGCAGTCATTGACGGGTCACCCACACACCTTCGGAGACAAGTGACGGGTCACCACACTCCCTTCAGCAACAGGACGGGTCACCACATCACCTTCAGCAGACAGTGACGGGTCACCACACACCTTCAGCAGTACGTGACGGGTCCCACACACCTTCAGAAGTCAGTGTGACTGGGTCCACCAACACACCTTCAGCAGACAGTGACGGGTCCCATCTACACACCTTCAGCAGACAGTGACGGGTCCACCACACACTTCATAGCAAGACAGTGACGGTCACCACACACCATTCAGCAGACAGTGACGGGTGCACCACACACCTCAGCAGAACAGTGACGGGTCTCCACACACCTTCAGCAGACAGTGACGGTCCATCACAACACCGTTCAGGTCAGACAGTGACGGACACCACACACCTTCAGCAGACCAGTGGACGGGCACCACTATGGGGGAACACTTCAGCAGACAGAGACGGTCACCACACACCTTCAGCAGACAGTGACGGGTCACCACAACACCTTCAGCAGACAGTTGACGTGATCACCAACACACCTAACAGCAGTACAGTGACGTGTCCCACAACACCATTCAGCAGACCGTGACGTTTTCACACACACACCTCAAGCAGACAGTGCGCGGCGGGTTCACAACAACAACACCCACTTTCAGCAGACAGTGACAGGGTCACCACACGCCTTCATCAACAGTGACAAGTCACCGACACACCTTCAGCAGACAGTGACGGTCCCACACCCTTCAGCAGACATTGCCGGGCACCACACACCTTCACAGACAGTGACGTGTCACCGACAACACCTTCAGCAGACAGTGCGCCGGGTCACCACACACACTTCAGCTGAACAGTGCGACGTGTCACCACACACACCTTCAGCAGACAGTGACCGTGTCACCACACACCTTCATCAGACAAGTGACGGGACACCACACACCTTTCAGCAGATCAGTGACGGTCCACCACACACCTTCAGCAGACAGATGGACGAGTCACCACACACAACTTCAGCAACAGTGAACGGGTCACCACACACCTTCAGCAGAAGTTGACTGGCCACCACACACCTTCAGCAGACAGTGACGGGTCAACACACACCTTAGCAGACAGTGACGGGTCACAACAACACCTTTCAGGCAGACAGTGGACGGCCAACCACACACCTCAGCAGTGACAGTTGACGGGTACACCATCTGGGAAAAGACTTCGTGTCAGGACGTAGTACCTGGAGATTATTGTATCATCATTTTATCACATTTTTGTTTCTTCCTAGTGACTTATTACTGATCCTGTAGTGGACTTGTTAATGAATACCTGGTAGTGACTAGTTACTGATCCTGGTAGTGACAAGTTAAATGATCCTGGTAGTACATTAATGATCCTGGTAGTGACTAGTTAATGATACTGGTAGTGCCTATTTAAGATCCTAGGTATTGACTAGTTTACTGATCCTGGTAGTGACTAGTTAATTATCCCTGGTAGTGACTAGTTAATGATCCCCTGAAGTGACTAGTTAATTATTACTGGTATGACTAGTTAATGATCCGGAGGACTAGTTTAATGAATACTGGTAGTGACTAGTTAATGATCCTGGTCATTGCCTAGTTAATGATCCAGTAGTGACTAGTTAATAGATCCTGAGTAGTGACTAGTTAATGATACTGGTAGTGACTATTTAATGATCTGGTAGTGACTAGTTTATATACTGAGTGACTATTTAATGATCCTGGTAGTTGACTAGTATAATGAATCCGGGTAGTGACTAATTTGCTTGATCCCGGTAGTGGACTATTACTGATTCCTGGTAGTGACTATTTATTGAGCCTGGTAAGTGACTAGTTAATGATCCTGGTAGTGACTAGTTGTAATAGATCCTGGTAGTGACTAGTTACTGATCCTGGTAGTGACTAGTTAATATCCTGGTAGTGACTAGCTTAATGATCCCTGGTAGTGACTAGTTAAGAGATCCTGGTAGTGAACTATTAATGATCCTGGTAGTGACTATAGTTAACTGATCCTTGTAAGTGTCTAGTAATGATCCTGGCAGTGACAGTTAATGAACCTGGAAGAGAGACAGTTAATGAATCTGGTATGACTAGTTTAATGATACTGTTAGGACTAGTTAATGATCCTGGTAGTGACTAGTTTGTAATGATCCATGGTAGTAGCTAGTGTACTTGATCCTGGTTAGTGACTAGATTAATGAACCTGAGTGACTAGTTAATGATCCTGGTAGTGACTGTTAATGATACGGGTAGTGACTAGTTAATGATCCTGGTAGTGACTATGTTACTATCCTGTAGTGATATTAATGATCCGGTAGTGACTAGTTAATGATCCTGGTAGTGACTAGTTAATGATACTGTAGTGACTAGTTTATGAATCCTGGTATGACTAGTTCAAGATCTGATATCTGGTAGTGACTAGTTAAATGATCCTGGTATGTGACTATTTAAATGAGCTGGTAAGTGACATTTAATGAGCCTGGTAGTGACAGTTAATGATACTGTTATTGACAAGTTAATGATCCTGGTAGTGACTAGTTCATTGACTGGTAGTGACTATTAATGATCCTGGTATGACTAGTTAATGATCGTGGTAGTGAACTAGTTTCTGATCCTGGACAGCGTGACTATTACTGATCCTGGTAGTGACTAGTTAGATGATCCTGGTAGTGACTAGTTAATGATCCTGGTATGACTAGTTATGATCCTGGTAGTTGACAGCTTACTGATCCGAGTGGTAGTGACTAGTTAATGATCCTGGATAGTGACACTAGTTAATGATCCGTAGTGACCTCGTTAATGATCCTGGATAGTGACAGTTAATGGATTCCTGTGTATGACTAGTTAACTGATGGCCTGGTATGTGACCTAGTTAATGAGTCCTGGTAGTGACTAGTTAATGATCCTGGAGTGACTACGTTCTAATGATCCTGGTAGTACTAGATAATGAGCCTGTAGTAGTGACTAGTTTAATGATCCTGGTCGGTGACTATTATCCTGAGACCTGGTATTGACTAGTTTAATGATCCTGGTAGTGACCTTAGTTTACTGATCCTGGTACGTGATTAGTTAATGATCCTGTATTGACTATTACTGATTCCTAAGGTAGTGACTAGTTACTTAGATCCATGGTAGTGACCTAGATAAAGATCCGGTAGTGCTAGTTATGATCCTCGTAGTGACTAAGTTAATGATCCTGGTAGTGACTATTTACTGATCCTGGTAGTGAGCTAGTTACTGATCCTGGTAGTGCTCTATATAAGATCCTGGTTAGTGACTAGTTACTGATCCTGATAGTGACTTAGATAATGATCCTGGTAGTGACTAGATTAATCGTATCCTGCGAGTGACTAGTTAATGATCCTGGTAGTGTGAACTAGTTAATGAACCTGGCCAGTGACTAGTTAATGATCCCTGGTAGTGCACTATTGAAGTATGCCCTGGTAGTGACTAGTTAATGATCCGTGAAGTGACTGAGTTACTGATACCCGTGGTAGTGACTAGTTAAAGATCCTGGTAGAGACTAGTATTTTACTGAACCTTGTATGGATAGTTAATGATCCTGGGTATGACTGAGTTTACTGATCCTGGCTAGTGACTAGATAATGATCCTTGTTACGTGGACTAAGTTAATGATGCCTGGTAGTGACTCTAGTTTACTGGATCCTGGTAAGTGACTAGATAATGATCCTGGAAAGTGACTTAGTTACAGATCTGGTGTGGACTAGATAATGATCCTGGTAGATGACTATTTAATGATCCTGGTAGTGACTAGTTACTGATCCTGGTTAGTGACTAGTTACTGATCCTGGTAGTGACTAGTTTAATTGATCTCTGGATGACTAGTTTACGATCACTGGTGTGACTAGTTTACTGATTCTTGGTCGTGACTAGATAATGATACTGGTAGTACTAGTTAACGATCCCTGGTAGTGACTATGACTCACTGATCCTGGGAGTGACTAGTTACTGATCCTGATACGTTGACTAGTTACTGAAGCCAGGTAGTGACTAGTTGATGATCCTGGTAGTGACTAGTTACAGATCCTGAAGTAGTGACTATTAATGATACGTCTGGTAGGCTAGTTAATGATCCTGGTAGTGACTAGTTATATAGATCCCTTGTAGTGACTAGTTTACTGATCCTGTACAGTGACAAAGTGTTAATGATACTGGTAGTGAGACTAGTTTACTGATACCTGGTAGTGACTAGTTAAAGTTCCCTGAGTAGTGACTAGTTAATGATCCTGGTAGAGACTAGTTATTGATCCTTTAGTGACTAGTTTATGATCATGGTGGTGACTAGAAAAATATGCCAGGATAGTGCCGTATGTTTAATGATCTTGGTAGTGACTAGATATAAAAAAATCTTGGTAGTGACTAGATATGATCCTGGTAGTGACTAGTTAATGTCTCTTGGTAGTGACGTAGATAATGATCGTAGTGGACTAGTTTAGATGATCTCGGTAGTGACTAATAATGCTCCTGGTAGTAGACTAGTAATGATCATGGTAGTGCAAAGATAATATCCCTGGGTAGTGACAATTAATGATCTTGGTAAGTGACTAGATAATGAAGCCTGGTAGAGACTAGTTAATGATCTTGGAGGTAGTGACTAGATAATGATCCTGGTAGTGACTAGTTAACGATCTTGGTAGTGACTAGATAATGATCGACTGGTAGTGTACTATTAACGATCTGGTAGTGACAAGATAATGATCCTGGTAATAATATATATATATATATTATATACAAAAGTGACATAGTTAATGATCCCCTGGTATTGAACTAGTTAAATGATCCTGGTAGTGACTTCCTAACATCCAAGTATTCCACAGAAAAAGTTCTCCTAAGAGTTTCAGAACTCACATGTGCGGGCTATTTATGGTAACATGCATAATTTTTAAATACCAAACTATTTAATTAGGAAGCATTTGAGCAACTTGTAAACAATGATAATATACATATATATGCATAAGTGGCTGTCACCACGCAGAACATTGGTGTTCACCATTACATAATAATGAAGAAGAACACTGGTCTTTTCCTTTGAAAAAAAAATTTGTCAATGTTGTATATGAAGAATCACGCATGAAAACACTTGACAGGAACAACACACACAAGTAACAAACACTCACAAGGAAACAACACTCACAGGAACAACACTCCCAGGAACAACACTCACAGACTCGCAACACCTCACAGGAACCAACCTCACAGGAACCACCACATCACAGGAACAACACATCACTAGAACAACACTTCACAAGGAATAACAACTCACAGGAGATAACAACTAACCACAGGAAACAACACTCACAGGTGCGCACAACCCTCACAGTAAAATACCTCTCACAGAACAACACTCCACAGGAACCAACACTCACAGGAACAACACACAGGATAACACTCACAGGCAATACAAGCACTCACAGACCAACACCTCACAGAACAAAAACCTCACAGGAACAACCCACTCACAGGAACAACACTCACAGGAACGAACTCACAGGAACACCACTCCCAGGAACAACACTCACAGGAACAAAAAACGCCACACTCACAACAAAACGCACTCACTCAGGAACCACACTCAACAGGATCAACACTCACAGAACAACACTCACAGGCAACCAACACTCACAGGAAAACAACCACTCACAGAACAACACACAACACATGAACAACACATCCACAGGAACATACACTCAACAGAACAACCACTCCCAGGAACAACACTCACCGGAACAACACCACACGAGGAACAACCTCACAAGGAACAAAACCCCCCCCCCCACAGAACCAACACTCACTAGGAAACAACACTGATCTACACAGGAACCACACTCACGAGTGATACAAACACTGCCTGAACAGGAACTGCACCTGGCACAACTCCATGCAAACAACACTGAGCCATAACAACCAGCATGAACAACACTGCCCATGAACAACAACTGCCCCAGAACACGACTGCCAATGAACAACACTGCCATGAACACATGTCCATCAACAACACTGCCATGAACAACAATGCCATGAACAAACTGCTCATGAGCACCACTTAGTACCAATGAACAACACTGCCATGAACAAACACTGCCATGAACAACACTGCATGTACAACACGCCTATGAACAACACGCCATGAACAACACGCCCATGAACAACACTGCCATGGACAACACTGGATGCGACCAAGAACAACACGCCAAGAACAACACTGCCATGAACAACACTACCATGAACAACAACTGCCAGAACAACACTAACACTGCCATGAACAACACGGCCCATGAACAACACTGCGCCATGAACAACACTGCGATTAACAACACTGAGTGCCATAACAAACACTACCATGAACAACACTGACATGAACAACACTGCCGATGTAACAACACTGGCATGGAACAGACACTGCATGAAACAACACTGCCATGAACAACACTGCCAATGAACAACACTGGCCATGAACAGACACTGCCTGAAAGAAAACACTGGCCCTATGAATCACTGCCATTAACAACACTGCCATTAACAACACTGCCATGAACAACACTGCCATGAACAACACCTGCGCCAATGAACAACACTGCCATGAACACAGCCATGAACAACACTGCCATGAACAACACGCCATGAACAACACGTGAGCCATTAACAACAATGCCATGAACAACGACTGCAGAACAACTGACATGGCAACACTGCCAGAACACTGCCATGAAACAACACTACCATGAACAATACACTGAGCCATAACACTCGCCATGAACAACACTGGCACATGAACATACACTGCCATGACCACCACTACCATAGAACAACACACGCGTCCATGAAGCACTGCCATGCTACAACACTGCCAATGACAACACTCCATACAACACTGACATGAACAACACTGCCATGAACTAACACGCCATGAACACCTGCCATGACCAGCACACGCCATTAGAACAACACTGACCAATAACAACACTGCCATGAACAACACTGCCATGAAACAATCACTTGAGCATGAACAACCACGCCGATGAACCACACTGCCATGAACAACAGCTGCCATGAACAGAACACTGCATGAACAACCACGGCCATGAACAACCCTAGCCATGAACAACCACTGCCATGAACAACACTGCCATGAACAACACTGCCATGAAACAACACGCCATGAACAACACTACCAAGAATCAAACACTTGGCCATGAACAACAACTGCCATGAACAACACTGCGCATGTAAGACAGAATCTTGCCATGAGCACCACTGAGCCATGACAACACTGCGCATGAACAACACTGAGCCCATGAACAACACTGGCCAGGAACAACACTGCCATGTGAAATAACACTGCCACTAGAACAACACTGGCATGAACAACCACTGACCAGAGGGTACAAAGCACTGCCATGAACAACACTGTATATAAAGTTAATCAAAAGTCAGGAGTCTGAACGATAAAAAACACAGACAAGACTCTTAAGTTGTCTTCTAATTTACTTTAATAAAACAGTTTTTACAGCGGTTGAATTCATAGCTCCTGGACTCCACTTCATAACTCTTTTTTAACCGTTTTGTTGCATTTTTGGTCTACAAGGGACGACTGAAATCTATTCTGAAGCCGTGTCAATATTGTTGCGCTCTCCACCACCAATACCACTTGACCTGGTACATCCATTTTACCACTACCACTTTACAGTACCAGTTCACGTTATCACTACCAATGACCTGGTACAGTGTCCAATTACGCTACCACTACTTTATCCTAGTCAGTCCCACTTACCAACCACCACTTCCTAGTTCAGTCCCACTTAACCACCACCTCTTGACTAGTACAGTCCACTTACCACCAACACTTGACATAGTTACATATTCCACTTACCGTCCACCGAGCTTGAAGCCGTAGTACGTAGTCCACTTACATACCACCACCACCACTTTACATAGTACAGATCCCACTTACCACTCACCTCGCACATGACATAGTACAGGTCCACTTAAACACCTAACACCTTGACATAGTACAAGTCCACCTTTATCCATCCCAACTCACTTGAAAATAGTACAATTCACTTAACCACCACTACTTGAACAAAAGATACAGTCCACAACCACCACCAATGAAATAGTACAATTCACTTACCACCACCACTTGACATAGTACAATTCAACATTTACCACAACCACATGACATAGTACACCACTTACACACCACCACTTGACTCTAGTACAGTCCACTTACCACCACCACTTAACATAGTACAGTCCACTACGACCACCATTCTGAATAATACAATTCACCTTACCAACAAACCACTTGCACATAGTACAGTCCACTTACCACCACCAACTTGACTCTAGTACAGTCCACTTAGCCACCACCACTTTTATCATAGTACAGTCCAACTTACCGACCACGCGACTTGAAATAGTACAATTTCACTAACCACCACCACTTGACATAGTCACACGTCCCACTTAACCGCACCACCACGTTGACCTACTACAGTCCCACTTACAACCACCGACTTGACATAGTACAGTCCTCTTACCACCACACCACTTTGAAATAGTACACATTCACTTACCAACCACCACTTCTGACATAGTAACAGTCCACTTACCACCACCACGTGAACCTTTAGTTTTTTCTTTTTACAGTCCACTTACCACCAACCCACATGACATATACGAGCCACTTACCACCACCACTTGACCTAAGTACAGTCCCACTTACCACCACCACCACTTTTACATAGTAACAGTCCACTTAACGGACACCACCACCAAATTGACATAGTAACAGTCCCACTTACCACATCCGACCACTTTGACATAGTACAGTCCACTTACCACCCACCACTTGACAAATAGTACAATTCAACGATACCAAACCTAACACTGACATAGGTACAGTCCACTTACCACCACCACTTGACATAGTACAGTCACACTTACCACCCACCACTGAAAAAGTAACAAATCACTTACCACACCACTTGACCTAGTACAGTCCACTACCACCACCTACTTGACATAGTACAGTTGCCCTTACCAACCACCACTACAAATAGTACAGTCCCACTTACCACCGCACCACTTTGACATTACAGTCCAACTTACCATACCACCAACTTGGACACAGTACAATTCACTTACCACCACCACTTGACAACAGTAACAATCACTTACCACCACCACTTTGACATAGAACAGTCCACTTACCTACCACCACTTTGACATAGTAACAAGTCCACTAACACCACCACCACTCTGACCTAGTATCATGTCCACTTACACCTAGGACACACCACTTGGACATCAGTACAGTCCACTTACCACCACCCACTTGAAAAGTACAATTCACTGTACCACCACCACTGTCATAGTACAGTCCACTTACCACGCACCACGTCGAAATAGTACAGTCCACTTACCACCAACCACTTGAACATAGTAACAAGTCGCACTTAGCTCACCACCACTTTGACACAGTACAATTCCACTTACCACCACCAATTGACACAGTAGCAATTCACTTACCACCTACCACTTGATAATAGTTACAGTTCCACTTACCACCACCACTTGACAATAAGTACAGTCCACTTACCAACACCACTTGACAAGTACACAGTCCACTTACCACCACCAACTTGACAAAGTACAGTCCCACGTACCAACCAACCACTTGACACATGTACAATTCCACTTACCACCACCCACTTGACATAGTACAGTCCAACTTACCACCACACTTGACACAGTAACAGTCCACTACACCACACAAAGATTAGAAAAAGATGATAATATATTCAGAATATGCAATAAGATCCCCATTAAACAGGTTAAATCACAATATGCCAAAACAAATCAGTGCGAAAAGTCACACTTAGAAATCACAATTTTCTTACATACCGAGTATCTCACAATCCAACGTTTTATACCAACTGACACAGACGTACACAACCACATACACAATACAACCTCTATACCACTGACACAACCCGACACAACCACTACACACATACAACCTACTATACCACTGACACAAGTTGGGGCGTACATCAACCACTCTCAACAAGGTTACGAGCAGCCACGAGAGCGAGCGCGCACTGACATCAGCGTTACACAACCACCTACACAATACATACGCTCTATAACCACTGACAACACGTACCACAACCACTACACAATACAACCTCTATGACCACTACACCCCGGTACACCACCACTACACAATACAACAACCTCATACCACTGGCTGACACACGTAACAACCATCTACAACAATACCACCTCATACCAAACTGAACCACCACGTACACAAAACACTACACAATACAACCACACCCACTGCCACACGAACACAACCACTACACAATACAACTACTCTATACAACCCACTGCCATCAAGCCGATGACAACCACTACACAATGACAACAATCTATACCCTGCCACACGTACACAACTAAACTACACAATATCAACTCTATACCACTGCCACAGCTTACATCAACCACTACACGACATACATACCTCTATATAACCACTGGCACTACACTACACAACACACTACTCACGACAATCCTCTATCAACCACACGACACACACGTACACAACCACTACGACAAATACAACCTCTATAACCACTGCCACACGTACACAAATCGCGACTAACTAATACAACCTCTATACTCACTGACCACACACGTAACACACTACCACTACTCCACTACAACCTCTATACCACTGAGACTATACACGTACACAACCACTACACAAATACAACCTCTATACCACTGCCACAAGTGACCAACCACTACTCACTACAACCTTCTATCACCACTGAATACGAACACTACACAACCACAACATACAAAACAACCTCTATAACCACTGCCACACGTGTACATCAACCACTACTCACGACAACCTCTATGTACCACTACACACGTACACAACCACTACAACACAATAACCACCTCTATACCACTGACACACGTAACACAACCACTACACAATACAAACCCTCTATAACCACTGACACACGTACAAACCACTACACAAACAACCTCGTCATACCACTGACAACACGTACACAAACCACTACGCACAATACAAGACCTCATCCCAACTGCCAGAACAAACAAAACACACTGTACTACAACCACTACAGAACAATACAACCTCTATACCACTGCCCATCATACGTACACAAACCACTACACAAGACAGACCACTATACCACTGCCACACGTACACAACCATCACACAATACAACCACTATACACTGCCACACGTAAGCACAACCACTACACAATGACAATACAACCTCATACCACTGCCACACGATACACAACCACTACTCCTACAACCTCTAATCTACCACTGCGACACACGTACACAAGCCTCTCTTACACAATGACCACCTCTATAACCACTGCCACACGTACACATCACCACTACGACTATACAACCTCTAAACCACTGCCACACGTACACAACACTACTCACTACAACATCTATACCACTTTGACACACGTACACAACCACTACCAACAATACAACCTCTATACCTAACGCCACACGTACACAACCACTACTCACTCAACCTCTACTAACCACAGGACACACGTACACAACCACTACACAATCAACCTCTATATACACATCCTTGCTCAAACACGTACACAACCACTACTCACGTACAACCACTATACACTAGCGACCGACACTACACAAACCCACTACACAATACAAACAACCCTCTATACCACTGCCACATCGTTACACAACCACTACACAATATCACACCTCTATACCACTGACAACCGTTACAGGCAACACTACACAATACACCTCTATTAACCACTGCCAACGTCCCACAATCCACTACACAATACAACCTCTATACCCACTAGACACACGAACCCAACCACTACAGACACAATACAACCTCTTACCACTGTCTCACACCGTAACACTAACCACTACTCAACATCAGACCTCTATACCACTGACCCAACGTAACACAACCATTACCACAATACAACCTCTATACCACTGAACACACGTACACAACCACTACTCACAATACAACCCTATACCATCTGTCCACACGTACAAAACCACTACACAATACAACCTCTATAACCCACTCCCATAACGTACGCATCCACTACTAATATACACACAGATGGTGTCCACATTCTCATACGTAAGTCTATAATTACTTACACAACGGTTATCGTTGAAATTATATTGCAAATTCGCGATGTACGAGGAACAGTGAAAATCTTAAGAAAATTTTTTATGGAATCCTGGATAAACCAAATGTAGAATATTGTTATACCAGTAATGTTTAAGAACATTTTAATAATGTGATATTTAAATTAATCGTGACCAGTGAGTAGACTACTGTATTGGATGAGAGAACACTTGGTATTGATGATAGAACAGACTTATATTGGAGTGAGAGACAGTATGTATTTGATGAGAGACACATGTATTGGATAGAGAACGCTTGTATTGGATGAGAGACACTTTATTGGATGAGAGACACTTTGTAATTGGATGAGAGACACTTGTATTGATGAGAGACACTGTATTGGATACGAGACACTTGTATTGGATGAGACGACACTAGTAATGGATGAGAGACCCTTTATTAAATGAGAGACACTTGGTATTGGAGATGAGAGACACTTGTTATTGGATGAAATACACTTTATTAGATGAATACACTTGTATTGGATGAAAGTAGAATTATGACGAAAGAAATCTATAACACTTAGTTCTTTCCTGCATTTACTTCTTAGCTATTTCGTGTTACGCCTAGACGCTTTCTAAAGATGTTAGAATATTAATTGAAATTATTTAATCATACTCTGTGTTAATGAGAATTTGATACTTAAGATTGGGAGTTTCTTGCTGTATAGTGTTTCATTTATAATTGCTTAGTGGTTATTATTAATTCCACTCAACCAAATACTCAATGAAGCTAAATGATTGGTTATTAAAATAAAAGGCTAACAAAAAAAATGGAGAAACTTATTTGTGCACTCTACTATTGTTACACGGTGAAGATAAATCTGTAACACAAAGACACACTAACAGAAAAGAGACAACGGTTATATAATAGGCAGGTAGTGTATCAGTGAGTAGTAGCTGTAAGTAGTGGGAGGTGGAAGGAAGTAGTAGTGAGGGGAGGTGGTAAGAAGTAGGAGGTGGGCCATCAAAATACTAAGAGGAGCCTGCACGGAGCTGGTGCCCACAGAGGGTAAGAGCAAGAACACCGAGATGGAGGGAAACAAAATAACTAAATAAATTTAAAATGAACAATACACAGGCAGAGAAAGACAGACAACCCAAAGGATAAAAAAAAAGAGGAAAAGAGGGAAGAGGAGAAGACGAAAAAGGAGGAAAGCAGGTTAGTCACAGTGGATTTCTCGATAAGTTTGGAGCATTTACAATGTAGTGTAGAGAGGGAGGGCAACTACCGTAGACGAAAGCCCAGGAACTAAGATTCTACAAGGAAATTTGGTTTAGGGAGGATTCAACCAGACGGCGACTGTTATATAGTTGGAAGTAGGGAAATACAGTTTTAGCAGAAGACCAGTTCAATAGGATGGCTGTGATCTCTGACGTGACAGAAGAGAGCATTGTTAGTGTCGGTAAAGCCTAACACTATTTTTGTTGCTCCCTAAGTCCTGTCAGATAGAAAGTCGACCAGTTTCTCCGAAATGTTATAGAAGGGGACCGGATGAACATAAAATAGAGGAAACACCAGGAGGATCTGAAGAGGGAGGATAGGTCTAACGAGAATTAGCGCGAAAAGTGGGTTTAGTCTGGCGAAAGTAAGTTTTGATGATCAACATGAACGAGAGTTGTAGAGATTAGAAGACCCGCCGCGTGTAAGGAAGGCAGAGAATAGAATAGTTCACCACACAAACACACACACACACAACATCCACACACACACACACACACAAACACACACACGTACACACACACACACCACATATATATATATATATATATATATATATATATAATATATATGTATAAATATACTATAAATGATAAATAATATATATAAATAATTTAGTATAAAATATAATACGTTTATATATTATATTATATAGAGCGAATAAAAATATATATATAGATAATAGTATATATATAATATAGGGAGGTACCACTCGTATAATGTCAAAGGGACCCTCATCCACAGAGAAAAGAATAACCTTGCTTCAGGGAAAACTCAAGGTTTTCCCTGAAGCTGTTGTGAGAATTTGTCCTCCCTACCACCTGACCACCCCAATATTCAAGTATGTTTGATTTAAAGACAAAAATACATTGGCCCAAACATTCACAAAAATACAACAGGAAGTAAAACTATCATAGTAACTCAGAGCTACATCTTCGAATACCTTCGTCCAGCTCCCCGGCGGTGGGCCGCGTGCCCAGAATGCCTGCAAGCATTCCCTCTCTTGGATCGCAACAACTGAGTCTCTGAAGTGGATAGAATGCTGGTCGCCCTGTTGGTCTTTTGGTTCATGAAGAGCTTTTCACCCAGCTCTTTGAGGAACTTAAGAGCACACTTGCCCCATCACTAAGGGTCCCGACCCTATTGGGATGAAGTTATAGGCAGGGTGAAGGTCTTCATATTTTCTGCGGAATCTTCTGGGACGCCCTGTGGCTGGGCAGCTCCCCCCCTCCAACTAAGAGATATGGCAAGTAGGTGTCTGCCCAATGTGGCAGAACAGGTGTAGTCCCAGGCAATCTCTGCCTTTCCATCCTTCCAGGGTAGCATAGTGGGGCTCCATCAGGACCTCATTAGACATCCGGTCAGAAACTCTGACTATTGGGGTTTCCCGTTGAGCTGGGCAACGGCTGTGGCGAGGCTTCCTCCTTATGATGTCCGATTGACCTCCTTCATGCCTGCAATACTTCCCTTCTGCTGTGTGACACACGAGACCAGTGAAGTCCCGAATTGATCACTGTCGCCCTGCCGCAAATACACCTATGTTCCGGTGAGGATGGGGGACATATATACCATTTTATATGCACATCAGCAGAAGAGACGGGTCACCAAGACACCTTCAGCAGACAGTGACGGGTCACCATACACCTTCAGCAGACAGTGACGGTCACCATACACCTTCAGCAGACAGTGACGGGTCACCATACACCATCAGCATACAGTGACGGTCACCACACCAATCAGACAGTACAGTGACGGTCACCACACACCTCAGCAGACAGGACGGGTCACCATACACTTCAGCAGACAGTGACGGGTCACCAAACCCTTCAGTTCAGACAGGACGGTGTCACCACACACCTTCAGCAGACAGTGGACCGGGTTCACCCACACACACCTTCAGCAGACAGGACGGGTCCCACCACACCGCCTTCAGGCAGACAGTGAGACGGTCACCACACCCCCTTCAGCAGACAAGTGACGGTGTCACCACACAACCTCTAGCAGACTAGTGACGGGTCACCATCACCATTCAGCAGAAGTGACGGTCACCACACACCTTCAGCAGACATGGGACGGTTTCACCATACACCTTCTTCAGACAGTGATGGGTCGCTACACATCTTCAGGCAGACAGTGACGGTCAACACACACCTCAGCAACAGTGACGGGTCACCACCCACCTTCAGGCAGACAGTGACGGGTCACCATACACATTCAGCAGACATGACGGTCACCACACACCTTCAGCAGACAGGTGACGGATCACCATACACCTTCCAGCAGACAGTGACGCGTTCGCCACACATCTTCAGCAGACAGTGACCGGTCACCACACACAATTCCACAGACAGTGACGGTCACCATACTCTTCAGCGCGACAGTGACGGGTCACCACACACCGTTTCAGCAGAACATGACGGGTCCCACAACACCTTCAGCAAGACAGTGACGGTTCACCATACACCTTCAGCAGACAGTGGACGGGTCACCACACAACCTTCAGTAAGGAACAGACAGTGACGGGGTCACACACACCGTTCATCAGACAGTGAACGTGTACCCACACACTACCTTCAGCAGACAGTGCGGTCACCACACATCCTTCATCGACAGTGACTGTCACCAAAAGATAAACACACCTTCAGCAACAGTGACGGGTCACCACACACCTTCAGCATACAGCGACGGTCACCACACACCTTCAGCAGACAGTAGACGTGTCCACCACACACCAATCAGCAGATCAGTGACGGGCCACCACACACCTTCAGCATACAGTGACGGGTCACCACACACCTTCACAGAACAGTGACGGGTCACCACACACGCATCAGCAAGCAGTGACCCGGGTGCACCACACACCTTCAGCAGTCATTGACGGGTCACCCACACACCTTCGGAGACAAGTGACGGGTCACCACACTCCCTTCAGCAACAGGACGGGTCACCACATCACCTTCAGCAGACAGTGACGGGTCACCACACACCTTCAGCAGTACGTGACGGGTCCCACACACCTTCAGAAGTCAGTGTGACTGGGTCCACCAACACACCTTCAGCAGACAGTGACGGGTCCCATCTACACACCTTCAGCAGACAGTGACGGGTCCACCACACACTTCATAGCAAGACAGTGACGGTCACCACACACCATTCAGCAGACAGTGACGGGTGCACCACACACCTCAGCAGAACAGTGACGGGTCTCCACACACCTTCAGCAGACAGTGACGGTCCATCACAACACCGTTCAGGTCAGACAGTGACGGACACCACACACCTTCAGCAGACCAGTGGACGGGCACCACTATGGGGGAACACTTCAGCAGACAGAGACGGTCACCACACACCTTCAGCAGACAGTGACGGGTCACCACAACACCTTCAGCAGACAGTTGACGTGATCACCAACACACCTAACAGCAGTACAGTGACGTGTCCCACAACACCATTCAGCAGACCGTGACGTTTTCACACACACACCTCAAGCAGACAGTGCGCGGCGGGTTCACAACAACAACACCCACTTTCAGCAGACAGTGACAGGGTCACCACACGCCTTCATCAACAGTGACAAGTCACCGACACACCTTCAGCAGACAGTGACGGTCCCACACCCTTCAGCAGACATTGCCGGGCACCACACACCTTCACAGACAGTGACGTGTCACCGACAACACCTTCAGCAGACAGTGCGCCGGGTCACCACACACACTTCAGCTGAACAGTGCGACGTGTCACCACACACACCTTCAGCAGACAGTGACCGTGTCACCACACACCTTCATCAGACAAGTGACGGGACACCACACACCTTTCAGCAGATCAGTGACGGTCCACCACACACCTTCAGCAGACAGATGGACGAGTCACCACACACAACTTCAGCAACAGTGAACGGGTCACCACACACCTTCAGCAGAAGTTGACTGGCCACCACACACCTTCAGCAGACAGTGACGGGTCAACACACACCTTAGCAGACAGTGACGGGTCACAACAACACCTTTCAGGCAGACAGTGGACGGCCAACCACACACCTCAGCAGTGACAGTTGACGGGTACACCATCTGGGAAAAGACTTCGTGTCAGGACGTAGTACCTGGAGATTATTGTATCATCATTTTATCACATTTTTGTTTCTTCCTAGTGACTTATTACTGATCCTGTAGTGGACTTGTTAATGAATACCTGGTAGTGACTAGTTACTGATCCTGGTAGTGACAAGTTAAATGATCCTGGTAGTACATTAATGATCCTGGTAGTGACTAGTTAATGATACTGGTAGTGCCTATTTAAGATCCTAGGTATTGACTAGTTTACTGATCCTGGTAGTGACTAGTTAATTATCCCTGGTAGTGACTAGTTAATGATCCCCTGAAGTGACTAGTTAATTATTACTGGTATGACTAGTTAATGATCCGGAGGACTAGTTTAATGAATACTGGTAGTGACTAGTTAATGATCCTGGTCATTGCCTAGTTAATGATCCAGTAGTGACTAGTTAATAGATCCTGAGTAGTGACTAGTTAATGATACTGGTAGTGACTATTTAATGATCTGGTAGTGACTAGTTTATATACTGAGTGACTATTTAATGATCCTGGTAGTTGACTAGTATAATGAATCCGGGTAGTGACTAATTTGCTTGATCCCGGTAGTGGACTATTACTGATTCCTGGTAGTGACTATTTATTGAGCCTGGTAAGTGACTAGTTAATGATCCTGGTAGTGACTAGTTGTAATAGATCCTGGTAGTGACTAGTTACTGATCCTGGTAGTGACTAGTTAATATCCTGGTAGTGACTAGCTTAATGATCCCTGGTAGTGACTAGTTAAGAGATCCTGGTAGTGAACTATTAATGATCCTGGTAGTGACTATAGTTAACTGATCCTTGTAAGTGTCTAGTAATGATCCTGGCAGTGACAGTTAATGAACCTGGAAGAGAGACAGTTAATGAATCTGGTATGACTAGTTTAATGATACTGTTAGGACTAGTTAATGATCCTGGTAGTGACTAGTTTGTAATGATCCATGGTAGTAGCTAGTGTACTTGATCCTGGTTAGTGACTAGATTAATGAACCTGAGTGACTAGTTAATGATCCTGGTAGTGACTGTTAATGATACGGGTAGTGACTAGTTAATGATCCTGGTAGTGACTATGTTACTATCCTGTAGTGATATTAATGATCCGGTAGTGACTAGTTAATGATGCAAAGGGCCCCAGGCTGAGGGCGTTTTTACCTAAAACTCCTTTGTTTTTTCACCATTCTTCTTTGTTTTTTGGGCTGATAACGCCACTGTGTGGCGAAATGTTTTCAAAGTAAGGATACCGAAGTTTTGCACATGTGTCTAATTTATCATACTCTATGTGAGATCTTACTAGTGATGTATGGACCTGTAAGCTAACTTTTGAACACCTGTTATTTAAACTTTTTGCTATTAAAACCAAGTAATCTGATAAATTTATTGCATACAATTAGGCAGTGTTATCTTGGCTTCAGATTTCTGCTGACCATAACTCCCATAATGGAAGTTTATCAGAGACCTTAACAATAAGACGTGTTGTCCAGCCTTCAGAATTGTCTGCTAAAATTCTTTTTGTCCCAAGATCAGGTCTCCCGAACTGAGATAAGATAAGATAAGATTTCGTTCGGATTTTTAACCCCAGAGGGTTAGCCACCCAGGATAACCCAAGAAAGTCAGTGCGTCATCGAGGACTGTCTAACTTATTTCCATTGGGGTCTTGTCCCCCAGGATGCGACCCACACCAGTCGACTAACACCCAGGTACCTATTTGCTGCTAGATGAACAGGACAACAGGTGTAAGGAAACGTGTCGAATGTTTCCACCCGCCGGGAATCGAACCCGGGCCCTCCGTGTGTGAAGCGGGAGCTTTAGCCACCAGGCCACCGGGCCACCACTATTTTTTTTCTCAAAGAGCTTTTGTTAAATGTTTGTGATGGTCATTGTTGTTTATGTTAGCAAAGAAATGGTGAAAGAAATGAAGCTGTGGAAGAATTACTAAGCGAGAAAGTCTTATTAAATTATTTATTAATTATTTAGGGTAAATCACTATCTTTCTAACGAGTATTCACAAGAGTTTCGTTTTAGTTTTATGCACAACTTTACATCTTACTTTGAAAGTCTTTTGATTACTGTAAACAGGTATATTTTGATAGGGAACAATATTATGCTTAGGAATCTGTTGATAATGTCACCATAGTGACTCCAACCCAGCTGGAAAGTAATCCTTAATATTAGAAGAATACTTTTGAAACTTCTAAACCCACTGAACCCACAGTGACGTCACTGCTGTGGGAAGACTAAAACTACCGTCACTACTAAACTGATAGTGACCTCAGCTTCATTTGGGAAAACATTAAAACTGTCGTAGCTACTGAAACATTAAATAGAAATTTCGTCTGTATAATTATATATCTTGCTTTCATTACATCTTTTCTCTTGTAAACAGACAAGAATAACTAAAACAAAATAAATGCTCTGTTGTAAAGGACATAACTTATTATGTTTAGTAGAACAAGATATCACTGTATAAAACAGCAGTATAGGAGATAGTAACAATGAAACAAACTAGCCAGGTTGTGGCAGTGGCTGACAGAATCTTGTCAGCTGAACGAGACTATGATGGACGAACCATACCACGGGTGGGGATAGAACCCGCGATCAGAGAGTCTCAAAACTCAAGACCGTCGCGTTAGCCACTGGACCAGCTAGCCACAATAAGATTCGTCCAACTAGGTATATTTCTACATCATAGGAAGGTTAGCATAGGCACCACGACGGTCTGGAGTTTTGAGACTCTCTGATTGCGGGTTCTATCCCCGCCTGTGGTATGGTTTGTTTGCAATCGTGTCATTACGATTTCGTGAGTCATGTTAACGGCTTTAAGGGGACTTGAGCTAGAGTTCGTCACGGCCACGCTAGCTGGAGATTCATCTGTAAAAACTTGCATTTGTGGTCACAGTGGTGCTTATGCTAACCTTCCTATGGTGTAGAAATATACCTAGTTGGACGAATCTTATTGTGGCTAGCTGGTCCAGTGGCTAACACGACGGTGTGGAGTTTTGAGACTCTCTGATCGCGGTTCATATCCCCACCCTGTATGGTTTTTTTGCAGTCGTGTCATTACGATTTTGTAGCATGATGGACACTTTT
>NC_069497.1:8530182-8552581 GCF_026875155.1 Cherax quadricarinatus | reverse complement strand
TGGAAAACCGCTTATAGCCCTTTGGCATGGGCATGGTGAGCTTTCATGTCAAGTGGTTTACCGTTTACAGCCCTATGACACGGGTACTGTGAGCCGTCTTTGTGACAAGTGGTGCACGTTTACATCTCTATGACAAGGCACAGTGAGTCAACTCCAGTTGAGCCATGCCTGGCACTCAGGCCGCAGCCAGTTATTTTGTTCTTGTTATTGATCTTTATTTTCGTGGTGCGCAAAGTTCACAAGCTCGCACTCTTCCATATACTCAATTCTGTATTTCTACAAACACATTATACACACACATCACACCATACAGACGCACGAATAAAGCAACACACACAATCATCTGTATCAAACATACACATACATTTATTCAACTATGCATATAATCCTTTCCTTTCAGTATTTCTTAGTATGTAAACAAATGAACACGCACTCACACCTCACCTACGCTACACACACACACACACACACACACAACACACACACACACACACACACACACACACACACACACACACACACGGAGACAATAACAGATGCAATCTTCCCACCAGGATATCAGATCATGAGGAAAGATAGAAGGGGGAGGGGGGGAGGTGGGGTTGCTCTGCTCGTAAAAAAAAACAGATGGAAATTCGAGAAAATGGAAGGAATAGATGAGACGGAGAAAGAGACTACATAGCAGGTACACTTCAGTCTGGGGAACACAAAGTGGTCATTGCAGTGATGTATAATCCACCACAGAACTGCAGGAGGCCAAGAGAGGAATATGAAGAGAGCAACAGAGCAATGGTGGGCACACTTGCTGAGGTGGCAAGAAGAGCTCACTCCAGCAGAGAAAAGTTGCTTGTTATGGGGGATTTCAACCACAGGGAGATTGACTGGGAAAAACCTGGAGCACATGGGGTCCCGAAACATGGAGAGCCAGGATGTTGGACGTGGTGCTGGAAAACCTCATGCACCAACATGTTAAGGACACTACCAGAGTGAGAGGGGAGGATGAACCAGCAACATTGGACCTTGTGTTCACCCTGGGCAGCTCAGACATCAAGTATGAGAGTCCCCTAGGAGCTAGCGACCACATGGTTATGTGCTTTGAATACATAGTAGAGCTGCAAGTGGAGAGAATAACAGGAGTTGAATGGAAAAGCTGACTATAAAAGAGGGGACTACATAGGGTTGAAGAACTTCCTGCGGGAGGTCCAGTGGGACAGAGAACTGGCAGGAAAGCCAGTAAATGAAATGATGGAATATGTAACAACAAAATGCAAGGAGGCAGTGGAAAGGTTTATTCTCAAGGGCAACAGTAACAATGGGAAGACCAGAACGAGCCCCTGGTTTACCCGACGGTGTAAGGAGGCAAAAACAAAGTGCAATAGAGAATGGAAAAAGTACAGAAGGCAGAGAACACACGAAAATAGTGAGTCAGTCGCAGAGCCAGGAATGAGTACGCACAGGTAAGGAGGGAGGCCCAGCGACAGTATGAAAATGACATAGCATCGAGAATCAAGACTGACCCGAAACTGTTGTATAGCCACATCAGGAGGAAGACAACAGTCAAAGACCAGGTGATAGATTAAGGACAGAAGGTGGAGAACTCACAAGAAATGATCAGGTGTGTGAGGAGCTGAACAGGAGATTTAAGGAAGTTTTTACAGTAGAGACAGGAAGGGCTGTGGGAAGACAGCACAGAAGGGAACATCAAGAGGGAATATCCCAACAAGTGTTGGATGACATACGAACAACTGAGGAGGAGGTGAAGAAGCTCTTAAGTGACCTTGACACCTCAAAGGCGATGGGACCGGACAACATCTCCCATGGGTCCTTAGAGAAGGAGCAGAGATGCTGTGCGTGCCTCTAACCACAATCTTCAACACATCCCTTGAAACTGGGCAACTACCTGAGAAATGGAAGACAGCTAATGTAGTCCCCATATTTAAGAAAGGAAACAGAAACGAGGCACTAAACTACAGACCTGTGTCTCTGACATGTATTGTGTGCAAAGTCATGGAGAAGATTATCAGGAGGAGAGTGGTCGAACACCTGGAAAGGAACAAAATTATAAATGAAAACCAGCATGCGTTCATGGAAGGCAAATCTTGTATCACAAACCTCCTGGAGTTTTATGACAAGGTAACAGAAGTAAGACACGAGAGAGAGGGGTGGGTAGATTGCGTTTTCCTAGACTGCAGGAAGGTCTTTGACACAGTTCCCCACAAGAGATTAGTGCAGAAGCTGGAGGATCAGGCGCACGTAAAAGGGAGGGCACTGCAATGGATGAGGGAATACTTGACAGGGAGGCAGCAACGAGTCATGGTACGTGAAGAGGTATCACAGTGGGCGCCTGTTACGAGCGGGGTCCCACAGGGGTCAGTTCTAGGACCAGTGTTATTTTTGATATATGTGAAGGACATGATGGAAGGAATAGACTCTGAAGTGTCCCTGTTCGCAGATGACGTGAAGTTGATGAGAAGAATTAAATCGGACGAGGATGAGGCAGGACTGCAAAGAGACCTGGACAGGCTGGACATGTGGTCCAGTAACTGGCTTCTCGAATTCAATCCAGCCAAATGCAAAGTCATGAAGATTGGGGAGGGGCAAGGAAGACCGCTGACAGGTATAGGATAGGTGACAAAAGACTACAGAACCTCACTCAGGGAGAAAGACCTTGGGGTGACCATAACACCGAGCACATCACCGGAGGCACACATCAAACCAAAATAAACCGCCTGCAGCATCGGGCGCCTGGCAAACATGAGATTGAGCGTTCCGATACCTTAATAGGAATCGTTCAAGACACTTACAATGTGTTGTTAGGCCCATATGGAGTATGCAGCACCAGTCTGGAACCCACACATGGTCACAGCATGTCAAGAGTTAGAGAAAGAAAGTTACAAAGGTTTGCAACAAGGGCTAGTCCAGAGCTCAAGGTAAACGTCGTACGAGAAAGGTTAAGGGGAAATCGGACTGACGACAACTGGTGAGGAAGGGGTCAGGGTGGACATGGATAAACGACATAAAGATACTGGGGGAATAGACAAGGTGGCAGAGATAGGATGTTCCAGAGGAGGGGACACAGGGACAAGGGGGTCACAACTGGAAGCTGAAGACTCAAGAAGAGTCACAGAGACTTTAGGAAGTATTTCTTCAGTCACAGAGTTTCAGCAAGTGGAATAGCTAGCAAGTGAAGTAGTGGAGCAGGTAACCCTACATAGTTTTAAGAAAAGAGGTTTATGACAAAGCTCAGGAAGCAGAGAGAGGACCCAGTAGCGATCGTGAAGAGCGGGGCCAGGAGTGAATCTGACCCATGCAACCACAATTAGGTGCGTACATAAATAACAAAAAGGCACAATTACCGGACTGAAACCAAATACACAAATATACACGCACATAGAAGAGAGGAGCTAGACGACGACTTTTCGGTCTGGACTTGGACCATTTACAATAGTCACACTATCGAAAAGGAGAGCAGACGGTTATATATGGGCAGGAGGTGGTAGCAGTAGTAGTAGTGGTAGTAGTGGATGGTGGAAGGAAGTAGTAGTGGGGAGGGTCGGCTAAAAGAGAGGAGGGGCCAGTTCAAATACTAAGAGGGACGCATGCAAGCGAGCTGGTGCCCACAGAGGGTAAGAGCAAGAACACGAGAGGAGGGAAAACAAATAAATAATAAAAAGGAACAAAAAAGAGGAAAAAGGGGAGAGGGAGGAAGACGAAAAGGTGGGAAGATTAAGTTTCGTTCGGATTTTTAACCCGGAGGGTTAGCCACCCAGGATAACCAAGAAAAGTCAGTGCGTCATCGAGGACTGTTAAACTTATTTCATTGGGGTCCTTATCTTGTCCCCCAGGATGCGACCAACACCAGTCGACTAATACCCCCCAGGGTACCTATTTGCTGCTAGGTGAACAGGACAACAGGTTGTAAGGAAACGTGTCGAAATGTTTCACCCGACCGGGAATCGAACCCGGGCTCCGTGTTGTGAAGCGGGAGCTTTAGCACCCAGGCCACCGGGCCACTAACAGGTTAGGTCACGAGTGTTCTGAAGTTTGGAGCATTTTACAATGTAGTGGAGAGGAGGGCATCTAAGAGACGAAGCCGCGACTAGATTCATTACACGGAAAGTTGTGTATAAGGGGAGGATTCAACCAGACGGCGACTGGATTTAAAATAGGAAGTAGGGGAAAAACAGTTTTAGCAGAAGACCAGTCAATAGGATGGGCTGTGAACTCTGACGTGACAGAAGAGAGCATTGTTAGTGTCGGCAAGCTAACACTAATTTTGTGCTCCCTAAGTCTGGTCAGAAAAGAGATCGACCAGTTTCTCCAAAGTATTGAGGGGACAGGAGGAGGAGGAACAAGAAATAGAGTAAACACCAGGTGGGATCTGTAAGAGGGAGGAGAGGTATGAACGAGATTAGCGCGAAGAGTGTTAGTCTGGCGGAAGTAAGTTTGATGTCTAATGAAACGGAGAGTTGTTGAGATTAGAAGGACTGGAAAATGTAGGAAGGCAGAGGAGGAGAAGAGTTCACTCACACACACACACACACCACACACACACACACACCACACACACAAACACCACAACACACACACACAAACACACACCACACACACACACATATATATATATATATATATATATATATATATATATATATATATATATAGATATTATATATTAATATATATTATATATATATATATATAATAATAATTATAGGGAGGACCACCTCTGAGAACTGTCATAGGGACCCGCATCCCTCAGAGAAAAGGATAACTTGCTTCAGGGAAAACTCAAGGTTTTCCTGAAGCTGTTTGAGGGAAATTATTCTCCTACCACCCCCTATATTTCAAGTTATTGGTTTGAATTTAAAGACTCAAAATACATTGTCCAAACATTCACAAAATTACTACAGGAAAGTAAAAACAACATAGGTAACTTCAGAGCTACATCTCGAAATTTTACTTCGTCCAGCTCCCTGCGGTTGGCGCGTGGCCAGAATGCTGCAGCATTTCCTCTCTGGATCGCAACACTGAGACTCTGAAAGAGAAAAGCTGGTCGCCCTGTGGTCCTTGGTTTCTATGATGAGCTTTTCACCTAGCTCTTTGAGGAACTTTAGAGCTCACTTTCCATGCTCCAAGGGTCTCCGAACCCTATTGGAATGATGTTATAGCAAGGGGGAAGGTCTTTCATATTTTCGGATCTTCTGGGACTCCCTGTGGCTGGACAGCTCCACCCCCCTTCCACTACGGGAGTATGGCAAGTAGGTGTACTGCCAATGTGGCGGCACAGGTGTAGTCCCAGGCAATCTGCTTTCCATCCTTCACAGGGTAGCATTGTGGCTCCTCAGGACGCTTATGACTTCATATCACAGACCTCTGTACTTGGGATTCCCGTTGAGCTGGGCCCCAACGAGCTGTGGCGGAGGGCTTATCTTTTATGATGCCATTGACCTCCTCATGTCTGGCGTACTTCCATTTGCCTGGTGACACAAGACCATGAAGTCCGAATTGTCAGCTGTCGTCCCTGCCGCAAATACACTATGTTTCGGTGAGGATTGGGGTATATTTATACTTTTATATGCAACATCAGCAGGACAGTGACCGGGTCACATTACACCTCAGCAGACAGTGAGGGTCAGCACACACTTCAGCAGACAGTGACGGTTATAACACACCTTCAGCAGACAGTGACGGGCCACCATCTGGAAAAAGAATGTATGTCAGGACGTAGGTTCCTGGTCATAATATTATCATCATTATATTTATCAACATTTTGTTCTTTCCTAGTGACTAGTAAGAATCCTGGTAGTGGACTAGTTATGATCCTGGTAGTGACTAGTTCCCCCCCGATCTGGATTAGTGACTAGTTAATGAACCTTGGTAGTGACTTGTTAATGTTCCTGGTAGGATAGTTAATGATCCTGGTAGTGACTAGTTACTGATCTGGTTAGTGACTAGTTAATGATCCTGGTAGTGCTGTTACTGATCCTGGTAGTGACTAGTTAATGATCCTGGTTAGTGACTAGGTTAAATGACCTCGGTAGTGACTAGTTACTGATTCCTCGGTAGTGACTAGTACTGATCCTGGTAGTGACTAGTTAATTGATCCTGGTAGTGGGACTAGTTAATGATCCTGGTAGTGACTAGTTAATGATCCTGGTTAGTGACTTGTTACTGAATCCTGGTAGTGACTAGTTAATGATCCTAGGTAAGTGACTAGTTAATGATCATGGTAGTGATTAGTTTAATGATCCTCGGTAGTGACTAGCTTAATGATCTGGTAGTAGTGACTAGTTAATGATCTTGGTAGTGACTAGATAATGATCCTGGTAGTGACTAGTTGAATGATCTTGTAGTGACTAGATAAATGATCCTGGTGTGACTTTGTTAATTGATCATGGTAGTGATAGTTAATGATCCTGGTAGTGACTAGTTAATGATCTTGGTAGTGACTTTGATAATGATCATGGTAGTGAACTAGTTAATGATTCATGGTAGTGACAAGTTAAATGATCTTGGTAGTTGACTACATAATGATCCTGGTAGATGCTAGTTATGATCTGGTAGTGACTGATAATGATCCTGGGTAGTGACTAGATAATGATCTTGGTAGTAAGTGACTAGTTAATGATCCTGGTAGTTAGTGACTAGATAATGATTTGGTAGTGACTAGTTAATTGATGCCTGGTAGTGACAGTTATTGATCTTGGTAGTGGGACTAGAAAATGATCCTGGTAGTGACTAGTTAATGATCTTGGTATGTGACTAGATATGATACTGGTAGTGATAGTTAATGATCTTGGTAGGACTAGATAATTGATACTGGTAGTGACTAGTATTGATCTCGGTATAGTGGACTAGATTAATGATCCTGGTAGTGACAAGTTAATGATCTCGGTAGTGACTAGTTAATGATCCAAGTATCCACTGAAAAGTTCTCCTAAGTTTCAGTCTTCATGTGCGGGCTATTTATGTATGCATAATTATAATTACCATACAGTCTAGTTATTTCAAGGAACATTTGAGCATCCTGTATACATATGAAACATTACATATATATGCATAAGTGGCTGTCACCACCAAGACATTGGTGTTCACCTTTACATTAATATGAAGACACTGGTCTTTCCTTTGAAAATAATTGTCATTGTTGTATATGATAAACACTGACATGAGAAACTTGACAGGAACAACATCGCAGGAACAACAATCAACTGGAACAAACACTCACAGGAACAACACTCGCAGGAACAACACTCACTGGAACAACACTCACAGGAACAACACTCACGGAACAACACTCACAGGAAAACAACACTCACAGGAACACACTTGTCAGGAAACAACACTCACGGAAACAACCCTCACAGGAACAAACACTCCAGGAACAACACTCGCAGGGATACAACACTCACAGGAACAACACTCACAGGAGCAACACTCACAGGAACAACACTCGCAGGAAACAAACACTCACAGGACAACACTCACAGGAACAACACTACAGGAACAACACTCACAGGAGTACAACATCACAGGAACAAAACTCGCAGGAAACAACACTCACAGGAACAAAACTGACAGAACAACACTCGCAGAAAAACAACCACTCACAGGAACAACACTCACATGAAACACACACTCGCAGGAACAACACTCACAGGGAAACACTCACAGAAGACAACACTCACAGGAAAAACAACACTCACAGGACCACACTGACAGGAACAAAACATCACAGGAACAACACCACCAGGATCAACACTCACAGGAAACAACACTGACAGGAACAACACTACAGGAACACCTACAGAAACAAACACATCACAGGAACAACACTCACAGGAACAACATGACAGGGAACAACACTGACAGGAACAACACGCACAGGATAAACAACCTGACTGGAAACAACACTCACAGGAACAACATCACAGGAACAACACTCACAGGAAACAACTCTCACAGGGAACCAACACTCACAGGAACCAACCATCACAGGGAACATCACTGACAGGAACAACACTCACAGGAACAACACTCACAGGCAACAAACACTCACAGGAAAACACTCACAGGAACATAAACACTCACAGGAACAACTCCTCACAGGAAAACAAAACTCACAGGAACAACACTCACAGGAACAACACTCACAGGAACAAACACTCACAGGAACAACACTCACAGGAAACAACACTACAGGAGCAACACTCAAGGAAACAACACTTCACAGGAACAAACTCACAGGAACAACACTCCAGGAACAAACACTCACAGGAACAACACTGACAGGAACAACACTCACAGGAACACACTCCTCAGGACAACACTCACAGGAACAACACTGACCAGGAACAACACTCGGAACAAACACTCACAGGAAAACAACACTCACAGGAACAACAATTGACACGAACAACACTCACAGGAACAACACTCACAGGAACAACACTCACAGGAACAACAATGACAGGAACACACACTCACGGAACAACACTCACAGGAACAACACTCACAGGAACCAACACTCCAGGAACAACACTGACGGAAACAACATCAATGGAACATCACTCACAGGAACAAAACTCACAGGAACAACACTGACAGGAACAACACTCACTGGACACAACACTCACAGGAAACAAAACTCTCAGGAAAAACAATCACAGGAACAACACTCACAGGAACAACACTCACAGGAACAGATCTGCCATGGCTCCTGCCATGAGCACACTGCCATGGAGAACAGAACTGCCATGAGCACCACTGCCATGAGCAACACTGCCATGAACACACCACTTGCCATGAGCACCACATTTTGTCTTGACGCACCACTGCCATGAGAACCACATGCCATGAACACCACGGCCATGGCAGCACCACTGCTGAGCACCACACTGCCATGAACAGAACTGACATGAGCACCACTGCCCATGAGCACCACTGCCATGAGCAACCACTGCCCATGAGCACCAATGCCATGAACAGAACTGCATGAGCACCACTGCATGAACAGGAACTGCCATGGAACACCACTGCCATGTGCACCATGCCATGAACTGAACTGCCATGAGCCACAATGCCATGAGCACCACTGCCATGACAGAAAACTGCCAGAGCTCCACTGCCATGGCGCCACTGCATAAAAACAGAACTGCCATGAGCACCACTGCCATGCGCACCACTGCCATGAGACCACTGCCATGAACAGAACTGCCTGGAGACCACTTGCATGAGCAACCACTGCCATGAGCCACCACTGCCATGAGCCCACTGCCCATGGAAACACCACTGCCATGTACAACACTGCTATGAACATCACTGCTATGACAACACTGCCATATGAACAACACTGCCATGAAACAAACACTGCCATGAACAAACACTGCCCTTGAACACACTGCCATGAACAACCGACCCATGAACAAACACTGCCATGAACAACACTGCCATGAACAAAACACAGCATGAAAACACTGGCCATGAACAATCACTGCCATGAACACTGCCATGAACAACACTGCATGAACAACTTGCCATGAACAACACTTGCCATGAACAACACTGCCATGAACACTGCCTATGATCACACTGCATGAACACTGCCAGGAACACACTGAATGAACAACACTGCCATGAACAACATGCCCTGAAACAACCTGCCATGAACACAGCCATGAACAACACTGCCAGAAACAACAACTGCCATGAACACACTGCCATGAACCAACACTGCCATGAACAACACTGACCATGAACAACACTGCCATGAACAACACTGCCATGAACAACACTGCCTTGAACAACCACTGCCATGAACAACACTGCCATGAACAACACTACCATGAAACAACACTGCCTATGAACAACACTGCCATGAACAACACTTCCATGAACAACACTGCCATGAACAACACTGCCATGAACAACACTACCTTGAACAACCACTACCATGACAACACTGCATGACAACACTGCCAGGAACACACTGCCAGAACAACACTTGCATGAACAACACTGCCATGAAACAACAATACCATGAACAACACTGCCAGAAACAAACACTGCCATGAACAACACTGCCATGAACATCACTGCATGAAACAACATGCATGAACACACTGCCATGGAACAACACTACATGAACAAAACATGCCATTAACAACACGCATGAACAACTTGCCATTGAACAAACATGCCATGAAACAACACTGGTATAGAATAGTTAAGCTGGTGAGTGAGATAAAAGCACAGACAAGACTCATAAAGTTGATCTTCTAATTACTTAATAACACTATTTTCACAGCGGTTGATGCATAGTCTCCTGGACCCACTTCATAACTTATTTTTTAACGGTTTTGTTGATTTTTGGTCTACAGAGCAGATGGTATTGTTCTGAAAGCTGTGTATTATTGTTTGCCTCCACCACCACCACCACTTGGACCTGGTACAGTCCATTCTTACCACTACCACTTGGAACTGGTACACGTCACTTACCACTACCACTTGACATAGTACCAGTCACTTACCACCACCACTTGGACTGGATACAGTCCATTACCACTACCACTTGACATAGTACAGTCCACTTACCACCACCACTTGACCTAGTACAGTCCACTTCTTACCACCGCCCCACTTGACATAGTACAGTCCACTTACACCACCACTTGACTTGTACAGTTCCACTTACCACCACCACTTGACATAGTACGTCCCACTTACCTCCACCACTTGACATAGTACAGGTCCACTTACCACCACCACTTGACATAGTACTGTCAACTTACCACACTAAGATTAGAAAAGTGATAATATATTCTGATATGCAATAACAACACATTAAACAGGTTAAATCACAATATACAAAAACAATTACTGCGAAAAGTCACAATGATGCGTAATCACAAATTTTTTTTTAATAATGTATCTCACAATACAATTTTATACCACTGTGCACACGTACACAAAAACCACACTACACAATACAACCTCTATAACAACTGACCACACGTACACAACCACTTATATATTACATCCTCTATAAACACTGCCCACAAGTACACACCACACTACTAATATACAACCTCTATAACACTGCCACAAGTACACAACCACTACACAATACTACCTCTATCACTGACACACGATACACAACCACTACTAATATACAACCTCTATAACATGCCTTACGTACACAACCACTACACAATACACCTCTATACCACTGACCAAGTAAACAACCACTCCATACCAAACCTCTATACCACTGACACCGTACACAACCACTAACAATACAACCTCTATACCACTGACATACGTACACAACCACTACTATTATACAACCTCTATAACACTGACACACGTACCAACCACTAACAATACAACTCTATACCACTGACAAGTACACAACACTACTATTATACAACCTCTATAACATGCCATTACGTACAACAACCACTACACAATACTACCTCTATACCACTGACACAAGTACACAACCACTACTAATATACAACCTCTATACACTGCCACTTCGTACACAACCACTACACAGTACAACTCTATACCCACTGACACAAGTACACAACACTACTATATCAACCTCTATAACACTGCCATTACGTACCACCACTACTAATATAACACAGATGTGTACACATTCTCATACGTAAGTCTATAATTACTTACACGATGTTATAGTGAAATTATATTGCAATTCAATTAAAGGAAACAGTGAAAATCTTAAGAAATAATTTTTTATGGAATCTGGAATAAACCAAATGTTCAGAATATTGTTATACAGTGTTGTTAAGATGTTAATAATGTGTGATTTTAATATGTGACAAGGGAGAGGACACTTGTGTTGTTAGTGTTATAATGTGATGATTTAAATATGTGACAAGTGAGAGGACATTTTGTGTTGGGAGAGAGAAACTTGTATTGGAAGAGAGACATTGTATTGGAATGAGAGACACTTTGTATTGACTGAGAGACACTTGTTATTGGATGAAAGAATTGTATTGGATGAGAGACACTTGATATTGGATGAAAGATAACTTGTATTGGATGAGGACACTTGTATTGGATGATGAGAAACTTGTATTGGATAGAGACACTTGTATTGGATGAAGATACTTGGTATGGATGAGAGATACTTGTATTGGATGAAAGATACTTATATTGGATGTGAGACACTTGTATTGGATGAGATGATACTTGGTATTGGATGAATGATACTTGTATTGGATGAGAGACACTTGATTGGATGAGGAGCACTTGTATTGGATGTGAGATACTGTGTATTGGATGAAAGATTACTTGTATTAGATGAGAGGACACTTGTTTGGATGAGAGATACTTGTATGTGATGAAGATACTTGTATGGTGAGAGACACTTGTATTGGATGAGAGACACTTGTATTGGATGAAAGATACTTGTAGTGGATTGAGAGTATACTTGTTGGATGAGAGATACTTGTATTGGATGAAAAAGATACTTGTATTGGATGAGAGATACTTGTATTGGATGAGAGATACTTGTATTGGATGGACACTTATATTGGATGAGAGACTCTTGTATTGAGCGGATGAGTGATTACTTGTATGGGATGGAAAGATATTGTATTGGATGTGAGGACACTTGTATTGGATTGAGAGACACTTGTATTGGATGAAGAACTTGTATTGGATTGAGAGACACTTGTATTGGATGAGACACTTATATTGGATGAGAGCACTTGTATTGATGAGATACCTTGTATTGGATGATGAGACACTTGTATTGGATGAGAGACACTTGTATTGGATGAGAGACACTTGTATTGGATGGGAGACACCTTTTATTGGATGAGAGACATTGTATTGATGAGAGACACTTGTATTGATGAATGATACTTGTATTGGATGAGAGACACTTGTATTGGATGAGAGACACTTGTATTGGATGAGAAGACACTTGTATTGGATGAGAGACACTTGTATTGGATGAAAGATACTTGTATTGGATGAGAGACACTTGTATTGGATGAAAGATACTTGTATATGGAAATGAGAGGACACTTGTATTGGATGTGCAGACACTTGTATTGGATGAAAGATACTTGTATTGGGTTATGAGAGAAACTTGTATGGATGAGGACACTTATATTGGATGAGAGGACACTTGTATTGATGAGAGAAACTTGTATTGGATGAGAGACACTTGTATTGGATGAGGACAACTTATAATGGATGAGAGACACTTTGTATTGGATGAGAGACACTTGTATTGGATGAGAGACACTTGTATTGGATGAGAGACACTTGTATTGGATGAGAGACACTTGTATTGGATGAGACACTTATATTGGATGAGAGACACTTGATTGGATGAGAGGGACACTTGTATTTGGAGAGAGACACTTGTATTGATGTAAAGATTACTTGTATTGGATGAGAGACATTGTATTGGATGAAAGATAACTTGTATTGGATGCGAGACATTGTATTGGATGAGAGACACTTGTATTGATGAGACACTTGTATTGGATGTAAGATTACTTGTATTGGATGAGGACACTTGTATTGGATGAGGACACTTGTATTGGATGAAAGCATACTTGTATTGGTATGAGAGACACTTGTATTGGGATGAGAGTCACTTGTTTGGATGAAAGATACTTGTATTGGATGAGAGGATGTGGGGCACTTGTTTGGATGAAAGAGATACTTGTATTGGATGAGAGACACTTGTATTGGGATGAAAGATACTTTGTATGGATGAGAGACCTTGTATTGGTGAGGACACTTGTATTGGATGAAAGATATTGTATTGGATGAAAGATACTTGTTATTGGATGAGAGGGGACACTTGTATTGGTGAAGATACTTGTATTGATGAGACATTTGTATTAGGATGAAAGATACTTTATTGGATGAGAGACACTTGTATTGGATGAAAGATACTTGTATTTGGATGAGAAGAGAACCACATTTCGTAAAATAGAGGATGAGAGACACTTGTATTGGATGAAAGATACTGTATTGGATGAAAGATACTTGTATGGAAATGGAGAGACACTTGTATTGGAGATGAAAAGGATACTTGTATTGATGAGACACTTGTATTGGATGAAAGAAACTTGTATTGGGATGAGGATGACACTTGTATTGGATGAAAATTACTTGTATTGGAATGAGAGACACTTGTATTGGATGAGAGACATTGTATTGGATGAAAGTTATTGTATTGGATGAGAGACACTTGTATTGGATGAAAGTACTTGTATTGGTATGAGAGACACTTGTATTGGATGAGAGGACACTTGTATTGATGAAGTATACTTGTATTGGAATAGAGAGAACTTGTATTGGATGAGAGACACTTAGTATTGCCATGAAAGATACTTGTATTGGATGAGAGACTTGTACTTGTATTGGATGAGACACTTATATTGGTATGAGAGACACTTGTATTGGATGAAAGATACTTGTATTGAGATGAGAGACACTTGTATTGGATGAAAGGATCTTGTATTGGATGAGAGAACTTGTATTGGATGAAAGATACTGATATTGGATGAGAGACACTGTATTGGATGAGAGACACTTGTATTGGATGAAGAATACTTGTATGATGAGAGACACTTATATTGGATGAAAGATACTTGTATTGGATGAGAGACACTTGTATTGGATGAGAGACACTTGTATTGGATGAAAGGATACTTGTATTGGATGAGAGACACTTGTATTGGTATGAAAGATACTTTGTATTGGATGAGAGAACTTGTATTGGATGTTTGAAAGATATTGTATTGGATGAGAGACACTTGTATTGGATGTCAAGGATACTTGTAGTGGATGAGAGACACTTGTATTGGATGAAAGATACTTGTATGGATGAGAGACACTTGTATTGGATGAGAGACACTCATAATTGGAATGAGAGACATTATATTGGATGAGAGACACTTGAATGGATGAGAGACACTTGTATGGATTGAGAGACACTTGTATGGATTGAGAGAACTTGTTATTTGGATGAGAGACATTATATTGGGATGAGAGACACTTGTATTGGATGAGAGACATTGTAATGGATGAGGGGGGAAAAGACATTGTATTGGATGAAAGATACTTGTATTGGATGAGGAGACAACTTGAATGGATGAAAGATAACTTGTAATGGAATGAGAGACACTTGTAATTGGATGAGAGACACTCATATTTGGATCATGATGACACATTATATTGGATGAGAGAATTGATATTGGATGAGAGACACTTGTATTGGATGAGGGACACTTGTATTGGATGGTAGACACTTATTATTGGATGAGAGACACTTGTATTGGATGAGAGACACTTGTCTTGGATGGACGAGGACACTTATATTGGATGAGAGACCATTATATTGGATGAGAGACACTTGTATTGGATGAGAGACACTTCTATTGGATGAGAGACACTTTATTGATGAGAGACACTATTGTATGGATGAAACGATACAGTATGGATGAGAGACCACTTGATTGGATGAGAGACATCAGATTTGATGAGAGACACTTATTTTGGATGAGAGTGACACTTATATTGGATGAGGAGACACTTGTATTGGATGAGAGACACTTGTATTGGTTGGAGAGACACTTGTATTGGATGAGAGACACTATATTGGATGAGAGCACTTGTATGGATGGAGACACTTGTATTGGATGAGAGACACTTATATTGGGTTGATGAAGAGAACTTGTATTGGATGAGAGGACACTTATAATTGGAATGAGAGACACTTGTATGGGATGAGAGACACTTATATTGGATGAGGAGGAACCTTGTATTGGATGTGAGAGACACTTGTATTGGATGAAAGATACTTGTATTGGATGAGAGGACACTTGTATTGGATGAGTGAGTACACTCCATATTGATGAGAGACACTTATATGGATGAGGAGGACACTTGTATTGGATGAGAGACACTTGTATTGGATGAGAGACACTTTGTATGGATGAGAGACACTTGTAATGGCATGAGAGACACTTATTATTGGATGAGAGACACTTGTATTGGATGAGAGACACTTGTATTGGATGAAAGATACTTGTAATTGGATGAGCAGCACTTGTATTGGATGAGAGACATCATATTTGATGAGAGACACTTATATTGGATGAGAGACACTTGTATTGGATGAGAGACCAAACCTGTATTGGATGAGAGGACACTTGTATTTTGGATGAGAGACACTGGTATTGGATGAGAGACACTTGTATTTGAGAGGACAATTTGAATTGGATGAGAGACACTTGTATTGGATGACAGACACTTGTATTGGATTGGAGACACTTATTTTGGATGAAAAAGTAGAATTATGAGAAAAAATATTTAATTTAGTCTTTCTCGCATTTTACTTTTCAAGTCTTCATTTTCTACGATCTTCTATATTTGAATAGAAAAAACATATTTATTATTTAACAGACACACACACACACACCACACACACACCACACAACACACACACACACACACACACCACACAACACACACACACACACAAACACACACACACACCACACAATAAAACAATAATGAAAAAATAATATTCAAACTCAGATTTAAACCTTTTGACAAAAAAAGATTTTACAGCAGCGACTGTCTTATAAACTTAGCTGTCAGACCTTCTTATTAATGTCTCTGACACTGCATTGTTTTATTGTATTTGAGTGTATGTTTTGAAGTGTTTCTGTATGTTCTGTATTACTTGTGTGTTACTGTACTGTTCTGGTGTATACAACATGTTACTGTATGTTAGAGCATTATTATTGACATTGTTTTAGCATATTAGTGTACTGTTTTAGTATATTACTAAATGTTTTTCTATGATTTCGTACTGTTGTTGCGTGTTGGATACGTTGGTTTGTGTTATGTGTTGTTGTTCTGTGTTTCTGCGCTGTCTTTAGTGGTTTATTGTACTCTTTTTATTAGGTGCTATAGTGTTCTTGCTTTTTACTTCACTCTTCTTGTATGTTACTATTCTTGTATGTTGATATACCATTGCTTTATGTTGCTGCACTGTATAAAACAGCAGTATAGGAGATAGTAACAATGAAACAAACTAGCCAGGTTGTGGCAGTGGCTGACAGAATCTTGTCAGCTGAACGAGACTATGATGGACGAACCATACCACGGGTGGGGATAGAACCCGCGATCAGAGAGTCTCAACTCAAGACCGTCGCGTTAGCCACTGGACCAGCTAGCCACAATAATATTCGTCCAACTAGGTATATTTCTACACCATAGGAAGGTTAGCACAGGCACCTCGACGGTCTGGAGTTTTGAGACTCTTTGATCGCGGCTTCTATCCCCGTCCGTGGTATGGTTTGTTTGCAATCGTGTCATTACGATTTCGTGAGCCATGTTAACGGCTTTAAGGGGACTTGAGCTAGAGTTCGTCACGGCCACGCTAGCTGGAGATTCATCTGTAAAAACTTGCATTTGTGGTCACAGTGGTGCTTATGCTAACCTTCCTATGGTGTAGAAATATACCTAGTTGGACGAATCTTATTGTGGCTAGCTGGTCTAGTGGCTAACACGACGGTGTGGAGTTTTGAGGCTCTCTGATCGCGGGTTCTATCCCCACCCGTGGTATGGTTTGTTTGCAGTCGTGTCATTACGATTTCGTGAGCTATGATAAACGACTTTATTTTCATTGTCACTAATTTTTGTTGTGAATGTTTTGGGAACTTTAGTCATGGGGTGACATGAATGTTAATATTAGAGACACTGTTGTGGAAATTCCAGTGGGAAAGTTTGGTGTCAATAACAATATTGAACCTTAAACTTACCTCAATAATACAGCAAGAATGTTAACATGCAATAACGGTAAATACACACAAAAAATTAAAGCAACACGGAAGAACAGTAATGTAATTTACAAGAAGTGTAGTAGCATAAACGACACATTAAAAAACAGCAGAGTAACACAAAACTGTAGAGTAAAACAGCACAATAACACACGTAAAGTAACTCATAATAAGAATACATAAATAAGAAGAAGCAGTAGTATAACACACAAGTATAGTAAATTATTAGAACAATAAGTAAGACTGAACTTAAGAACAATAAGTAAGACTGAACTTAAGAACAATAAGTAGATTGAAACTTAAGAACAATAAGTAAGATTGAACTTAAGAACAATAAGTAAGATTGAACTTAAGAACAATAAGTAAGATTGAACTTAAGAACAATAAGTAAGATTGAACTTAAGAACAATAAGTAAGATTGAACTTAAGAACAATAAGTAAGATTGAACTTAAGAACAATAAGTAAGACTGAACTTAAGAACAATAAGTAAGATTGAACTTAAGAACAATAAGTAAGATTGAACTTAAGAACAATAAGTAAGATAGAACATAAGAATAATACAGCAATACACAATAAAAATGCAGTAGAACAGTTAAGTATTACATAATAAAAATACAGTAATATACAGTAGAACAGCACAGTAATATATAATGGAAATACAGTAAAATACAGTAGAACAGTGCATTAATACATAATAAAAATACAGTAACATACAGTAGAATCAATACAGTAATACATAAAAATACAGTAACATAGAGTAGAACAGTGTAGTAATACATAAAAATACAGTAACATACAGTAGAACAGTGCAGTAATACATAAAAATACAGTAACATACAGTAGAACAGTGTAGTAATACATAAAAATACAGTAACATACAGTAGAACAATACACAAGTACAGCACAAGAACATACAAAAACAACACAGTAAAATAGGGAAACACTAGAGCAACAAACTAATACATAAAACAACAAACAGTATTAGATACATTAACAAAGAGTTGTAGCAGCCAGGTTGTAGGATCCACACCTGACATGAAGAGTTGTAGCAGCCAGGTTGTAGGATCCACACCTGACATGAAGAGTTGTAGCAGCCAGGTTGTAGGATCCACACTGACATGAAGAGTTGTAGCAGCCAGGTTGTAGGATCCACACCTGACATGAAGAGTTGTAGCAGCCAGGTTGTAGGATCCACACCTGACATGAAGAGTTGTAGCAGCTAGGTTGTAGGATCCACATCTGACATGAAGAGTTGTAGCAGCCAGGTTGTAGGATCCACACCTGACATGAAGAGTTGTAGCAGCCAGGTTGTAGGATCCACACCTGACATGAAGAGTTGTAGCAGCAGGTTGTAGGATCCACACCTGACATGAAGAGTTGTAGCAGCCAGGTTGTAGGATCCACTCCTGACATGAAGAGTTGTAGCAGCCAGGTTGTAGGATCCACACCTGACATGAAGAGTTGTAGCAGCAGGTTGTAGGATCCACACCTGACATGAAGAGTTGTAGCAGCCAGGTTGTAGGATCCACACCTGACATGAAGAGTTGTAGCAGCCAGGTTGTAGGATCCACTCCTGACATGAAGAGTTGTAGCAGCCAGGTTGTAGGGATCCACACCTGACATGAAGAGTTTGTAGCAGCCAGGTTGTAGGATCCACACCTGACATGAAGAGTTGTAGCAGCCAGGTTGTAGGATCCACACCTGACATGAAGAGTTGTAGCAGCCAGGTTGTAGGATCCACTCCTGACATGAAGAGTTGTAGCAGCCAGGTTGTAGGATCCACACCTGACATGAAGAGTTGTAGCAGCCAGGTTGTAGGATCCACACCTGACATGAAGAGTTGTAGCAGCCAGGTTGTAGGATCCACACCTGACATGAAGAGTTGTAGCAGCCAGGTTGTAGGATCCACACCTGACATGAAGAGTTGTAGCAGCCAGGTTGTAGGATCCACACCTGACATGAAGAGTTGTAGCAGCCAGGTTGTAGGATCCACACCTGACATGAAGAGTTGTAGCAGCCAGGTTGTAGGATCCACACCTGACATGAAGAGTTGTAGCAGCCAGGTTGTAGGATCCACACCTGACATGAAGAGTTGTAGCAGCCAGGTTGTAGGATCCACACCGGACATGAAGAGTTGTAGCAGCCAGGTTGTAGGATCCACACCGGACATGAAGAGTTGTAGCAGCCAGGTTGTAGGATCCACACCTGACATGAAGAGTTGTAGCAGCCAGGTTGTAGGATCCACACCTGACATGAAGAGTTGTAGCAGCCAGGTTGTAGGATCCACACCTGACATGAAGAGTTGTAGCAGCCAGGTTGTAGGATCCACACCTGACATGAAGAGTTGTAGCAGCCAGGTTGTAGGATCCACACCTGACATGAAGAGTTGTAGCAGCCAGGTTGTAGGATCCACACCTGACATGAAGAGTTGTAGCAGCCAGGTTGTAGGATCCACACCTGAAATTCTTTTTCGTCTAGAGGTCGAGTCTCACAGTTTCTTGTCCTTATTTTCTTGCCGGAGATATTTTATGTGATTGTCATTGTGAATATTTTTCTAAATATAGAAAAATAGGAAAGTGGAAGAGACTTTAATTGTTCAGTAATTATTTCTGGTGACTTCTTACCATCCATAAGACAGTTCGTAAGTGTCTTTTTGGATTTATCCAAGACAAGTTTATTTCAATTGTCGCTTCTATGCATCTTCCCATTTCATGTGAAGAAATGGGAAGCTATTTATATTCAAGAATTCCCTCATTACCCTCTCATTTCCTGTGTAAAATAATAGAATTTTTACATCTGTGTGAGACAGCGCAGATATTTGCATGAGAATGTGCACACAAGTGTGAGACAGCGCAGATATGCGCATATGAATGTGCACACAAGTGTGAGTGATATAAGGCTCAGAATATTAAACACAGTAAATGTGCTTGGGAATTTGTATTTATATACTTGCTAGACTTGGACGAGAGTATTATATGTGTTGTAATTTACGTTCCTGTTTGTGTGTGTGTGTACTCACCTATTTGTGGTTGCAGGGGTCGAGACTAAGCTCCTGGCCCCACCTCTTCACTGACCGCTACTGGGTCCTCCTTATCCCTGCTCCATGAGCTTCATACCTCGTCTTAAAACTATGTATCGTTCCTGCCTCCACTACGTCACTTGCCAGACTATTCCACTTCCTAACAACTCTGTGGCTGAAGAAACATTTCCTAACATCCCTATGACTTATCTGAGTCTTCAATTTCCAGTTGTGGCTCCTTGTTTCTGTGTCCCATCTCTTGAACATCCTGTCTCTGTCCACCTTATCTATTCCACGCAGTATTTTGTATGTCGTTATCATGTCTTTCCTGACCCTTCAGTCCTCCAGTGTCGTCAGGCCGATTCCCTTAACCTATCTTCGTAGGACATTCCCCATAGCTATGGAACCAGCCTTGTTGCAATTTTTACACTTTCTCTAATTTCTTGACGTGCCTGACCAGGTATGGGTTCCAACTGGTGCTGCGTACTCCAGTATAAGCCTGACGTACACAGTGTACAGATTCTTGAACGATTCTGAGGTATCGGAACGCTATTCTCAAGTTTGCCACGCGCCCATATTGCTGCAGCAGTTATCTGGTTAATGTGTGCTTCCGGAGACGTTCCTGGCATTATGCTCACCCCTAGATCTTTCTCCTTGAGTGAGGTTTGCAGTCTTTAGCCACTAGCCTATACTCTGTCTGCGGTCTTGTTTGCTCTTCCCCGATCTTCAAGACTTTGCCAGTTGCTGGACCACGCGTCCAGCCTGTCTAAGTCTCTTTTAAGTCCTGTCTGATCCGCATATGGTTTAATTCTCCTTATTAACTTCACATCATCTGCAAACAGGGACACTTTTAGTCTATCCCTTCCGTCAT
Organism: Cherax quadricarinatus; assembly: GCF_026875155.1. NCBI lineage: Eukaryota > Metazoa > Arthropoda > Malacostraca > Decapoda > Parastacidae > Cherax > Cherax quadricarinatus. The sequence continues at coordinate 8,530,838 of NC_069497.1, read as the reverse complement.
GTCATTCACATATACCAAGAATAGCACTCGTCCCAGGACTGACCCCTGTGGGACCCCGCTCGTCACAGGCGCCCACTGTGATACCTTATCACTTACAATGACTCGCTCTTGTCTCCCTGCCAGGTAGTCTCTGATCCATTGCAGTGCCCTTCCTGTTATACGTGGCTGACCCTCTAGCTTCTGCACTAATCTCTTGTGAGGAACTGTGTCGAAGGCCTTGTTGCAGTCAACCCACCCCTCCCTCTCATGTCTTACTTCAGTTGCCTTGTCATAAAACATAAGAACATAAGAAAGGAGGAACACTGCAGCAGGCCTGTTGGCCCATACTAGGCAGGTCCTTTGCAATTCATCCCACTAACAAACATTTGACCAACCCAATTTTCAATGCTACCCAAGAAATAAGCTCTGATGTGCAAGTCCCACTCAAATCCAACCCCTCCCACTCATGTACTTATCCAACCTAAATTTGAAACTACCCAAAGTCCTAGCCTCAATAACCCAACTAGGTAGACTGTTCCACTCATCAACTACCTTATTTCCGAACCATTACTTTCCTATGTCCAAACCAATACTTTCCACAGGATTTACCTTCCATGAATCCGTGCCGGCTGTCGTTTATAATCTTGTTCCGTTCCAGGTGCTCCACCACTATCCTC